>JAVJGI010000062.1:320549-497657 GCA_035590275.1 Ibycter americanus
AATTATAACCTTGAATTTTTTACTTATATAAGATAATGTCATTATCGGGTCCATTTCCCCACACGGTAGCTGTTATAAGGGCTATTACTGATGGTTGGAAACATTTCATACCACTGACAGAAGGGATACTACAATATTTTCTTCAGTTTACAGTAATATCTTCTTTAAAAAACAGCCAAACTTCAGTCTCTGACCAAAGTTGAAAACTGCAATAGAATTCAAGCGAAACACCCATGCAACATTTAATCAAAAGATTAAGCACCAGAAAGTTCTGGTGAAGGTGTTGGGAAAATTGATATTAGTTGGTGCTATGTTTCTTTGACAATTACTTCTAAAAAAGTTGACTAAAACCTATGCCAGGAATCACCATAATGACTATGTATCCTGATATTTATTTAGCAACTAATTTCATAGGGGCATTACACTGTCATAAATGTGGAGAGGTTTTAATACAATAATGAATCACCGAAATTTTTAAAAAATGATCCACTGCCTAATAGAAGTAGGTAGTATGAGTTCTATTCCAGAGGGAAAAATTAAGATCAAAGGTGCTTGTTCAAAGGCTGAAGAAGAGTCCATTAGCAAAATTTAAACAAACTCATGAATACCTAATTCTAGATGCTAGGCTCATATCACTGTTATTTATTAACAGTGATAATTAGTGTTATTTATTAACAGTGACAATAGGCAAAACTTTTATGCATAACTATTAGCAGGTTTTATACTTTTAAAATCTGCTGATTTATACAATCTGTGCACTGAAATTACTTTCCCTCTTAAGCTTTGTTTTTTGAAAACGGCATCTTCCATTCACTGCAATGTTATTTGAGTCAGACCTTTACCACTTGTAGAGTGATTTTATTATTATTGAAGTGAAATGAACCAAAGGAGCAGAAATAATTACGGTGCAGAGTAATATTTTGGCCTATTGGCCTAAAGATGAGTTAGAGTTTTACTGCCAAATTGCATATTAAAAAAAAAAAAAAAAGAATATATGCACCAAAACATTAAAATGCAATCCCAAACGCTCAAAGTACTTTTAAATGCCCCATGTGGTGTTTTTTAAAACACTCACTATTTAGGAGGCATAAAAAAGAGTGTGGTGAACAAGCTGTGTGCCAGAGCAATAGCTATGGAAAACAAAGCTCTAAAGGTATTACAAAAGAACCCAGCTTCTTGTCAATGTATTCTGTAATGTATACTGTATTATATATTATGTATATATATGTGTATATATATGTAATATATACTGTATATATACATTAATAATAATGTAAGCTCCATAATAATAAGCATATTTGAAGAATGCCATACTTTAAAATATTTCTTCTCCTTTTGTCTCCAGTCACCACTACCGATACAAAAATATTAATAATCATGAAAAATGCTGGTTTACCGCATCCTTTTTGTTTGAGGAAAGTACGGCTTCTTTACCTAGTTTACTACAAGGTGTTATAACTGCTTTTCCTCACTGCACTATTAGTTGGTATTTTCATTGTCTGCTGAAGAAGGGACCTCTTACTGACAGCAACTGTTGGCAAAAAATCATTTTCTAAGAGTAGATAAGGATAACAGCAGCAAGCTGTCAAATCAGATAGAAACAGTTTCTAGAATTTACTTCTACCCAGGTACACAGAACTACAGCATACAATCTCTACAATGACAGGCATGAATACTTTTTTTTTTAATCAGAGGAGCAACTCTTGGGTGAGAACAAATTTGGCTGACTTTTTAACAATAACAAATCTATGTAAATGGAACAAAACTAAGTCACATGATTATTCTTTCCCCCCCCTACACTAACACTTAGAACAGCTTGTATAGCAAATATATTTGCTTGGTGCGTTAGTAATGGTAAAATAAAAAGGAAATAAACACTACAAACTATTCAACAAGGATAACAAAATGAAATTTGGTGTTTTAAAAATACTAAAAACAGTATATTTTTTGCAGTTCAGATCAAAAAGCAAGTATTACACTACATAGATGAGCTTAAATAAGCTAAATTCTAAATTCAGCTTTAAGGATTCCTTCAATTTTGTTTAGCAGATAGTATTAGCAAACTAAACAGTAAAGTAACTACATAAAATTACATTAGAATGAAATGAAACAAAAATTCAATTGCTACTTTTTTATGACAGCTCTGATAAGCATACAGGTACTCTGTACATTATCGTTCAACTAAGATGCTTCACAATTGAACTTCATATTTGTATTTTGACATTCACATGTTCATAAAGAAGCAGTCTTTACCAAACCTGTGCTAAACTCATGATAAGGGTGAGGGACAGAAAAAAGAAAAAAAGAAAAAAAAGAAAAATGTAATAATCCATGAAGTTCCAGGGAATAAAACTGATCAAGGCTGAATGCTATGCCAAAGATGCCAAAAAAGCAAAGGAAGTTCTTTAAATCTTCTACAGGCATAAATATAGCAGAATGAAACAGGAAGATCTCACAACCCTATTGCAAAGGAAAAAAAAAAAAGAGAAAAGTAGGACAGGGAAAAGGAACATTGTGGTCCAGAAGAGTATTTCAGTATTAGAATATCTTCTGAAAATATTAAGCAAAATTGAATGATTCACACTCGTAAGAACTGGGAGTAGGAGGAAGAGTGGAAAGATAGAAGGAAAGCAGCTTTCCATATTCATATGAAACAACTTCTATATTCTTCTCTGTCAACACCATATCTTGATCTTATTGCTGCCCACTGAGAACAACAGGGTAATCAATGTAAGAAACAGGGTTTTTATGAACAGGGTTTTTAACTCAGCTGGGACTGTAAGAGGTAGTATTAACTTTAAAACACAGATGATCTGAATGATTTTGCAAGAAAGAAAGAACTTATTTTTTTTTAGTCTTTGTGTCAATCACTTATCAGAAACATCTCAGTAATGTAACTCCATTAATAGAGTTTATTTGAAACAAGAAACAACCCTCTCACTCCAACTTTGTCTTCATGTAATAGACATTAAAGATTATTTTTTATTATTTTTTTTTTCCTGCAGAACTGATTCAGGAAAGGACTGAAGCACATATCAAGTCTCACTGACCTGCCCAAGATGTTATCATGTGACATTTCATTAACACTAATATGTGATGGACAATGACAAACATCTGAGCAACATGCAGAACTGGTTCTGAAGCTAAAAGCTGTAAGGCCAGCTTAAGTCAGTGCCAGGTGCAAGACAGAGCTTATCGGACTGGGTGTAGCACCACAATAATGTGGTAATACTGCTTCTGGAAGCAGCCTAGTAGCTATTTCCTGCTGTACATTCTGTTGCGAAAACAGTAGCCGCATATATAAATTTCGCGAGACTTGAATGCACGGTTAAAGTTAAACACCCACTTGATGTAGCAGGTCAACTATTTCCAGGAAAGATCTTCAAAGCTTACTTAAAAATGTCACGGCAAACACGAGGAGACTAAAAATTCATCAGTAAATATGACCAAGCAACTAATACTTCTGCAGCAGTCTAACAGTCTAAGCCTCTTTCTGTTATTTTCTACTTCTTTAATCAGCGTCTGTAACAGTACAGCAAATACATGATAATGATCTTTGATGTTCAGATGGGGACTGCAAGGTACAAAACATCCTGGAGGAAAAAGATTATGCTTCTTGAAGCCTACCTTTGGTACTACAGAGAAAACTAGAGATAACAAGGCATAACGAGAACAATTATTTTGTGGGTCATTATAATTTTATATTAAACATGAGTTAATAATCCCCACAGAGTGACTCTCAGTCTAATTGAAAAAGATGCAACAGCTACCACCCATTTTTAACTTTTTTGTTTGTTTTTACATTTCAGGAGGCTTCCTTCACTATAAAAGAACACTCAAATAATGTGAGCTGTTTTGTATCAGTTGGGCTGCTCATTAAGTTGAAGGCAGCACAGGGAAACACTTGTGCCTTTCCTGCCTGGTGTCAAAACATGTATACGACCACTTCAGGATCTATAAACTACCTTAATCAATCTTGCCTATTTTTCCCTCAAGTGCTGACAAACTGTAACAAGGTAATGTTCAGATCACTTACTTTAAAGATATTTGAAATACTAGCCATAACCAAAACAGCAAAAGAACAAGCCAATACCAGATGAAGGTAAGGCATCCCAAGTCCTCATTATGACTCCACCGGGCAAGGGCTGGCAGCTGCCTGTCACACAGCGAGGCAGTCAGGAAAGCTGGGACATGCATGGTGCCTCAGAGGCAGCATCACCACCTTCTACTCACTTGACTCTTCTGCATTGTACTTTGAGGTTTTTTGAGAGATGAGCCATAGACTGTACTTTTGGGTATTTTTTCCACGTTGTCAGCGATTGGCAAGAAGAGCCTGGAGAAATGGAAATTGCAGAAAGGCTGTGGCTGCCTGCGGAGGTAGGGGTTTTCTCACCTGAGGCAGAACACTACTTCTCCGCCTGCACTGCCTGCAAGGTGTCTATGAGGGGGGCAGAAGAAAGTGCTGGTGAGATGCTTATTGCCCATTTCTTCCCTGAGGATTGAGGATGGAGAAGCCACCGAATGAGCTTGCCTGAAAGTCCCACAGCAGCAGAGGGGATTATATTTTTACATGTACTACAATGCAGAGGACCTGATCTACATGTGACAACTCCATTTCCGAAGTAGTTTAGCTACATTAGTACACGAATGCACCCATGCTAATAGCTTGCCTCTCAAATGGCCTTATTAGTACAGCACATCAGCTCAATGTTGTCACACAGCATCCAGCCACAGAGTGGCTTTCCTCCTGCTAGGCCAGAATGCAGATGGGTCTGGAACAAAACACTCCGTTCCTTGCTTTAGCAAAGCCGGTCTTCACAGATTTCTACTTCTTTATTGGTTCCCGCACAGGGAGTTTTTGAAGGGATGCCTCTCTGGTTTTTAGCCTAGAACAGAAGCAGCTCTTGTTCAGAAGCTCTTTGCAGGAGAAGAAAGGAAAAGCAGAACCATCAGGGAAAACAATCCTGCTGCTCAAAAATGATCAGAAGTAAGAAAATACTCATGAGGAGAAACGGCTGCGAGTTGAGGAAAACAGAGAAATGAGGAGTGGCAGCCTCTTTTTAGCAGCCTAAAAGGAACGAAAACACTTCTCCACTCTACTGTTTGACTGAACAGTCCATTGTCTCCCTGTCTGAATAGCCTATTTATCACTTGCATTCATAAAACTAAAAAAAAAAAAACAAAAAGGGCAAACAAAAATAAATTGTTTTTCCTACATCAACCTCATTTAATTACTGAAGAGCAGTTTGAATTGTTGATCTGCTAATGCTCTGGTGGGATTGGCAGCCAGTCTAGTCCAGTCAGGCTTGCCTGATTGTATGAGAAATAGAAAATAAAATTAGCATAGTCAAAGCCAGGGATAATCTAGGAAGCATTCACAATAATAATAGAGTTGGGTGACAGGTCGCTTTAGCTGGGAGTTTCTGATACCCAGCCTTGTTACAATGTGTGTGGGCTAGTAAATATTCAGCAGAAGTTTAACAGGATATTTTAGGGAGATTTACAGTCAGCTCAGTCATGTCTATATCACCACACTGACATGCTGGTTTTGCTTTTGCATATCTTACCAGAAACTTAGTATCAGCTTATATGACAAGAAACCAGACAATCATATATGTACATAAGTCTGTGCATATTGAGATGTGTATGATGAAAATAGCTTGCCTTGTCTCCTGGGACCATAATACCCAGTAGCCTAATTTCCAGACAACACTGCAGCCAATCCTACTATTGGACAAATATCAGAATTTTTGGGGTTGCTTTTTTTCTTTAAGCACAAAAACTGGCTCAAAGCAAGCAGGCAACTATTAATACAGTCTGAGATATCTGGGGATCTCCACCAAGGACAAAACCGGAACATACATTAACTATTTAATCAAGTGCATACACACTCTTTTCTTTCCAAGGAATGCCAATATTTTAATTCAAGCTTTATATCATCACTAAACTGGTCTCACAGCAGCATATAGTCACTCTGGTGTACTGTCTCGCTGCTCAGTTACTTCTCTTCATTTCTCCTCCTCCTGCACCACTTTTGAAAAAAAGAAATGGGATGTGCTTGTTCACTGTTAGCAAAAAGTCACTTACTGCAGCAAAAAGTTTAATAATTTTACCTAGGGCAACAAAGTATGCGAGGAAGAGTTACAAAACCAGCCTGATGATTGACAAGCTACTATAATGCTGCTTTGCAAGGCATCTTATCTGCCAAATCTACTTCACTCCCTATCAGCTCACAGTAACACCTGCATTTGCCTCTTACTGTCACAGCTTTCAGACTACAGTATGATGTAACTGTCTAACCAAGAAGCGCACCTCTGCCAGCATATGACTCTGCATCATATAATGGGCTTCTGAGCACAGAGCCTGAAAAACTCAAGTGCAATATGTTCAAGCACTGTCAGATTTTTCTTTCACAAAGAGGCAAAGCAATCAAGTGATCCCTTCTCACTTCTGATGAACTGTGAATAACAAAGGCTTAGTCAATGCCTACACTGCACTCACAGGTGGTATTCTGACCATTCTCATATACACTTGCTCATGTGCCAAGAGCAGTACAGCCAGGCAGCGTGGAGTTCAGGATCCCAGCTGGATCTGCCATATATGCTGAAACCGCAGAGCCACAGCTAAACATTGTTACTGATTCCTACACTAGCTGGTTTACTGCCTGTTTGAATGTGTTTACACTAGCTGTAGTCACATTTTATTACAGCATAGATACAACCTTTGAGAGAAGTAGCTGGGCAATGTTACGAAGAGCTGACATTCATACGTTAACAGGAAGGCATAAGTATTTGACAATAACTCTTTACAGTACTTGTATGCAGGAGGAACTACAGCCATTTCCTAGGCTGAATAATATGACCTCATTTCCTCATTTTTATTATGTAGTATTGACATTATTTGCATCACATGAAATAAAAAACCCAGCACCTCCCTGATGCTGTCCTTTACTATTTCTTATATTTTCTAGTCACAGAGAACAGAACATTCGGTGAACACATGAAAAACCTTCATTAGCATGATAGATACCAGAGTCCAAATGGAAAATTACCAGAGTGGGGTCTGTAATACTAATAATGCATCTTTAATTCCAAAATACAGAACTAAGATCAACGAAAAAGAATGTATCCTCTTACCTTAGGGTCTCATTTTCTCCACATTAATGCCAAATCTGTAATACCTAATCAAAACACATTCCTGCTTTTCCTCATTTTTTACTGATGTACACACTACTGCAACTTAAAAGAACATTTCCTAAAGTATCCTCTTTAGATATAGCTGATAAAATCAGACAATTCAAAGGCAAAGACAGACAGGAACAAACAAAGCATTCACCATAAAGAGCAAAAATTACCTTTAGCAGGGTTCACTTTTATCCCTGACCTATACAGCATCTCCTCATTCTGCCAGTCCCCATTCCTGACAACAGTCTTGAGTCCATAGAAAACAATTAATGCAGCAGTGGAACAAAAAACCAAGTTCTTCAGAAAGCGCTTTTGGGCTTTGACATAAAGGGCCCTGACACCTACCGTAACCAGCAGGCAGAAGCCCATACTAGGAACATACAGCACACGCTCTGCTATTACAAAGCCAACATAGAAAAATAGGTTTGTGGCAGGAACAAAGGGCACTATTAACAAAGACAGAGACAGAATGACAATGTTCTCAGTTGAAGGAAGCTGAAGTTTCTGCACTTCATGCTTTTTTATACCATTCTCTTCTTTTGATGCAAAGCTTGACTTCACCTCCAGTGTCTTGTACTCCATCTCTGAGTGGCAGCTATGCCCATTAGCATTCTGCTTGCCATTCATTACAGTTTTCCCATTGCATTTGCTCTCATTGCTGGAGCCCTTCAAGCTAAAGTAGGCAAGGAGGAGGAGTCCAGCATAGAAGGCCACAGTGTGTAGATTCCTCCAGTCACTGACTGCTTTCAGAAGAGGCACGGCATCCATAGACCAGTCAAAGCTGAGGGTATCTGGGCACAGCAACAGCCAGAGGTTCTTGGTTGGCAGGTAAAAGAAGGTCAGCGTACGTGTGAGAAGACTGTCCGAGTCAGCTGCTGGATTGTCAGAATTAGAAAAACTTGGGGGCTTGTTTCCCATCCAGTATAAGCGGACACCCAGCAGTGCAGTCCCCCAGGAGGTCAATAAACCAATGCTGAAGAAGAGGGTCAAATTCCTTCTCTGAAAAAAAAAATTTAAAAAATGAAAATCATCAGCATAAATCAACACCGGGTGTTTAATTCTGTAAATTACAAAAAAAAGGAACCGAGAAATATCTCATACAACTTTTTTTTGGTAATGGAAAAAAGCACTTTAGATCTCAGTCTCTGACATCTGGATCACAAAATGTTAGGTTATGCTGTCGACCATAGACAAAAAGAATGGGCTCTTTCATTTAAGCTTTATCAAGCCTGTATCAGACAAGCCTTTAGAAATCTTAGGGCTGTCAGTCCTTGCTTAAGATTTAGTTCTGTAACCATTTGAAAACTCTTTATTTTAGAGGAATTTATGGAATATTACAATGATTCCTACGTAACCTCCCAAATCCTTTCTTTGCTACTGGCTGTGATCAAAACACCAGTTTGCCTTAACTAGATTCAAAGTTTAAAGAAAGTTGCAGTTCTGTTTTCCCTAATGAAAGTCTCTCCTAAGGCATCTCACCCGAGAACCAAAATAAACTTTCCAAGAAGGCAAGAGAGGAAAACAGACACAGATTCCATGTTTAGGTCTTCCAGCTCCTACCTATTAGCTACAGTAATCACTTGGAGCCTTCAGATCTGCCTACTACTGAAAGCCCCACTTCACTTTGCATCTCAAAACCAAACACTACGTTGGATTTTTTTCTTAAAGCACACCATATTAAATAAGCACTCTAAAACCTTTCACATCTTCATACCCATCTAAATATTATGTGATGCACGCAGTTGTCTCCACCTATCCATGCTAGCAACTTGAAGAACCTCCACTTATTTATGGAATAATAACGCAGCATTTGCCAGCTGGAGCTGCTTGTTGGGTCCCCTGCCTCCCCCAGCCCCGCCACATCCGAAAGCACTTACTTACTCAAATGCTTGCAGAAACATACCACTTCTGCCCTAATGAGAATCAGCAAGCAAGATTTTCTCACCTATTTCTAGGACTGATCTTAAGTTCTGCTCTCAGTTACATGGGCGCCCTAAATGAAAACTGTTTTGGATTACTTTCTCTTTGCAGAAGAATCTGTAAAAGCTAAAATATGTGTATTTTTATATTTCAATTTCTCAGATGACTTCTATAAGAAAAGGAAAACTGCTTGCCAAATTGTTCCAGATACAGTGTAAGCACTTTGATAATCTTTCCCCCCATCATTAAAAGAATTATTTGTCAATCATTTTTCATTTTATTAGGTCTGTTTTTTCCATTTCACACTACACATTCCTGGGATGGTTATTCAATGTTTCCTCAGTTATTCAGAAGCAGGACCTCACACTGGAAAGTTTTGTCTTATTTCTTTCAAAGAGCTCATTTTTCTCCTCTGTGAGGGGATCTCCCCTTCATATCATGAAATACAGATTATTGTGCTGCTCCTTTTTATGTCAATTATTGATAGTTTTCTACCATCAGGTTACAAGAGGTAACTAGTGGTCTAGTCTTCATTAATTTATCTACTTATCTTATGAATAAATCTACTCTTTTTCAGATTTCCATAGTGTTTCCCCTTGTGAGGTAGATTAATTCATTCAGTTTTGAGGCAATATGGAAGAATTCAAGGGAGGCATTAGTATGGAACAAACAAATATATAATGAGAATATTTACCTATTTGTACCAGAATCACCTAAAAAATGCTGGCACTTTTTATATGTGAAGTAAAGCCTAAGTCCACATATTTCATTTGTCATATTAATTCCAGTTTGATTTATTAGCTTTTGTATATTTCTACATCCTGGTAAATCAACAATTTTTTTTTTTAATAAATCAATCAAAACCCACATCTACACTTCATGATGAATATACTCCCTGGAAAGCTTACTGCAACAACTTACTTTTATTTGTAAGCTGGATAATACTTAGCAACTCATCTCAAACACTGTTTCATCCCTGCCTGCCCATACTGTTTAAATGCTTTTAATGTTACAAAGCTGTGTAAACTGGTTATCACTGAAACTCCCAACTAAGTTTATATTTGGAATGAAAAGATTATTCAGATTTCATGGATTTGCATAGTAAAACCTTATGTCCCTGGTTCAACTTGTCCTTTCATTCCCGTGGTATTTTGCTACATGAAAATTTTTCTGCCCGCCCCTTTGGCTCAATTATCTTCAAACTTTTTTCCTTCAAACATGCATATAGACAACTCTCACTTGTTAAATGTGACCTTTTTTGCTCTCTTTATACACCCTTCTACAGTCTCTTAAGAGAAGGCTGCTTAGATGGAGAGAGGCTGGGAAGTGGAAAAAGGTTTTTTTTGTTCATGTGTTTGTTTCAATAAGAAATTCAGATCAGGTCTTTGCTGGAAGGCTATATACCACTGAAAGATTAAGACATCCCAAATACTAAGCAAGTGAAACTTGATTAACAGAAGGGAGCTTTCATGGATTGTTTAGACGGCTTTGTTATTTTGTTAATACTTAACAACTGGAAGAAAATCTCCCTTTCCTAAAGATCTAACCATTGAGCTTTTCAATTAAATGCTGAGAAATTTCACATCACTAAGTTCTTTGACAAAACCATGCTAAAGCAGGTATGACATTCCTCGTGGATAATAGCAAAATGTGCTAAAAACTTTCAGATCTTCTTCCTACATCATAAAACAGCAAGAATGAAAAGTTTGCCTCTAGCTCCTAGCCCTAGAAATGCAAACAATCTGGACCCCGGAGCTAATCCATCCTCCCTGCTGGAGTAACTATTTGCAGCCTCCCTTTTAACCTTAAATTTAAGATCTGTAAGATCTGGATCCTCACACTTCCTGGTTCTGCAAAGAACACAACTAACCTATATGCAGTATTGTGTTTCATGCTTTAACAATATTTTTTTTCTTAAACATTTTACACCAGTGTCAAATGAAATATCTACGCATTCACTCCTGAAGCTCAGAGATATCCAAGTAGGTGTTTTTCCACACTATCATATCAATTTATTATATTGTAAAATATCAGTTAACTAGATAAGGAGCTCTGGTGGATTCTTTAGCTTAATTAATGGACTACAGGAGTGGAGTGCAAATATCCTCTTCTCTCAGACATGAATGGCTTGCATCCTTCCTCAGAAACTATTTCAGACATGGACCTTCTCAAAAGACAGTAGCTTTACGTCTTTGTATTAGTTTAATGCTCACTGACCACAATGTTCTCTTTGCTCTCAAAGTTGGGTTGTTATGTACTGTACTTGCAGTATGTATCTGGGGGAGTGTATCTGTATTTTAAAAATAACTCCATCTTAACTACAGTTACCAATAACCTGTGTAACACTGACATGCCATTGTGAATGTTCGATTTCAGAGGGGAACCTCTGGAATCAGTCTAAAATCAAGGCTAAAACTGTCCCTAACAAACTTCTGTCACAATTTAAAGTAGGATGCTGCTTTTTTTTATTTTATTTTTTTTTTAATTTTTCTTTTTTAAAATCACATATAGATAGCACTGGCTGAGAAAGGGAATGACAAACTCATTTCCCTTTTCCCTCTATCAACATTTATGACTTTTGCACAGATTTTATCCCTCTGTAGTAATAGAGTCAGAGATAATCAGAACGGTTTAGCTCACGTTTTGGCTTTACATTCTTCCAGGTTTTGTATAGCAAACCAAAGGGAAAAAAACCTGGTTACAGCAATTTATTAAAATTAAATTATATAAACAGCTCCCCAGCAGACTTTTGCCTGTGAAGAAAGTGCTTTCAAAATGAACTCTGCTCAGACAAGCACTTTCACTAGCAACTCTTCCTCTGAGCCTCCTGACAGCCTGTGCTCTTCTGACTGTATACATTTAGTGTAGCCCAGCAGCAGGAAGAGATCCTCTGTAATACTTGGCAGAAAGGATTTGGATTACTATACTCATAAGTCCTAAACCAGCCCATCTGCTGTATGTTTTGACACTCCCATAAATCCTCTAACCTTTCATAAGTAGTCATTTTCATCTGGGGAAAAAATGAGCACTGATTTAGATCAGATTCAACATCTCTCCTGCCTGCTAACAGTCAAGTACCACTGGTGCAATTTTAGTGTTTGTGACTGCAGAAACCTTGTTCATCTCCCTATGAAAATCCATCTGCATGACCCACCCACATAGCACATTTCCCTTGCATTAAATTCTAATTCCTCAGTCCATTATACTGCTCTTAAATAAGGCATTGCAGCAGATTTCTTGATTGGGCAACCCCTGCCAAAGCTCAATCATCACCTAAGCGGTATCCAAAGCATTTTCAAAAGACACTATTCTTTTAACTTCACCTTGTCCTTTTCACAAAGAAGCATTAAATACGGCACATGATCAAGACAGTCCAGATATCAAAATCACTGGGGCTAACCACACACAAAATGTTATTTTTAGAATTCAGGAAATGCAGAAAAGAAAGTGGGTAAGTCACCAGGCATCACACACAGGAGTTTCTTTTCCAACTCAGAGCTCCTTGAAAATATGTTGGCTTGAGAACTGGGACTTCCCAAAGTAGTAGAACGCTGCCAAATCACTAGATTGACAGTATCTTGTTTCCATGGTATGCAGAGGCTCCTGGATCACAGCTCAGCCAAGTTTGAGTTGAACTAGAATTCAGAATGTATCCCCACCAGGGACAAAGCTATTTGCCACAAGCCCTGCTGGGTCATAGTACTGAGCTGGAAGTGGCCTTTATCGCAGCCTCTCCACCTGCCCAGTTTGTTCCTGCTTGCGTGACCCACTAAATGAGGTTCACTCATCTACAGCGGTGAAACAACAGCTGGCCTGAAGGTTGGTTTTTCCTCTGAGCTGGAACTCTGTCTATAGCTTATCCAATATTGTGACCAACTGTACATATTTAAGGACATTTACTTCTAGCGTTATGAACCCACACAATTATTCCTCAAGAAGGTAATCAGTGCATTCATAGAACAGCTGAAGATCACGTGTGCATATTTTTATTGTTATTAGCAAGTAGCACAAACTGAGCAGTCCTTATTGTTGTTGACTTGCCTTACTAAAATTTAAATTTGTGTTATAAATACTGGCATGTAAAATTGCCTAAAGTCTTCCTCTAATATCTTTAATTCTTTAATAAGAATCGTTAAATTACAACAAAACAAAGCAACAACAACAACAAAAAAAAGCCCACAACAAAAAAACCTCTAACCTCTCCGCTGAAAAAAGTTATAAGGACTACAGGGGAAAAGATAAATTGCATTAAGAGCAGAAACTGTATGAATGACTAGAGGTAGTACAAAAGCAGAAGAGACTACACTAGCTCCATAAATCTGTGCGCATGATCAGTGCAACAGAGAAGGCTCTCTCTGAGGATAAGTCTACACAGAGAAATGCAGGGTGACAATGGTGATGCTACGGATAGCATCCCAGGGTTAATCCATCTATCTGCAGCAGCAAGAAATCAATAGAGGAAGTTAGAAGCCCACTGGGAGCAAGAGATATTCCTGAACTGCCAGACTTCTCAGGAGTGCTGTCCAGCACTACTGTGACCACTGCACAGGTAGATATGTGGGCCAACGGTCACAGCTGCCTTTCATTTAACAAGCGTTGCCTCTTTCAAGAGGTTTTGCAATGAAGGAAGGGTGCTGCACTTTCTGCACTAGCCAAAATGCTGTGAGCCCACTGAACATGCAAGTATGTTGAAAGGCAGAACTGGAATTCAAAATGATCTTTTAAAAAACACAGAACTGTTCAGAAAAATAAACCCGTGTAAAAGGCAGGGGCAACTCTGACTGCTTAAAGATACACAAGGGTGAGATGTGGAACAAGTAGTTGGCTCATCTTCAGAAAACCATCAGGGATTATCACAGATCACAAGCAACTCTTTCAAACCACTGCTAAAGAGGTAAACACTGTACTGAGACTACAGATGAAAGCACACCCTTCAAGATATGTGAAGTAATCCTTCCACTCTTCTCAATACTAGTAAATCCTAAATGTGCCTGGTTCCAGCACAGAACTTTCAGAAATAAATGAAGGAACTACATAGAGGAACGTGACAGAGCTATTCATAAAAGTTCAAAGGGAACCAAGGAAAATTCCAGCTGTGAAACAGCACCAGTTTACCTCTGCCATGTGGACTACAAGGAAGCAGGATGGTCTCATAGGTGAGTGGCACAGCTGAGGTGCGCAGCATGGCTCAGCAAGATGCTTAAGCAACTTGATGAGTAGGCCTGCAGAGCCCCAAAAAGAAAGGAAGCTTTGCCCCAGTCCTACTGGGAAGGCAAAGGCTGTACTTGCTGTATAACCAGGCTGTCCTCTTGAGTAACAAACACACCTGAAAATGAGTATACAAGGCTGAGTCCCACTGTGTAATCTGTATTCCCTACACCGTATTAAGTAAATCTGACCTGACAATACTTTTGAAGTACTCATCCTGTACAAAGTACTGGCAACTTACTAAAGCCCTGCTCATTTGAATGGATAGACATGCATTTTTTTCTTCTAAAGGAAGCTTGTTCTGCTGTCCTGTACAACACACAGGCATGCTTAAGAAGCAAAGCATTAAACAGCTGTTAAGAGTACTTACTGCAATCCCACCTATAAACCTACCACCAAAAATAATTATGGCACATTTCACATGTTTCCTAAACTAGTAAGATAGAAATGAGGGAAAATTAAAGCCTAAGAACTAGTTTAATATGCAGTGGGAGAAAAACGCACACTATAAGAATGAAATAGACACACACTTTTTAACTGACTAATGCAAATAGAAATGGATTTTATAAGCAAAAATGTAATTTAATCCCATATTAAGCCTCTGGCAATGACAAAGCAACTTTATCAATCCAGTAGAAGTCAGTCATCAATAATCAATTTCTGTACATGGGATAAATAGCAAGTTGGCTCCAGTTTTGACAGAACCTATCTAGGCATAATAGAAATCCATCAGCTGGAACCCCATCGAGCTACAAAGTCAGTTTCTACAGTGGATAACAAACAGCATCTTACGTGTTTTTTTGTTTTTCCCTTTGCCATCTGAAAAATTGAGGTGCTTTGTTTGTTTTATTTATACCTCTAAAATATAACAAAAGGACAAGCAGCAAGGTTATCTTGAAGTTATACTCATAACTAAGAAAATATATTACGAATTTAAACGCTTAATTGTAATTCTTCTAGTAAAACTTAAACACCTACAACATTTTCAAAGAGAAACACAGGTAATATCAAAAGTCCATGTGAAATACAGAACCTGCTTATGAACTCAGAGGGTGCTGTATATTATCAAGATTAATTTAAGATCATACAAGTAGTCATTTATTTTGTTTGGAAAAAAAAAATATTTAAAGCTGCTTTTGGTGCAGGTATTTTCAGATCTACTGGTTCAGCAAGACAGGGAAAAGAATTTTTGAAGTAACTCAGAACCTATTTGTGTGACAAACTGAACCCAGGCTATGTTGTGACTAAAAAAATTATTAAAAAAAATCCCACCCTCCTTCTACACCCACCCACAAAATCCATTTATTTATGAGGTGTTACCAGAGGATGGCCAAAAGACAGTCACAAGTAGCACAACTGCTATTCTTGAAGTCAGTACCTTTAGAAGTAGGAATAAATTTCACAGTATCAGCCACTTATTAGTCATTTACTTCAGATGCAGTGTTTATTATAAATAACAGCCTAAAGGATATCTCCTGTGGTCTGGATGCAATCTGTGTATAATTTCTATTTATTCTATGCTACACTAGCATCATGTTTCGAACAATGGGAACCACAAAGAATTGGAGAAGCTAAAGGCAACACAGCAATGATTATCAGGCACAGAAAGCCTTCAGAAAAGTGACTTAGATTGAGAACTACAGACCTTCGAGATTCCATGTCACTGCCAGCAGCAGACAAAAGTTAATTCAAAGAGATTGCTAACAAATAGTAGGTCACCATGATTGATGAAAAGCTTGGTTTCCAAGCACACTGACAGGAACTCCTCTCATACTCCTCGTCAAAAAGTGTGAAGCACATCTACATATCTCCTTTGTCATTTAAACTAGTCTTGCGTCCCATGTAGCTGATCACATAGCTGTGAAACACTGGTAGTAAAATTCTGGAGATATATGCTTGGATGTTTGAAGACTAACATGTTGGAAGGGAAATAAAAACCCAACTTATAAAACAAATTAAATGAACAACCTTTGTAAGACCTGAGCAGTAAGTACTGCAATCTCAGAGAAGCAAGACTGGGAAAATTAACATTTTAATAACAATTCCATTTGTTCCTGTTTTTTATTAGATCAAGTTAGTCTCTTATAGAATCAGTTATGCTAAAAGACTAATTTGAAGAAGAGAGAGCTTGCTATGTCCTATGTTAATTACTGGGGAAGGTTTTTTTATTCATTCCCTATTTAATACACTAAATAAAAATGAGAATGAATACCTATTAGAAAATGAATAGAGAGAAAAAATTAAACTTTTTGCAGCAAATAGCACTGGCTAGCTACATAAGTAATCACTACTCAATGATAGCAAAGAGTGCTGTAAAGATGTTACAGGAGTGGAAATGCACAAATATAAGAATATTTAGCCAATAATAAAAACTGCAAACACTTCCACAGAAAATTTCCTCAAAAGTACATTTGATAAAAATAACAGAATACCTTGAATACGATGTCCTCCATCTTGTTTCCCTACACATGAAATATGAATAAAATAATTTAAAAACCAAAGTGTTAATTTTTTCTACCTTTAGTCTAGATACCTTTTTAAGGGGTATTTAAAAGGATATTTAAGCTCAGCCCTTTTAAAAACATGAACTGCATTACTAGGGTCTGAATCAGAGACAAACAGCATTAAAGGTAAAGCAATTACTGACCTCAGTAATGCAAAACCAAATCCTTAATAATCCAAATAAAGAGAGATGAAAAATGGTGAAGCAGCATATGGATGACAAAACTTACTTCAGGTCACAAGATGTCATTACTCTCCATTAAGCTAATGTGAAGAAATGAGGTAGTTAGCAATCTCCTGTGAACCAATACCAAGATACCTCTCAACCAAACTATTAAGGGGTGAAGTACTTAAAAGAGGTCAATTACTGGTACTGTAAGAGTTATGCTGAAGCCCCTTAAGCGATTACATTAAACATACTTGAAAGCCTGCACAGTTGTCTTGTTTAGCTTACAATAAGATCTTATTTCCTGCTACATAACGATCTCTGATCAAATCCATTTAGCTGTAAAACAATTCAGCTTCTCTGAAGGAAATGAAAAAGTATATATTCTTTTAGAAGAAACTAAGAAATTTATTTTCTTTTAAATACATACAGTACCATTATCAAAACAGTTGTTTCTCAGCTTTTTGGACAAAACAAAGGGAGAAGAAATAAAAATGGTGCAAATAGAAATGGAAATGCACGTACTCATCCATACTCACAGACACACACACACAGACACACACAGAGCCTTCCTCAGCAATTCCTGGTTTGTAGGTCCAATGCATTGCAAGCCTGTTTGGGGCATCAAAGAAGTAAATGCAACAGTCTTTCCTTAGCATGGCCCCAGTGCCAACAGCCAGCCATTATGAAATTCATTCCAGTCTCATTAACGCGTGAAGTTTGGAACCACAGCATTTTGGAGCCATAAAGAAATGATTTATAATGAGACTTCACTCAGTGGGAAGGGCGAAGTACAGCAGTTCTCTCTCCAAGTTATCATAATAGAAAGCTATTTAATGAGTGTGGAATTTCTTCAAGAATTCAGAAAAGGCAGGATTTGGAAGAGGATGTGTTACATTATGCAGACACCCACATCACTGAATGTTTCTGCTACAGTAAAACCATCAAAATAAAAATCCTCAAAGTTGTTCCTATTTTGAGCTTTTGGCTTGTTTTTAATAAGTGCTTTCAAATGTAAACCACAGATTTGCAGAGATTAGCAGATAGACATAATTCAGTATAAACAAGTTAGCAAGATTTAGTGAACTAAACCAGGTTGCCTAAGGTCAGGCACTCCATAGCACAAACAAGAAAAAGTTGTGCCCTGAAGCAAGACACTGTCTGGTAAAGCAACAACATAAGAGCAGAGACGTAACCTTCCTCAACAAATTCACCAGAAGCCTGTGGCAGTTACCTGCCTCCTTACAACACTCCCCTTCAAGGGACCTCGAAGTGTGCTGATGACTCAAATTCAATTACACACAAACTTGAGTCCTCCCCTTAATCCAAGTCCAGATCAAAGCTAAATCCAGCCCCCAATAATGATTTATAAATAAATAAATTTCAGTAACCCAAATGACATAATCTTCACGCATGAGATGGGGACATAAGGGCCTTGCGTGCTAGAAATGAATCACCTTGCTTTCAGATTACACTATTGTTTGCTAATGAAGGACAGCAGTGGGAAGGTGGGGAGAAGACACTGGACCAGAGTATGCCAGAATTCTTAAAGTCAAAATGCAGGCATAAGTGACTCAAATCACATTTGTTTTCTATTTCTAAATTTTGTAAATTTAGACTGTGGCTTCTTCACAATACGAGAACTGAGACAGCAATGATGCTTTAGGAATCTTTTTATTTATTTATTTTCTATTGTTTTCAGGGTGATGAGGTTTTTGCACAAAGTGACACTGTGTCAGCCCAGTGGAGCGAACAGCATATGGGGGTGAAAAGCTGAAGGAAATGTGACTTTGTTAAACCATGACTGCTACCCAAGATGCCTCTCAAACCATGACTTCCAAGAATATCATTAGGACAGCTGCACTCTTGCCATGCGTTGTAGCAAACCACACACGCAGCCCTGCTTCTTCAGCAAACTGAGACTTGTAATGGTGATACTTATATGACAGCATTTACAACTATTCTACCTTAAGTAGTGACATTTCAGTTTTTTAAGTGTTGAAAAAAAAACAACAAACAAACCACAAAGTTCCACTAAACATAAGATACATAGCTTACATTAAAACAAGAAGTCTTTGAGCTGTCATGCACAAAGAAGGATTATATGGCCACAAAATGCCCTCCCACCTGGCAGTCTTAAGAACATCCATTCTACACAAGCTGCTTGTTTTCAAGGTCAGTACATAAGTTACCTAGATGTCATGCTAGTAAAGGTCCAAACTCCCTAGTCCTGCAGAAAGCTGTGTGACATATTTCCGTGTCCCTTGGAAGGATGCACATCTTCAGCTCCCGGATAGTCTTCAGACAGTAAGATGAACGTCACTGCCAGGGTTTTGTCTGTGCTTCAAACCATCTGCCCAACCCACAGATCCATCATCACAGCTCATCACTCTCCTGTGAAAAGCACCTTAAGACTCCCTCTGAAACGTTCTCCATCTCTCCCTCATGGATGGAATAGCTATCCTCAAATCACTCCAAAAAGTGGAGATTCTTCCAAAATTTTGCTACAAGTACTATGATGAAATGCACCTGATAGCAGATCAAGACGCTGCTTCTGACACAAATATGCTAAATTATATTAAGCAGATTGCTTAACCACCTTCTGTATCCTTTTGTTCTAATCCTTCCCTATTGCCTCTAAATTCAGATGCTATATTTGTAAAAGTAGCAGGAGTTTGTAATGATGTTTTCTATGGTGCACAAGAAGGTTCTGCTCCCTCATGTCAATTATACAAATAATTAAGCACTACAGACAGTAGTGACCTCTTTTACTATGCAGTCTGGAAACTTTCTTCTAACATGCTACTGCTGCACATATATCCAACCTAAGTAACAACTTTCAATTACTTTATTTTAATCTTTCTTCACCTTTAACTCTTTTTACTATTTGTACTTGGTCTTGTTGAACCTCATGAGGTTCACATGGGCCCACTTTTCAAGCTTGCCCAGGTCCCTCTGGATGGCATCTCATCCCATATTGCCTACCACTTACTCTTCCAGAATATTATTATTTAAATATTCAGGTAGACAGATATAGAGCAAGTCCAGCTAAACCGGGCTTGAAGCCTTTATATGACAAATCCAGCTACTACTCTGCTACAAAAAAAAAAATAATAATAATAATAATAATAAAAAAATTAAAAATTAATTTGTTTTGAACCATCATCAGTTACCTTGTTTGTCAGAATCTCACTAGGAAAAAAGACAAAAGACTTATTGTTCTTACATATGAGTGAGGCGAGGTATGGAGGGAGAGATAGCATGTTTTATTAGAGCAATCAGCATAGCTAGATAAACACACAAGCTACAATTGGAAAAAAATAGGCCAAAAATGGACAGCTAGTCTGATAAAAGATATTACACCCTTCCAATAAAGTTTGTTTTATTTTTTACCATCACAATGACAATTACACTAGTGCTTTTTGCTATTAAGGAAGAAAAAAGCATGGAGAAGTGAAGGCAATTCTAGCTATGAAAAAAGTCTCTTCATTGTTGCACCATTTTCAGCTAAAGTGTGCAAAGCAGAAATGAGGCTTTTAGCACAATACAACTGAAAGACACGAGGAATTTGCTCTCTTTTTAATACACAGCACTTATATCAAATTCTTGCCTTACACAGAAATGGCCTAAATAATCCCAGAATTCTTTCCTTTAAAATAAAAGAATGTTGAATTGAGAAATTTCAGGGAACTGTTTTTGCTTTAGTGAGGGGAAGATTTGAGGTAAAAAGCTATAAATGTAATGGGAATGGAAGGAAATCTCACAAGAGAAATCAGTAACTTAAAAGAGAAAAACAAAGATCATAAACCAAGAGAAGAGCAATAACACAGGCATAAAGGAGAACAGTAATAGGTAAGTAAGCAGACATTCAAGTTTTGCCTTTATTTTCCCAAAGAGGAAGGTATAAATTTAAAAAAGGGGGAGGGGGGAGAGGTGGAGCAGAAGGATGCACAACAGTCTTCAATAGTAGAGCTATTCAAAATGAATCACAAAGTACAGGAAGAGAGACTGAAATATATTTGAACATGGGAACAAAACCAGAAAGACAACTTTCTTGGTTTGAGAATCTCTTCTGTGACCCCTCTTCCTTCTGTCTTTTCCCTTCTCCTTGTCTTTGAACTTGCAGATACCTGCTCTCAGAGTGGTTGCCAGCAATTGCAGTTTGGCTAGCTCTGAGTCTTTTAACATAGACCCAAACTCTGCTTATCCTGGGAGAGCACAACAGAAGTAACTGCAGCACTTAACATGTTGAGATCCTCCTACTGCCAGCTCCACAGCCAAGTCCTCTCCACCTACAAAGCTGTAAACCTGCACAGTCACTAAAACAGTGGTTCCAGAGGACACTAAAGAGGATCTAGGGGTAAAAGAAAGTAAGACTTGAGGACTACTACAATTTGTACTAAAATGCTAAGACTCCTAGCCAAGAGTGCACATACACACACACACACACACACACATATATATTTATATATACACACCTCCCTCTGTGAGTGGGGCAGATCCAGTGCCACATAGATCACTTGGCATGTCAAGGGTTTATATTCTGTTCTTTTTTTCCCAATTGCCTAATCAGGACATGACTAATTTCCATGTAATGAATTTCAAATCTCCTTTTCTGCATAGAATTCTGGCTCAGGAGGAATCAGCATGGCAGGCTACCTGGGATTTTTTATCATTACCCACCCTGAGATGTCACCGAAAGGAACTGACCACACTTAATTGATTTCCAAGACAGTAAATACACTGCAAAAAAGTCAGTTGTTAGTCATTTATGTACTTCTTAACTTTGCCAATCAATGCAGCAAATAAGTTTCTTGACCTTGCTTAGAGAAAAAAGGAGGATAACCTTTAAAGAGTAGGAATAGTCACGCATTATGGATCTATCTATCTGGCTAGCAATATTCATTTCAGTGATGAAAAATTTGAACTGAAAAGGCTAACAGTTTTAATTACATACCTCCAAATTCTATTAAAATTCTTTCTTATCTGCACAAGAACATAAAAATAATTAACCAAAATACATGCAGGGACAGAAATGATAACTGCTAAATTTTTCAGGAGTCCCTCTGAAGGGACTTTGACATTTTTCCAGCTTTTAAAAATTACATCTTCCACAATTCACATATCTAAATAGGACTAAACTGTAAAGACTACCCTGTAGTTGTATTTGTACTTCTCTGAAACAAAGTGTTTCAGTATTGCTGGGTTGTTTGTCTGACGTGGTTCCTGAGATTAATGTTTCTAATATTAAATTATGAGAATTATAAAAATATCACAATGATGAAAACTCCAGCGACTCCATTTTTAAGCATCAACATCTTAAACATTTGAAAGTGAAATGCCTTAAAGCATGGACTCCACAGAAACCAGCACTCCAGGTGATGTTACGTCTAGGCTAGTCTCTAAGTTCCTTAGAAAACTTACTCCACTCTCAGTTTCACAAATGGAAGAATTAGGCAATTGGACCTTTTTTTATAAGGCAACGTATTTCCCTTCCTTTTGTTCAGTGACTTTCCAGAAACATGGAAATGCCCTCCTTTTGAAAAGAAAACTAAATTTCCACATTTCAGTCTGTATTTGTTATCTATGATAGACCCCAGACTACACAGATATTCTCTATCTAAGACTGTAATTTTCTTCTCTCAAAGTTGATTGATTCTGCATGCAATCCACTGATTAAGTTCCCAGTTGACAACGAGCATGACTAAGCATAACTTGAGTCCTTTGTTTTGGAGGAGACCCGAGCTCTAGTATCTCATTGAATAAGTATTCAATTTAGTATCTATCTGAGCACATACTCATTGCTCAGACCTCACAGTGCATATGGCAGCCCTAGTGTGCTAGAGCACTAGTGTGACAAAGCACTCTGAAATCCTGATGGCACAGAAGTAAAGGTAGGTGGTATATGCAGACCTGGATAGGCTTTACAAGTGATCTGCATACTCTTGTCAGTGTATGCCTAAAAGCAGCTGCTTAAGGACTTACAGATGGTGTATAGAGACCCTGTTCAACTGCACGCAACAGATGAACAGGACCTAAAGACCCACCTTTTGGACTTGGGCAAATATGACAGTTTAGAATCAGCTGTGCCCCTGCCTCCTTCTTTTCATCTTGGCCCAAGTGCTCCTGTGAAAGGTTTACATACTTTCCACATACTACAAGCATAAATGAAGTGGGGTTTAAACCAAATTAAATTATGAAGAACACCTCCTAATCCCTGCAGCAGACCTCCCTCAGGCAAGAACGTTAACAGCTGGGACTGACCTTACTCCTGTCAAAACCCACAGTCAGCCTTTGAATCTTATCACAAAAATAACTGGGAAGACAAGAAAATCCACTTCATTTCAATTTTTGTTATTTGCTTTCTGAAATCCCAGATTAAAAAGGTTTACATTCTTTAGCACTGGCCAAAACCATGAGGACTATGTGTATTGGTTTGGGTTGTTTTTTTTCTGTGAAAGCTGAGATCCTCACTGGGACAGATGTTAGAAGTGTATAATTCGTTGCTCACAGTTCAGAGTATGCATATGTTTTGTTAAAGGGCTGTGGCTTGTCAGAAGAGCATTGAGCTAACTGCTTGTCTTACCAGGCAGCTATGCACTGGTTCAAGAGAAGGAAGGAGATCTCTCTCAGAGAGCATCAAACTGGGAAATGCTGCTGCAGCGCAGGGGACAACAGAGAAAGCTGTGGGAAGTAATGAGCCATGAGGATGTGAACAGGAGGCTTGAGAAAAGTAGGGAACCAGGTCTCAGAGACAACAGGAAGACTTTTCTAGAGACCTTTGAGAGAACACAAAGATCCATCTAAACAAGGGAAAAATAAGATGCCTTGCCCTTGCAAGGACAGAAGTAGGGAAGGCCAAAACCTACTTTCAAACACAGCTATTTGAGTATACGTCACCCAGCAAATCTGTTCTCTCTTTTATGAGATTCTGCTTTATTTTAGCATTTGTATTCCAAAAAAAACATAAAAGTTTTAATGATTCTTGGTGTATTCTCTTTAAGGAAAAGGTCCAAACAGGACTTACCTCAGAGCTCTGTGTCTCTGTCAGAGACAATCTCATCAGCCTAAGACGTAAGGCTTAAAATGCTGAGAAAACTGATACACCAATTGGAACTGCAAGAGGTGCCTTCTTGAAAGTACTGTCAATAAATAATTCTTTGCATACAGAGGTTCATCTTTGCTCTAAAAAATGTCACTGATCCTGGCAGAAAGAAACCTGACTGAATAAAAGGGCAACTTCTCTTTGCATTAACTTCGATTTTCCAAATGGAAAAGATCAACCAACAAACAACATTTTGCAACTAACAGCAAAAATCTAGCATTTCTCTAAGGTCAGCAGCAAAATCAACCTAGGAGGAAATTTGGCTTTACAATGAGTAGAGAAAAGATTAAAACACATTCCCATAAAGCTGGGCTGTCTTTGCGTGGGATCTAAGCTAGGGTACAGTCCAGGAGGGGTTTCCTGCAGCCCAGGGCTGCAACGTAAGTTGCAAGGGTGTTAAGTACACTTGCTCATGACCTGCTGCTTCCCCACCAGATTCAATTATTGCTTTTTAATCAGTTCCTTTGAGGACAGGAACCTGATAAACAATTTGGCTGTGTAGAATCCAACTTCAAATGAAAAAAAAATTTAAAAAGTACAACTAGAAAGATCTTTAAGTAAATGTCTGTTTACAAATGGTTCAGCATATCAGAGGATTAATTCTAGAAATGCAAGAGTGACTACAGTGGCAGGTTGTCAAGGAGGTAGGTGGTGAGACAGCAGAAATGGGCATTAAGGTCCTTTAAGTCACTGTGGATGAGTACAGAATAATGCAGGATGTCTAAGCATTTTGCAGGAATAAAAGTTCTTTCCTGAAAAGAAACACAGACAAGGAAAAAGTGGTTGAGCTTTGCTTTCTGAATGCTATAATTTGTTCAATTTTACCATGAAGCCATCCAAAAACAGTATTTTATGTCAGTTCAGCTGCCTTGAGTATTTTCTAACCATTTACAAAGCTAGACAGCAGTGGACTCCCAACAGGGTAGTATCTAACCATTTCTGATGATGCAGCTAGTATTGCTGGAACATCTGCTCTTAGAAAGTATTTTTTCCTCTTTTATCCCACAATTGCAATTCATGCAGAATTTGTGTTTTAAAATGTCATTAATACTAAGCATGATGACCTTCTATAGCTGTAAGCCTGGAAAAGGTAATTTTACAATCAGTGAGAAAGAAAAAAGGTATCCTTTTTATGTTAAAAAATGAACTTTCAAATCCTGAAAAGAAATAAAAATCAAAAAATGTAATATGGCTTGCAAAAATTCCAGCATTGTTTATCTCATTTTGTCTTTTTGTGACAATATAATTAGTTGATATGAAAAGGCTTGTGAAATTGGGAATATGCTTTAAAGAAAAATACATACAGATGAAGACTTATAGATATATATGTATGGTGAGAAAAGGAGAAGAAGCAGCTAAGAGATACTTTATTCCTGAAATTTCATTTAACAAAGACTGTGCTCCAAACAAGTCACTTTAACACAGCAGCACAAGCATGTTTCAGTGCCATCTAGCTAACGCTCAAGGTAACTTGCATCACTACACAGAGATCTTTTTTTCCCTGCAAATATCCTTTCTTCAATAAAAAACAAAAGGAGAAGTGGCACTTCGGTTTTGCTTCAGACCCATCAGTGTATTGAAGCATAAAAAATTTGGGTTGTTCTTGGAATACTTGTGCTTTGATGTATTATATGAGGAATGTTAAAAACGTCACCCCAGAACCCTTTACGCTGTGACTGAGTTCTTGATCTGGACAGATCCACATGACTGAGTACTTTAAATACTGTTCTTTCAAGTATAAACATATTCGGTGTCAATATGCAACCATTCTGCTCAATTCTTTTGTGCCATACATAAACGGACGGGTTGAGAAAAAAAAAAAAAAAAAAAAAAAAAAAAAGGAAGAGTAAAGAAGGAAGACCATTTCAGCCTGTTTTAATAAATGGAAAGTGTATTGCTTTCTAAAGAAAAGAAATCTGTAAAAGCAAGTGAAGAACACATTTTCAAGAATGGAACACTATGCTTTAAATCATCTGAAACTTCATTTTGCCTCCTCCATAGAATAGGTTTCCAGATAATAAAAGACATTCACAGTCCTGACCATGTCATTGTGACTGTATTAACACCAACTAAAAATGTGCAAGCTCTTTCTGAACTTCAATCAAAATTCTCCAGATTAAAATAATTTGACACACTAACACTTCTGCCTCCAGCCCAAAATAGATGGGAGGAAAAATGGTTTCTTTTGACTCAGCAATGTGATTTTATATCCTCTAAAAACCATAATTGAATCATAATGGCCCAGCTTTAAATCTTTCTGGCTTGAAAATGTACCATTCAACCCTCTTCAGAACTACCTGAATAGCCAACATATACCTGCTAAGTCATGCCATTGAAAATCTCAGAAAATAATAAATACACAACTCATGCTAGTTGTCCCCTACACAGTAACTGCATTTTAGACTGCAGATTGTAAGAGCATGCAAAATGAATACCCTTACTAAAAAAAACAGCAATCCCAAAACTCAGCTAGTCAAGCGAAGGAAAAAAAAAAAAACAAAAAACAAAAAACACCAACAACCCCAAAAAACCCAAGAAGTTGCAAAAAAAAGAAGTAGAAGGTTGTGGAACATTGTACCAAGACCAAATGCAGCTACTAGATAATTCTGCAATAAAGCTACCCTTTACTTCTCCTGTTACATAACCTTTTGCATTTTAATACTTTGTCCCTATGTTCTTTTTTTGCTAACATTTAACTAATTCCCCTCCAAATACCTAGTAAAACTTTTTACCAATAGTTTAATAGTCAGGTTTCTCAAAGGGCATTGCAAAATGTTTCAGGAAGGGTATTCTGAAGAATAAGAAATGTCACTGAACAAAGCATGGGTGGGATTAAGACATCATACATGAACTTGCGCCTGAGACCCATTGCGTTTGCTCCAGTTGAGTAGAAGCAGCAGCTAAAAGCTTGCTCCAGCAAACTCCACTTTCCCTCCTTGCCCTCCCACGTCAGCCCCAGCTCTTTCTCCCCTGCCCACCTTGAATCTCAGTGCAATACAGACCCCTCTTCTCTCCTCACCCTTCCCACCAGCTGTCCCACCTGAAAACTCCCTCTTTAGCAGCTGGCTGGGACATCTCTTTTGGTTGCAGATCAGTAGAGAGTAAGGGAAGAGCAGAGCAGGTCAGTAGGCAAGCAAGACAAAGCAGGAGGAGCTTTGCAAGGCACCTGTGTGACAGTGAAACAACACTCCCTCCTAAAGCGAGGCTGATGAAAAATGAGCTGGTAAGTGGAGTAAAGGTGAGGTGTTTAGAGCAGTGACATTCATGATAGATTATATCCTTGTTCAGACTGGAGAAAAATTTCAGATACTGAAGGCAGAGAAAGCACACTCATACAATGCATTGACAAGACTTGGCTGGATGTGCTGCTAAAACAACTATTTAAACACTATCCCATCCTGCTAGACATACAGACAATCTCCACAACACAAAGAGACTGCACCATTTTCTGTAATTTGAGGGGTTTGGTATTTTTCTTTGGTTTTGTTTTTCTTTTTGTCTTTTTTTTTCCTTTTACCATTACAATGATAAATTTATTTGGCTGACTACATCAACTGTTCTTCAGACAATCGTGATACTTTCCAACTGACAATAACCACGAGCTTACACAAACTGATCTCCTTTTGTGAATTAGCTACCTTCATTGTTTCATTAACTGCTTAGGGATAAGCCTGAAAGTTTCCAGCAGAGTCTAAAGAAGGTTAAAACAGCTTTGAGAAATCCAAGATTAGTTTTTGGAGTGGATAAACAAATGAACAATGAAGGAAGCTACTTTGAGATATTTTTGGTTGGCTAATCGTCTTTATGTTATCTGAAGTCAAAAACTTCCCCTAAGCCTTCACTGGTTTGTGTGTCTGAACTGTAAACAGACTGATAAATAAAAAGTATTACTGAATATGCCTAACTGCTGTTTTCACAGCCATAATGACATGCCTTTTCAACAGAGTCACCTATAAAAAAAACAGATACTGGAGAACATGAGCAACTGAAAAACCGGAGCAGTCTAAATAATTCACCCACACATATAACTGATTTCAAATTCCCCCCGACATTCCTCCACTACATCTAGAAGAAACTGGACAGTGAAGAACATGAAGAGCAAACTGGGTACAGTTAATGTGTGTTTGATCCATAAACACTGAAAGTTACTGAATGTCTACAAGAGTTGCACTTTGTAAGGCAGCATCTCTCTTCTCCATGTAAGCTGTTCGTACAGGCCAAGATCTCTGGGACAGCAATGGGTCCACCTTTATACCAAGACAGAGATGTGCACATTCTGCTTGGTCATGGAGCAACGTTCAAAGGCAACTCATACAGTGCTTTATCCTGGAAGCAAAGTTCAAATGGGAATATGAGCCTGAAAAGAGTTATATATGCATCTCTGGGAATGTAAAGCCTATTTTAGGAATTAGCTTAGTTTTTCTTACCTTCTCATGTCCATCTTGGATGCTAGTTTGTACAGCCATTCGGCTACTAGAAATAGCTTGTACAAGAAGTTGCTACCTTCCAAAAATTTATCCTAACAGTCTGCTATCAAGGAAATGCTTTCAAGAGTAACTTAAAGCAATGGTATACATGTTTGTTTCTACATCATGTAACAAGCACTTTATACAGGCTAAACAAGGTATTGTGTGAAAACCTAAAAATTATTAACAAATAATTTTCAGAAATTATTTAGAAAGTGATCTCCTGCCCTCACACAATTTTTCCACAATGATTGCAAATCATCAACGTGTGTTAATTACGCTGCCAATGCTGACACTCATACTGAACTTGTTCAATGGATTAGACTAATTGTATTAATTCCAAGATAAATACATCTAGTGGGAATCTTGCCTGGTTTGGCCATCATGGTCCAGCTGAGGCACTTCCATGAAGTTGTCAATCATCTACTAATGGGCTTTCAGCACTCATGACCCTGCTGAGAAATGCTGGGTGGTGCTTTATCAGGTGTAGCACTCATACAGAGAGAAGGAGGAGGGAAGCAGCAGGGGAGGAGCTGGGCAAACCTGTGGAATCTGACCTTTCGCTTTGGGTACCTCCTCAGATTTTAGCCTTGTCCCAGGAGGCCAACAGTCATGCTATTTCACAGAAATCTTTTAAGTGAGTGTGAAGCATTCAGTGCAACTTCCTAACAGACTGCACATCTGGCATAACAGGCAAACATGGCCCATGCGGGGCTGCAAACCTGCAGGCCAGCAAGGAAGCCTGTACAGGTGCGAAATGTCCACCTCTTTAAAAGAAAATGTCCATTGCGCCAAACTAACTTAGCTGCAGTGAACAGTGAACTGTTGAACTTGCAGTGAACGGCAAGACCTGCTAATAGAAATACTGAGATAGAGCAGGTTTTCATACTGCTACTGTAGCCAGTGCAGCAGACAAAGCACGAATGAAGAAACTTGCCACTTCACAGCATAGGTATCTCCTCCATGAACTATGAGAACTGTATGCAAATCACAACATTTCTCTAAACACCAAGGTATTCCAAATCTTTACACTGCCATCTTCACAGCCATTGTATATCACACAACTTCGCAGAACTGATTAGAGTCTGATAAAGTTACCATACTTAAGGGGAAGATCCACCACTTAATTTAACTGGCATTCCTCCTAAAGCCATGAAGGCTTAATGTAGTCTGACAAGAGAGGTAGATAAGATAAGTTACTCAATATCTCTACTGATGGAGTTCAATTCAGGATGTAAAATTACAAATTGAAGAACTGCAATTTTACCACTAGACAAAATGATCATATTCTCAAAGTCTTCTAACACCAGGCATTTTCTTGACATAAATTAATCTTCAAAATTTTAAGACTGGATATTCCATGTATCTTTTTTCTGATGAAGACTTATTTGGAAAGTTTCTCAGTGAAAGAATTTCACAGACAAAAGAGACTGTCTTCCAAAATTGCTGGTCTTTTAGAAACTTTATAAAAGGATTTCATTCACAGTTGAAACCTGAAACCACAAATAGAGTGTGTCTTTCAAAGAGGAAGAATTTACAACAAATATAATTTACAGACAATCCCATTCTTTTATATTTCTCACCTTGAAATTTTCTGAGCTGTGTAACTGTACTACTTCCAAAAATAGATCATTAAAGTTATAACAAACCAGCCTATAAAAATGAAGCTTTTTAGAGGATAGCTGCACATGGAAATCATGGGAACCATCTAATACTATTACTCTTAATCCACAGAAAAAAAATCTAGACAGAATAATGAACTTGTCTACGGTAATACTGGCTCACTGGTAGAGCCTGCCAGTCCACAAGATACCTAAAACTCCTCCTTGTCTTGCCACATCAGTACCTTAATACATGTTGGTAGACATAGCTCATAGGAACTACTTTAGCAGAGAATACTAACTAATAGCAAAAAAAACAAAACAAAAACCAAATATTGTCAGATTTCTGGGGACAAAATCTGGACTTTGAGGCACTGTCCTGTGAGATAACGTTTTATTCCTTGTTCTGATACATGTCTGAGGTAACTGTTACAAGAATAGTAATCGCATTATATTGTCCTTTCCTAGTCACATTTTCTAGGTGAGACGAAACCTTCTGTAACTATCGAGGGAAGAAAACAAAATGAAATCTTTTTATTTATAAATATGAAAGCATTTAAATTGTTGCAGACCATTTTCAAGAAACATTTTCTGCAACTACAACCACTTATTTTATTTTTAAAGCAAAATAAAAAATAAACATTCTTTGAAAGGTCTGAAGTAGCTTTAGAAAACCTGTAAGGGACTGAGGGCTTTGATCAAGTAACCACAGAGAATATAATCTCTTCAATATTATGAAGGAGGGAAGACAAAGAGAAAAAAACCAGTTGCCATTATCATCTTGGTAACATTTTTAAACAGACTGGCAAAAACAAAAGATTAAGTGACTCAGTGTCAAACAAAAGATACAGTATCACTCCTTTAGAAAACCTAAAGAACATTTTGAACAGCTACTTTGGCCACAAACTAGAGAATCTTTCAACTAATTGATGAGCATTTCTCTTCATACTGTATTAAAACGAACTTTTTTGTACATGCATACCATCCAGACTCTCCTAAAACCTGTACAGAGTATTGTTTTGGAATTCTCACTGCAAAAGCAAGGGAAATGAAAACGACAAGAGAAAATAACATGACATGCATCACAGTGGACACAGGTCTATACAGAGGGGACTAGACTGGTAGATATCCTTTTCCAGTGTCGCTTTAAAAGAAAAGAAATAAAATCAAATCAGACTGAAAACACACCTTCTGACAAATCCTATTCTATTATTTGTTTCTGAATATTTTGAATGAGAAGGGTTTTCTTATCAGCTGATACTGTGCTACATAAGAACAGCTCCCATATAAGTGATGAGAAGATGGAAAGAAAATTTTGTTTCAAATTCAGATGTTCCTACAGAATACCTTCCTACTTCTGCCTGATAGCACATGGGGAGTAGGAATATATATCAGTATTATAAAGAAGTTAAAAACTTATCTATTTCTGGAGGACTGAGAAGGAAAGAACACAAAAAAAGATTTTAAGCCATCTACATATAATCAGCTTGTAAGAATTAGCACTAATGAAGCCTGCTTTCCACTGAATTCACACCCCACAACCAGACTCCTTGTGTCTGATACAATGCAATTTTTCAGAACTCAGAATATGTTGCTGCTACTTGGATTTTCGGTATCTAACAAGGTGCCACTGAGCTATTTTTCTCTGAGGGCAACTTGATGTTTCTTCTCTATTCTGAGTCCAATTTTAATGAACGTTTTGAGACTCCACCTTTGCGAACACTGTTCCTCTGTCAATTTCCTTCTCCTTGACCGATGGACTCTAAAGTAAATGAGTAGAAAGGTGGGCAGAAAAACCAAGCATGGTAATATAAGCTGCGTGTCTCTTAAAATAAGCCTACACTAAAACACCGCTACTAGTTTCTGATACACCCTCTAAAAATTGCTAATTTTCTAAAAACATCAGCTAAAGCTTGCTGATTTTATACCTACAATTTAAGAATACCAAACCTGTTTTTCAACACTTTCTGAAGAATCATAGTTTATGCTCTGTGTTGGATTTTGACCTAGGCAATTTTTATAGTTGGGTTATAAATTCTAGAAATAAGATTGGAAGTAGCATCTGCTTGCTGCAGCCACTTCAGAATGATACTGCAAGGAAAGTAGCACAATGTTATTTTGTTGAAGGAGTGGGGAGAATTTAACACTGAGATGGCCAAAAATGCTGAGGTTCATGTATTATCAGGAAGAGTTCTGAAATTTAATTCCCTCTGGAGTACAAAATAGAACTTGAAGAATTAGAAAAGGAATATACACAGAAGGAAAAACAGTTGCACTAATCACCTAACTGGCAGGCATGGGTTTTAGTGTATTTCTGTTTCTCTGATTCACAACAAATGATCTACTTCCAAGTACTTGGCATCATGTCTTTGTTTCTGATATGGGTACAACAGCCTCCAAAATGCGTTGTCCCCTTACCCCTCTGCAGAAGGGACAATGCTGCTGATCCAGCCCATTCCCTTGGTTCCTGCAGCCCATTATGCCATGGTTGTGACAGATAGCTTGGTACCCCCTACAACGCTGGGCTGATGAGATTGTACTTCCACGGTTCACGTCTGGAATGTGCTACTAGCAGTCATCTGTGCAGTTACGGATTAAATGCAAAAACTGTCAGCTTAAGACTTATCTTTTCCCACTGGCTTTTTCCTAAGCCATCGCAGTGATCTGGATCTCAACAAGCTTTACTCTTGCTTAATTATTAAGAAGCACCCTGGGGTCTGAAAATTCCATTATAAATATACTGACTGATCAACTTTCATTAGTAATGTTACCTTCAGACTGACAAGTTTGGCTTTAAGTGGCATCATACATAAAGCAGTTCATAAAACAGAAGGCAGGGGACTTCAGCTTTCTGTAAAAATGTATCATAACATTCACTAATTTGGAGAAATGGTGTTTTCCCTTTTAGGTTTGATGGGTGGAGGAAGTGAGGACCCCCTGATGCTTCGCACACATATTTTTATGACCATTTACTTGACAGGGGAGAGACATGACAGCATAACCCTCTGAGAGGTTGGTATTTTCCAGAGACACGCAATAAAACGTTGAAATACGCTAAAAGTTCTTCTGCTTATCCCATGAAATCATAATATCTGCTGTCACTCAGATGTCTTGGCTTTCTAATCCGTTGCTGTTTAACACTTATCTAAACAATAGTTGACAATAAAAAGTAAGTTTGGTCAAATGCATTTTCAAATCTTTCTTCATAATAAAGATTTCTACTAGACCTAGACACACACATGCACACCACTCACTGTCACTGGCAAAGTATCTCTTCAACATGGTTGATCGAGATTCATGGACAATTAGCAGGTCTTTCAGGTTCAGTGATTTTTTGCTACTTTATTTTCGTGCTGTAATATTGAAGATTATATATTTAGATAAGACTTTGAAGTTTTCACCTTTAGGTTATCATTGATCACATTAAAACAACAATAAACAGTTGTGTCCTTGGGACAGCACAGAGCTAACATGAGAGCAATTTTTTGTTTTTGCTAAAAGAAAGCATTCTAAGACAAATTTACTGTCTGGTATGTATAAATGAATTATGTTTAGATTTGGTGTGTATGACATTGTTCTTCTAAAGCAGAGGGTTATTTCACAGAAACTAGCTGAAAAAAAGTCTTGTTCAGGTCTTGGCCTGATCTGTTGTGTGGTTATTGCAGAGTCTGGGATGACCTGTCTTGCCAATGAGCTTATACAGCCAACTTGTGTTTTCCCTTCTCTCTTTCTAAGAATTGCGTTTTCATAGTATGTGTTTCTTCTGACAAGGCAGGAAGGTAAAGAGAAGATTTTAAGATACCAGACAATTCACTATGAATTACTGACACATCCTGCTTCCATAATTTATGTATCTTTTTCCTTCTGTTTATAAACTTTTCCAACCTGGCTCTTTTCATAGTATATAATGGGCTTCCATCTTTAACTTGAAGGAATATTCCTACAATTTGGTATAAGAAAGGCTCATTCTTTGCTAGAGGACATGAAAAAAAAATTCCTTCAAGCATTCTTTTTATTAATCAATTATTTTCAAATTAACAGTCAACTCAGGCATCACTATGTTGAACTTGTATATTTTCTTTTCTGGCCTCCCTTATTAAAAAAAAAAAAAAAAAAAAATATCAAAGCATCTAGCCCCTGACTTCCTCACTTTCTGTTGTTCTTGTCTGGTTTCTAACTTTTTTTACCCATAATCATCTCAGGTGAGGAAAATTGTGAAAAAGTTTTGGCTTTCAAATATTAAAACATTATATAGCAGGGAATAACTTTATTCTTGCATTATAGAAGAATGACATAGCCCACAGAATCTATTTCAGTGATGGTTTCTCTCCTACCACAGCACGCAGACATTCAGGTTGAATTAACTGAAGATATGGTAGGATGCTCTTTCACAATTATTATCTTCAGATTATTCCTCTCCTAACAACTGGTTTGTCTTTTGTAATACCACCACCCACAATTTCTTTACACAGCTGGCCTTTTTTCAAACAAATCCACTGCATTAACTACTATTCTTTCAAACAAATGTTCATATTCACATTTCTAATCCATTCTTGGTCGTAGTTCCTAAATGGTTAAATATACCCTCATAAATTACAGGACTACAAAGCCTCTCTAATTCAGTCCCAATGGCACTCTTCTGAAGTAATAATAGCATAAATTAGCAGTATTTTGAAATAAGTGGAAGATAGGAAGGGCAAAGATGTGTCCTAACTTTAGGTATGTTAATTATTTCTTTTACCTGAGTGAACATCTGTGATCATTAGTTTTAGATTATCATTTCTTACAAGCAAATTCATTCTAATCTCTTAAAGCCATTTTGAAATTTCACATCATTAAGTTTAGGTCCCCCCTTCCAGTTCCAAATGTATACTTGAGCACAAGAGAGCACCTATTATAGAAACACTTGGTAACATAAAAATCTCAGCAGATGGGCAAGGTGAAAGAGGTACCTGGGGTTGAGTTTAGTAGGCCAAAACCAAAATAAAAGCACCCTTTTCAGATCCTCTGTTGTAATAAAAGACATAAAACATATTTCTTAGTCATCTGGAAATGTTTAACATTACCTCAAAAGCTTACCTCTGATAGCTTGGGAGCTGTCATTTGTGTTACCTCCCTTCACTTGTGGTATACTTGAGTCCCTTAACTTCAAAATCCTCTACGGATTTCCTTAGTGTATTTTAGGGACTCTTACAAAATATTTACAAAGACACAGTATAGTGTGGGCCCAAATACAAGCCTCTAACATCCCAGTTATTTGTGGCAAAGTCATTTATCCCTCTGGATTGTCTGTCGGCTACCCAGGTTTTCATCCATGTGGTAACAGCTTTATCAAAAACAATATGAATTATTTCTAAAGCAAAACTGTGATGGATAAGAAGTATACTCAAGTGCAGGATTCAAAATTCTGACAACAAATTTTTGAAACTACTGGGAAGAATTCGTATATTTTTTTCAAGTGAATCATTTACATTTTTAATTCAGAATTTCTAGATAAGATGCAGCACCATGCCTTCAGAACTTTATTACTAGCACAGTGTACGTTCTAACTACTAAATGAATGCATATCAAAATACAAATGCACACACATTTCTCTCTGTACTATGACTTCTGCTGAGTGGGAAACTAACACATTAAAGCCTGAGCTGTAATTTAAACTATGAACTCAAGATTCAGTGACATTATGAATTCTTATTTCTCTTATTACCTTCCATTCTCTTCATCATCTTGGTTTACTTTATAATCTTTATTAAAAAAAAAAAAGATTAAATATATTAAGGGTTTTTTTTGGGTTTTTTCAGCCCCTCCTCATTGTTACAAAGTTATTCTCTTTTGCTGTTGCTAACAGTCTCTCTTACTTCACCCTCTTTGGCAACCATTAAATCATACTGGTGGTCACTACCCTTGGGTTTCTTCTGAAAGACTTATCTGTCCATGTATTCTTTTACTTCTCTTTTACAAAATTAATGTTGTTTGCTATTTAAAACATTTGCTAACTTTATGAGAAAATGTTACTTGGGCACAAAATCGTGTCTCATGATCCTGGTATTTCCAATCACTTGCCCACAACTTTCATATTTAAGCAGCCCCATGAAAATCTTGTATTCTTTTCTGCAACATATCAAATCTGGATGTCCCTGATAGGCAGTTCAAATAGGCTAAAGATTAACTGCAATAGGAATTCTGCATCAAGCATGTGAATGTGATCTTTATCCAAATAATTTTTGTGCATGTTTTGAAAAATACCACAGCTTTTCGTAGATGGGGATAAACCTTGAAAAACCAATCTAAACTCCCAGATTAAGGCATGTGTACAATCACCCCACACTCGGATATCAGAAAAATCTTCTAGTAGAGCAATAATCCTTTGCCGTTCATTGCTGCTGTTAATTTCAGATGGCAAGTCCTTAGTGTCCAGTGGGGTCCTAAAGAGTATGCTTAATGGGAAAATTGATTAACAAGACTTCAGTGGCAGCCATAGCTGCATTAACATTTCCTATCTGAAGTAGATGCGGGTAAACATTTCAGACTTTATTTACCTGTATTACCCACTGTTGAATTTTTACCATCCAAAGGCCATAACTCTTTCCAACAAATGAAAGATTTTCTCTCTGCATGATAAACACAGTCCTCTCTCCTTTTTCTACCTTTTCTCCAGTAACTTGAGATATATCAAGAGAATTTTGTTGCAGATGAAAACCATGCATTACCTTGTCAGAAAACCAAAAGCCTTTTTACCCATGCTTTGACAGTTTAGATCTTGTTTAACCGGACTCCAGTTTGGGAGGAGTATCTCCAGATATTTCCCCTTCAGGCCCAGACATTTGTGGCCTACACACCAAGAAATTATGGTCAAATAGTGACCAAACCAAAATTTGTGAAGCAAATCTCGACCAAGAAATTTCCTGATCTTGCAAACAAGTTTGTTCAAAAAAAAAAATTAGCATTAGGTACATCAGAACTAGATTTCAAACTATTTTCACAGTGAGGAAGAACATCACTATTTCCTACATACAAGTCGAGTTGCACCCATGATGGCTTAAGAGTATCATAAAGGCATCTTCTACTAGATGATCAAATATCTCAACGAAAAAAAACCAAGACAAAAACAACTTTTGAACAAGCAGCTCTGCTTCAGGGTTCCATAAGGTCTTCACAGGACACTGCACCCAGAAAAAGCCAACAGTCCCATATTAAAAAAATGTGGCCTTCACACCTAAGAACAGCACATAGAATAAGGATATGACATTCAAGTGCAGAACTGCTGAAGTTGTGGTAATTTTAACTGGACATTTACATTTAATTAAGCTTTCATGAGGAGTCTACATTTATGCAAGCAGCCTATGTAATTCACAATTGGCTGTACCTGCCAGCTAATGGTAGAATAGCAGATTATGAAAAAACTATGTATAGACAACATGATGTACTTAGATTTACAAGTCCCTGACATTATAAACTGGGGGAAGAAGACAGAAAACAATTTACTTATTTCCTTTATTGCACTGGAAATTTAGTTTCCTGTAAGGATTCAATAAAAACTTAAACTATGTTATGATTCAAGATGCCAATGCATATTATTTTAAAAAAGCCGTTCTAAGATTTTTAGAGAGAAAATTTCTAAGCCATTTTGCTGTGTCTCTTCATGTTAACAGAGCTTGGAAGAAGTCTGTTGATGCCAAGCAGCATGGTTTTGGAACTCACAAAAAGGTTAAGTCTACAGTGAGTTTTTAGACATGTATGTTTGGGGGTTTTTAAAATACCTTTTTTTAAAACAAATCTTGAGTATTTCAAATTGTTTGTGTATCCCAGTAATGTAACATTTAATTAAAATACTGTAACCAAGCCCAGAGAAAGAAACAGCAAAGCTGACCATCTGACAGGCTTAAAAAGCCCCCCGAGGGTTTGAAGCTGTCCGCTACACTACAAGTAAAAGAAATAATTGTATTAAAACATGAATTTATTACCCCAGTGAGGCAGTATGTTCGTTGCTAACCACCAAGTATGACAGAATGCAAGGTCACATATCAGATCAGATTTTATAAAATTTCACTTTCCATTAGTCCATCAAAAACCTGTAAGAAAACATCAAACACTGCCTATAATAAGGATAGAGGACAGGTGCTGCATCCCCCGCTGATAAGACCAGCTCTCCTGATTAATATAGGAATAGTTAGCTTGTATAGATTCCCAAATTTTGGTTTCTATATCATATGCTTAGCTTTTCAATCAATTCTTCAGTTTTTCTCATCATTACTCATTTCTCCCTTTCTTCCTTACACTTTAGGCAGCTAACCCAAAAAGTTGAACTTCAGCAGGCACTGAAATTCTTCCATTCAAATATAGGGGGGGAAAGCACTTTGATCAGGATTGGCATAGACCTGAAGCTAAATACACTGCACATTAAGGACTATGTCAAAGAGCACTGTCTTCAATTAACAAACCTACTAAATCACTGCTGCTTCAGAATAAGGGTATCATTTCAGACTGAATTTATTTCTAGTAGGAAACCAGGCTATAACTGAAAGAAAGATCTATTCCATGTAGCTATTACATGAATATATCACTTCCTTCCTGGATGTAGATTTGCAGTCACAGATATGAATAAGGCAGATGTTAGTGAAGAAGCTACACTGACACCTGTATCTTCATTATTTCACCTGATGATGGCAGAGGTTATTATCAGATTATCAGAGCACAGAGGAGCCATCTGGGTACGGCAGAGCCTTGGAGACCAACCAGAAAGCGCAAGGACACATCAACCTTTTTGCTACTGTGCAATCACAGACTGCTGACAACACACCAAATCATGAGCAGGGCAGTGTCAAGGTAGAAACAGTTATTTGCAAGGATATAGAGCTACTATAGTACCATATATATCACGGTCTATCATGGAGTGAAAACAATTTTATAGACTGAAAACTGATAGATTTAAAAGAGGCATGTTTTTTAAAGTTGTGTTTAGAAACTACACATCTTCAAAATACATCAACACAGACTACCAAAACCATAATTAAAATATGAACAGAGATTAATTGTGTGGCATTGTTTTGGCGTTTTTTTTAAACTTGCATTACATATAATATGTAAAGTGTAACTGCAGGTAAAAACTGGGACTGTTTAATCTGCCACAACTGTAGCCAGCTCACAGTTTTGTCATACGGTACCCTAATATCAAGTATGAAGCACAATTCTCATCATGTAAGGAACTTTTCTTCCCTTTTTTCAAACTTCAGGATTACATATGAAATCCTGAAAAGATTTAATCTATAGATTTGCAAAACAGAAAGCAAATGAAAACTTTCCGAAGTTAATGTTTACCTCTCATTCTTAACAATTCCTTCTGATTTTGGAAAGCCTGAGATGATGACAGCATTAAATTATTTTGACCACTGAGTGTCCTGATAAATGGAGAGCTCATAAATACTCAGGTCAAATGAACAGTAGGTATGTATCTGCCTGGCCAGCTTCAAACTTTGTGCACTAATACCAATCTAGTATCAGGCAGCTAAGGAACCCATCTACTTACCTTGCCTTTTGACCCATTTTTGCAGTGTGTAACAAGGTCTCTTAAATTAGCTAGCTTGGATACTTTCACATTATACCATTACCACTAACTGCATAAGTAAGGTAGATGTTTACCTTGAGATAAGCATTTCTTACCACTAATATCTTTTACAGAAGTTGATTGAAATAATCAATTGAATTCCTCTTCCAAGGAAAGACATCACTGACAGAACAAAGATGCATGAACAGAAGGTGGGGTGGGTTTTTTTTGTTTTGACAGGGATTTTTGGATTTTGTTTTTGTTTGGGAAGGGGTTTTTTTGTTTGGGTGTTTTTGTTTGTTTCTGCTGGGCGGGGGAGTGTTTAGCTTGTTTGTTTGGGGTTTTTTGTTTTGTTTTCCACATATGTATGTGAATCAGTAAGAGATCAGAGAAGGTGCAAAGGAAGCAAGTTAAAAATATATATTACGCAGGTAACTTCCCCCTGAATAAGATGCAAGAGGGAGCTCTGCAATGCTAGCTGAAAGGGATTTAGAACTGGGATAAAGATACATAGTTTGATGCTTTTTGTTCTGGAAGAAATTATACTTGGGACTTTCTTTGTAAATAAACAGGATTGCAGAATCATGGAACTAAGTATTTTTTTAATCCATATTCTCAAGCAGAATTACACAAAATAAGTCAAGTTCTTGTTTAACAGCTCAGGTCAGAAGAGAGGTAAAAATACGTAATGATTTAAAAAAAAAAAAAATATCACCCTACAAAATTGCTAATGCTGACTTTCCACAGATTGCAAATTACAAGAAGCCAAAAATGCTGTATATAAAGTAGTCCAAAGAAGCAAGAACTAAAGTTTAAAAAATTGGCATTGCTTCTATCTTAAAACTCATGAGAGCTATTTTGTGGTGGAGTTTTGCCACTTCTAATAATGTCTTTTCAGGAGAAGTCTCCAAGTAAGAGATAGAGCTACAATAAACGTGTATTTAAAAAATAAACTGTAATCTCACAATCCCTACTAAATAAACACCACTTTGACGCAAGCTTCATTGTGCTCTACAGCAGTACAAGCTGCCCAGGATACTTTTAAAACATGCAGACTAAAACATGCAAAAAATTTATCCATAACCTCCGAAGTCCTGTTTTCTGGGAGAGAAAGAATTTACAGAGACTCAATACAATTCTACCCTCTCTTTTCCCCGGCTCCCTCATTGCCTTTATTAACTCAATATGCCCCTACACTCACTTTAAAGACTTCATTGCTATGAGAATTTATTTCCATATTTTATTGTCAAGCAGAAAAACGAAATTTTGGTGATTAAATGTCATAGAAGCTCTGACTTTTGCACAATCTAATCAAAACTACAACCTTAGAAGTAATCTGTGTGTGTGTGTGTCTGATCATAAAAAGGTACCTTAGGAGCCAGGTACACAAATTCTCCCTTCCCTCCAAAGCTTCTGGATAATTTTAACATCATTTCCTCATGTGCATTTTCAATTTGTTTCCTAGAAACTTAGGAACAAAAAATATTTTGTGTTCCCCCTGCTCCCAGTGTGGACTATCCACAGCATCAAGGGACTATTCTCTTTTCTAAGAGACATTCAACATTAGTGAGGCTAGAAATTTACCTCCTAACAACTGACCCATAAAGTCAGCTGCAAAATTGCAAGCCTGGGTTCCTTCTCTCCCCATACCTAATCTGCACTGCACTGGAAAAAGAAATACAGACATATGTACAAACATCGTTCAGTTCCTCCAGTAAATATGCCAGAAAACGTTTGCTGCCTTCTATCACAACGGGCTGTTTCCACTGTAAATCTCACACACTCGTATTTTCCCCCTTTTTAATACTGTAACTGTCTACATAGGTTGGTGTTTAGAATCATTTTAGCTTGGAAAAAGCATGCATATAATCATTAAATCATTATGATGTAAATTAAAATGAGCATAAACAAGGAAATTCAAAATTAAACCTAATACCAGGAGAAAAAGTCTCCTTCATGGCTCAGGGTTTGCATATGTTCCTGCTCCTTCAAAACATGTTCTTCCAGGTCTGGAATCAGAGCTCATGCTCATGTACCAGGAATGGCTCTCTCTTGAGTATGACCACAGAAAGGCAACTGTCTTTGAGAATACAGTTCTATCAGACAAACTCAGGCAATGCTTTGTGAGCACTACAGTTCTGAAACTTAGGTCACTGCAGTTAAGATGCTCAAAAAATCAGGAGCCTGATCTTCACACACTCTCAGCGGTGTTATCTTTCCCAAAGGTGCTGTAACACACTGCTGTGAGTCAGAACTCAAGAGCATCCAGAAGCTGCACCTGCTCCTTAATGTATTTGATTCTGATTGGGGACATACTTACAGGTTTTTCTCTTCTGACACTATTATTGCATGCCCTGACTCCTGGGAGCAGACAGTCTAGCTTGCTATTTAGCTGTGATCAACCAAGTGCAACAGGTTCACTCAGTAAAACTGACCAGGAGCTACAAGCATTCAGCACTTCAACAAATCAGGACATTTAGATGCCTACCCATGACATTAGGAGGCAATGTAAAGTACTCATGATTGAACACTTGTACACAAAGCACAGGTATAAACTTTCTGTGTGGCATTTAACAAACACAAGGAATACATACTTGACGAATACAATCATGAATGCATGCATTTTAACCAAGACACCAAAACTGGTTTAAGCAGAAAGGTATAACTTCTGAAGCAAACCTACAGAAAACTAATTACACCAGGAGATGTTTAACTCATTAAGGCACCACTTAGCTTTAGCACTGTATGTTGGTTTTCCCATTTTGTGGCCAGTATCCAGACAACTGACTCATGGGAGAAGCAGAGCTAGAGGGGAAAGGCTTTCTAGCTCATAAACAAACAGAAAATTGAAGATGAGCAAAAGCTGCATATATTTCTTATCCCTCAAAGTTCACAGGTATCCAAGTCCCTTTATCTGAGCATAAAATATACGTTTGACCATCCCTACCAAAAAGCATGACATTTAACTGTTCTTTAATACTGATATTTTAAACAGGAAAATTGCCAGTTTTTAGAAAAACAGTTTTACAAAGCTTCTCCAATTAGGGAGCTAAAGTAATCACTAAGATGAAGAAAAAACAACAACTGTAAATATTCCTGATGTTCTGAAACACAGTTGTTACACACTACAGCAAGTCTGGTGCTTTCACTTGATTTCTTAATCCTTTTATTTTATCTCTTAATATCTTAATATTTTTAAAACATTAAAAGCTAGGTGAGTAACATTGTCAGATTGATATTCTTTGCAAAGGGTTTGTAAACTGGAACATAGCAAGCCAACCAATGCCCTGTAATTCAACAGCACAATAAAAAAGTCACAATTGATGTTATTAATTAGCATATAACCTCAGAATGAAAAATGCTAACACCAACTACGTAAAGTCCCTGGAAGCTTTTCCATCCTGTGCCTCAAAAGAGATCCCTTTTAAGCCGGGGGGAGAATGGAAGCACACTGCATGCTACCATGCAGTATAAATCTTATGCAAGTCTGAAGACGGTGACAACCTTTCTCTAGCAAGCTAACATCTCTTGTTTAAACTGAAGGTTCTTCATGTCTTCACAGACTCTGCAAATATGAAAAGGCTTATCTTTTTTTTATCTACTTACTCATTTATTAAAGAATCCTATGCCTTCTCCATTTTTCCAGAGAGGCATTCTCAACTATAGGCTCCAAGATATCATTGTAGACTTCAAGTGGGCAGATAAAAGTAATGCAGATTTTAGTAGCAATTCCAATTTACTATTAAAATACAACTCACTTTAAGCCAGTGACTTCAGCAAGATAGCTTCTGATTCCTCATTAAAAAAAAGAAAGATAAAAAAATTATGAAATTTGCATTAGGATGCTCTATTTCTCTCATATGTGATCCATTTCAGTGGTTCAAATCACCCCACAAAAATATTTTCAGGAAACAATAGCTATTTATACATATTGATGTTCAATTCAGTGGCACTCCACTGACATCACAGGGATCTGCAGATCAGTATCTCTGAGAAGAAAGATAGCAGAAGCCAATCTTGCTTTTCTTATTTCAGGATCAAAAGGAAAAGCAGCAAGGAGCTGTGGGTACTACAGGAAACAGCAGTATTAGCTACTTGAAATTGTCAAGAAAGAAGTAAATTGCAAAAAGCTTCTTTTGTCTAGAAAATATCTGCTGGGGGGAGGGGGAGCAACGGTCAAGACCGTACAGGCCTCATGCTGCTGCCATCCAGCAGAGTGAAGAGAAAAGCACCAGGCTGGCTCATCTGCAAATATGAGCAATGTATGTGCAGGCACATTTGTCTCAGCATTTCCACAACTTTGTACAGGCTTAAAGCTGCTGGAAAAATTAACCCCCAGCTGACCACCACAGAATGAGAGATCACAGCAAGGGAAGAAACTGGGCCCCAGCTGGCAATGCAGCTCCCAATCTTTTCCACAGCTCTTGAAATGCTAAAGGTTACCCGGCCCACAAATACAACATTTAACAGCTTAGTGCACTTGAATATGCAGCTTTTGTTAGGCAAAATGAACCTGCAAGAGGCACGTCATGTTTTGAAGCTCTAAGTTATTTATTACTTTTAACTGGGACAAAAGTAGTCTCAAGGAAGAGTATGTTTACTAAATATCTGACTCCGAGGATGAAGCCTGTCCTGCGAGGGAGCAGCTGCGGCCCTAACAGTCTAAACATTGCATTACAAAGACACTGCACTAAGGGCTGGACCATACCCGCACAAGTATTTGAGAGAAATAGCTTACAAAATAACAGCTTACTGATCAGATCTGCCAAAATATGCAGGCCTGTGGGTAAACGCAAGCATAACAGAACTCCTCAGATTGTAGAAAACGAGCAGAAAATTAAACTATGAAGCTAGATTTTTAAATAGCGATAAAACACTGCTGCAGATGGCATAATTTGTAGATGGGGAAGAGGTGAAAAACCAGCAAGACTGACTACTGCATTGCTAAGGCTTTAGAACTCCTTTAGAAGAGAAGAATAAAACTGTAAATTTAAATCAAGAGCACTATTTTAAAATTGCTTTCCAAAGCATGACAGTTCTAAAAGTAGTTGACTTCAAAGAGTAAAGAATGTAGAAAGTGGCTTATTTCAAGTTAGGAGTGTTCCTAAAAATCAGTAGCTTTATCTAATACCCAGCAGGAATCATAGATATTACCCACAACTAAGGCTGTCCCAAGACCATAAAAGAAAGCAGTGTTTTGGTGGTTGACCACGTCATCCATGGAGGCCCCAGGTTTACATCATTACCTTAAGTAAAATATAGGCCTCCAATAAAATCACTTTTTACAAAACCAATACTGTTATAATAGCACAGAAGGTTAGATAATGCATCCTGAAATCCAATTTGTGGTTCATGTTAAGCTATAGATACCAATAACTAATTCCACATGTGAGACAGACCTTCCAGAGGGAAGTTTTAATCAAATAAGTGATGGGAAAAGAGAGGTTTCCTTATTTTAGTATAACAAACCCCCTGTACTAACAATATGTTGATCTGGTAAAATGTTACCATACTGTAGCAGTTGAATATTAGTAGAACATACATCTGGTTTAGTTATTTCTGTAAGGCAGTTTGTACACAAAAACCACAGAGCAATAAATATTTTATCATTACCATTATATTAAAAATGAGCTTTAAATGTATTTGCCCCATCATTTTAACTTCTAATGTTCTCCAGCTCCATTACCACTAAATAAAAAAAAAAATAAATAAATAAAAAAAAAGGAAAAAAGGGCAGCACAGTAGGGTTCATATTAGCTTTGTACTACTAATTGGACAGAAGACTATGTACAGCAATGTTGATTAATGGTTCTGCTCTCAAGCAGGAGATTGCAAGTACAAGAGAATTAGGCCTCTGAATTTGCATATTTTCTATAATTACAAACTTAATCACAGGAATCTCCTGTATTCAGGTTCCCCCCTCCCACCCCTACACTTTTGGTGGTTTGACTTGCACAAGTCTAGCTGCTGACAGGTACAATCATCTGATACCTGATACATGACAACTCAATCAATCTGCATACCTGCTATGCAACTTACACTGGAAATGATTCAAGGTGTAAAATGCTGAAAAATCAAACAAAAGCCTAACTTTCTTCCATAAGGAATGCTTTGCCCCAGAAGAGCACCCCCTTTTTTTTTTTAGTTGCTCTTATTTCAGACAACTCATTTATGACCGCAATGAGTACACTTCCATCAAAATGTCCTGACTTAAAGACAGCAAATACATTCTTGTCAGCTAGTCAGACAGAATAAAATAGAGCTAACCAAATGAAATGGGGTCCAGACTGACAACTTCGCGAGCCAGAGTGAGAGCATCACAGGCAGATGGGAATATAAGTCTTGGCAAAGGAAAAAAAATCAGCAGCCAAGTTCTACTGAATAACCAATACGCAGATGACAGGGAAGAGAGCTGGATAGTTTAATAAGTAGCTACGATGTACATTTTTAAAGTGCATTAAGAATAGCTTCTAAATAGGGGGTAATATTCATCTGCTCTGCTGGTGGTCCTGCTCTGCAGCTGCCTTGTTCAGAAGCCCTGCCAGTCTATTCAAATCGCACTGGGACACTGTCATGTACTTGATCTGACAAACTGGGACTCGCATGATAATAGGTATGAGCCCAGTAAACAGCTACTGGCCTTGTGCAGTAGCCACCATTTCGTATTTATTGGACACTCAGACCAAAGATAACAAAATGGAAAAAAACCAGGGTTGTCACTCCAATGCCATCTCTTGGAGCATTTTTAAAGCTGCTTTTACCAGCTCATCCTTCACTGACCATCCTGAAGAAGGTCAGTGGTTTTACTGTTCTTTAAACAATTAATTGTGTCTCAGTTTCCCCAGTATATATTCTGAAAAAGGTTACAGAACCCAAAAGCCACAGTCTGGCAGCAAGCCAGCCTAGGTTCTTAACCACCCACTCCCCCAAACCCCTTGCTCTCCATTCCTAGTTTCTGCTGCTGCACTTCTGCTTTCCACTCAGTATTTGCCAGTACAGCTGTTTGTAGGGCAATGATGATGAGTGGATATAACTGATTTGATTCAGGTTTAAAATAACTCCTAAAGATATATCTGGGATACTGGAGGGTGGGGGGTGGTGGGGTGGTGGTTAAGGGGTATTTTTAACCTGCATTTCCTCTCAGTTCCAGTTTGCAGCACAGCCCAGGAAACAGTTGTGTCAGCTCAGCTGGACAGCGTTTAGCTTAAGGTAGGCAGACTGAAAGGCATAGTAGCTCCTTTCTACGAGTCCATTACAAAGCATTCCGTTTCATGTCGTTACTGCTTACCTATTTAGTACAGATTTGAACTAACCACTTCTTAAAAATATTATTTTCCTTTCTTCCTTGGCACCATTCTACACTTTTCCCCTCCAATGCACTACGGAAGACCATAATATTTTCCTAAATTGCCCTTTTCAATGTCTTTTTTCCTCCTTCTCCTGCAGATGCCATCCCCCAGTATTTACACTGGGAAAACACAAAGCACAAATTCGAGAACAGGTAAATGGACACAATTATTTCTAATTGCCCAGACATTCTAATAGAGAGTTATTTGATGAGAAAGGGTTTGGTAGGAGGTTTTTTGTTTTGGTTTAAACCATACTCCAGTTTTTTAAATGCTCAAGCCAATTGGCTAACACATCTGTAGATGGCTACTTTGGTCTCACGCAATTTGCAATGCAGGAATGCCTTTTCAAGCAAGAAAAAGTGTAGGCAACAACATTAAAAAAAATAATAATCCAAAAATTGCTTTTGTTTGCTTAAGGAGATTTTACAGTTTGTTCTAGGAAGAACAAATTTGTCAGTTCTTAATAGCAATATATTTCATTTAAGGCCAAAGCAGCAGAAAGAAAAAGGCAACACCCAAATGATCCCAGAGAGATGCAGACCTGAAAGCTTTCTTCATTTTTGTTTGAGTCTGTGCTTTAATCCTGCATAATGCAAAAATTAATCTGCTGGCTACATACTTTGGGGTTTTAATTTGTTTATTTTAAAAACAAAACATACAAAAAGCAAAACAAAAAACTTCACCTGTCTTTATCACTCCATGTATAAACACAGAACCAAAAAACCAAAGCTTTTAGTAAGAAAACTTAGCTCTGTTCTTATTAATGATTTCTGAAGAGCCAGGTTATCAATGTAAAATGCCAATCTTACACCATAACAATCTTGCAATTCTTTGAAAATAAATCTAAAACGTAATTTCAAATCAGCAGGACAGCATCTAACTTGCCTTCATGGTCAGGACTTGTCAAACATTCATCAGACATGTTACAATCAAAATCCAAATTTCTCAACTCAACGTGCATTGGCCATTCTCAAATTATCCATTGATATCAGCTAAATAGCATTCTCCAAAATGAATTTCCAGTCTTTGGATGGAGCAGGCCAGCGACAGTCTCACTAACCTGAACATTCTCTAAACAGTATTTTATGTGAAAGGGTAAAACTCAAAGACAAAAGAAAACATAAACACAGTGAGAAAGTGCTTCAGAAAATACTGACTGAAAAAGAAGGCAGTGCACTAGAATAATCATTTTCAGTATCTTTATTAGTAAATTACAATGGTTTTATTGCCCTGAAATGTTTCTATCATACAGTGTAAAGCTCTCCAGAAGACTGAAGCATTTGCTTTAATTTGCATTTAAGGTACTATCTTTGTTCCTCTATAACACATGTGTCTTTACTTATTTTGTAATTACAGTGATTATCCTTACAAAAGGTTTGTATTTCACTGTTACTTCCCATGGACAGCTTGGGAACAGGAAACTGCGATGCTAAAGGTAGAGGTTATGCAAAGTTGGACTACAAAGGAGTATACAGACAAGCACACAAAAAGAAACACTTCTTATAACAGGCTAGGCCAATGAAGATATTTCCTGGCATCCCAAGCCCTGCAGGACGATATGTTCTTACAAAAATTTACGTAATTTGTGAATGATTTTTTAAAAACTTAAGTAAGAAAGAAGCCTTACTTAAAATATTTTGTAACTGAAGCTTCCAGCTGAGCTCCTTATCACTGTAAATGAATGAACAGAGGCATCCCTAGTACTGAAGTAAAAATTGGTCAGCAGTGCTCAGTCTGAACATGTACTAGGAAAAAGGTAGCCTTGTAAGTTAGTGAATTAGGAAACGTGTTTCTGGCAGATTAAGAAAAATACTCATGATTTGTTTACTGTGGTCTCTTCCCATAAAATTCCCTCCAGCTAAAATCCAATCTCCATAAAGATCTGTAATCTACAAAGCACAGAATTATTATTTCTATTGTTACAGATGGAGAAAAAAATATTGAGGCTTTGACAAGAGTTTGCTGTCCAAGAGAAGTCCAGTGTTGGGTGAAAAACAACACACAAGCCGGTGTTCAAATGTAGAGCTCCACATCTAGAAAGACAGGCCTTTTAGGATGTGGAAGCTCGGACTTCACCTGTGTCACTTAGGTCTCTTCTGCAACAACTTTACCCTAGCCCTGAAGCAGAAAAGGAGGAAAAAGGGAAGAAAAAGCATTCCCCATGAAAAGTTCATCACAAATGTTTGCAAAGGTTTTGGTTTTGAGCAATGAGTGTTCTGTAACAAAAAAAATCCTAGCTCCATAACTGCATCTTCGTCATTAGAGGTTGCAATGAGGAGAGGCTGTGTGGAACACAGTTTAGATTTGCTGTGAAGTCACGCACAAGGTCTTCAGAATTTCATTAAGTGCAATATGAACATTTTTACCACTGTTTAATTCTATAAGATAGAACTTGAATTATGAACCAAACTGCTTGAAGCACTTTACAGAATCTCATCCTATATCTTTCAGAACAAACCTTGCTGGTATAGATGTACTTTAAAAAAAACACCCAAACTTAATTAGCTTACTGTTTGCTTCTGCTCAGCGTTAGGTGCAAAATGTAACATACAATCTTTGGCTACTGGCAACAGAGGTCTTATATACTTCAATATACATAAGTAAATATATATATATACACACACACACAAGAAATTATTCTTTCCTTTTCAGTTTTGTCAGAAAACAGCATAACAACTAAGCCAACATGTCACAGCAGTTTAAGAGGGAACTACCAGAGACTACCTAATTTTTGTCTTACTCTTACTATTTTCCTTGTATAAACTATGTATCTGTAGTATACAAGCAGAAATCATCACTTTACCAAAATCTACAATTTTTTTTTCAATTCAAGAAATCAAAATTTTAAAATCACGGTGTTTGATAGATTCAAAAGCTGTATTTTGTATTATTGCTTTTTTTGGTTATGTCTCACTGAAAAATGTGACATCACATGTCCCTATGAAACATATTCCTTTTGTTAAGTCAGTATTTTTCTGAAAGAAATCCGTTTCACTGAAAATTAAATTACAAATACTCAGCTTACTCATTTGTACAGCAACTGATGTAAATGAGTCTTGATTTTGCCTGGGGTTTCTGGGTACCACTAAAATACATGTAGTTTGGGGAGAGGGAAGTTAGGGGGTTCTGGTCAGCTTGTTTGTTTGTTTGCTTATTTTACATGTTACGTGTTTGTTCTTGGGCAAGAAGTTAAAAAATGATAAACATTTATTTTGTTAAGGCAATAATACATTGGAGTCATAGTTCCTGCTAGGGGGAGAAAAAATACCTGCCAAAGGCATGCACCCTGGTCCTATGCATCTCTGTTAAACTAGAACAATAAGAGCTCTATCTTTGCCTCAGGGAGCCTGTAGATGATACCAGCTGCCACACTTGCATGCCTGACCAAACTAAGCTGACTTTGCAAGATAGAAGAGGATACGAGCATGAATGAATTCTTTGCAAAATGCAGCCAGCTATCCAGTGCTAGACGGTAAACAGAATCTAAGGAGGGAGCTGCTGGAAGCAGGGAAAATAATTGAAAAAAACACATCCCCAGTGTCAAGTAATGGCAATGGATAATAACACGTTGTTTAAACAAAACGCAAAACCCCCATATTAAACTGCTTTAAATGTTCTTTCAGCATTAGACATCTGTGCTTATTTTGGGGAGTTGACTAAACTACTAAGAATTATTGTGTACTTGAAAACTCATTTAGCAACTGTTTAACGGTGATTGGTGCCTTATGAATGAATAGCTTACAGGAAAGAAGACTCACCTTGTATAAAGCAGGAATGATCTGATGCATTTTCAGTCGATGAAATACAAAGATATCATACACCGCTGAAATGGCCAGAACAGTCACTCCTTGCTCCTTCCACAGCATGCTGCATCCTGCACACAGTCCTGCTCCCAAGATCCAGCCCCAAGTACTCATTGAGGAACCTCTGGTAGAGCAGTGCTTCACGTAACACATCAGGGAAAGCAGAAAGAAGAGGCAAGCTCCAATGTCTGCCCTCCCTACGATTCCCGCTACGGCTTCCGTGTGGATTGGGTGAGATGCAAACAGGAGGCCTGCTATCAAGGTCCAGTACCCATCCCCAAACAGGATCCTGGAGAAGTTTGTGAAAAGGCCTGTGACTGCAGCATGTAACAGGACATTTACAAGGTGGTAGCCCCACGGGTCCATCCCTCCAACAGCATGGTTGATGCGGAAGGAGAGCGTGCAGAGAGGTCTGTAGGACTTGTGGCTCCCACTGTGAGTAAGCAGTGTCCCCCAAAAGTCATTGTAGAAGATATGGGTCCACGGCGTCTCAGGCAGAAGGTCCTGGTTTGTCTTGATAGCTCGACTACAAAAGACAAATAAAAACCTCACTTCAACAGAAGGAAAAGAGTACAAATGAAAGGCTGTCAAAATGCAATCACACTGCTGCCACAAGGAAGAATGGCATTGCTTTGGTGCTGCTTTAATTCAAGTTTTGAATTTTTACATGTGATGTTAGAAAGCTATGTATCTATTGACTTCCCACTAAAGCAAAATTTCCATATAAATTGGCTTTTAAAACATTAGAAACAGATGTTACGTTGCTTCCATTAAATTAAAACACCCTTCAGTGGCATTCTTCTGAGTCTAACCCAGGAATAATTGGTTAAGATTTGATGAGTTTTAATTAAAATGTAAAAGAAATATGAAAAACTGACAAATATTATTGTTGAAACAACAGATCCTCCAGTAATTCAGAACTAAAACCCCAACCGGCCTTTTATACTGAAATTTTAATTTAGATGTTGGAATGAATCTCACTGACATGGATGAACAATAAATACAGAAGTTGGTAGGAGCATGCAAATCTCTAGTGCTGTATGGAGCACTCCCACAACTGTCTCATACATATTTTGACTGACAACATTTTCTGCTAACATCTTGCTGAAGGCAAACAGCAGAATATTTTACAGGTGAAAATATACCTTCTCTTTAAATTTCTTGCATTTACAACTGAAGAAAAAACATTTTTCTGTTGTATTAGCTTATAAATTCAAGTCTGTGTCAGCTTGATTGGAAATAAAAACAATGCTGCAGCTTTCAGCATTTATGTTTCCAACCACCCCAGCAAGGACTGGTGCCAGCCATTAGTAGTCTCCATGTCTAATTTGGTACTGTAAAAATCTGTCCCCTAAAGTGTTCGTACAAATCCAATCATTTGCATTTAAAATTTATGCTGTGGGAGAAGGTGTGAGACTTGCTTAGTGCAAAAGGATGACTAGAATTTAATTAGTTACTTGCCTTCATAGCCAAAGCGTATTTAAGCAATTATTTAAAGATGCATTGCTGTTACTACTGAGCTTAACTTATTTAGCATTTATTTTACCAGTGTAATTAAGAACACAGACAGTTCAAGACTCTTCTAATAAAAATACTAAAGAGAGATGATTTAGATTTAATTCTTTACCCATTCTCTCTTTCTGCTTTTCCAATAAATATCTTCCCATAATTATCAATTCTTCAATTCAGATGACAAATAAAAAAATTGGCATGAAACTCAGGCCTGCGTTTCAAATGCACGACTCTCATTCATCCTCCAAGACTCCCCTCACATTCTCCATTCCCTTGGAACCTATATCCAAAACTCATTTTTTTTATGGTATTAGTTTCAGGAATGTTGTCTTGTTCTGTAAAGAAAACTGCTCAAAGGCTGATATACTATGCCACAGAATCTCCATGCAAATACTCTAAATACCACGCAGATCAGCATTTCCATTGTCCAGAGCACATTGCTGTAATGCTTTCAGACATGCTTCCTCTCAGCATGTCCTTTTGTCTCTGAGCATATGGAGGTTATGGAGAGGTCAGCTTAAATCCTTTAAAGATCTGATGATGCTTTCTAGAACATTTGAAAATTTTCATTTTGACTTCCGCTTATGCAGTGGATCAGGTTGCTTGTATTTGTTTTCCCAACCCCACACACATTTTTCTCATTTTAGGCCAGTCACAAAAGAACATTGGAAGAAAACAAGATCTTTGTTTTCACATTATTTATCTTGTCCTTCTGTGTAGTCCTTTCCTGAAATCCAATTCCTCTGTTTGTGATTTCAGTTTGTAGTATCACTCTCAGAACTACTATCAGAAAACTAGGTATTCAGCAAGAATAAAGCAGGTGTTAGGCTAGAAAAAGTCCTTTCTCTGAGAAAAAACATAATATGTTAGACTACAGGCTCCCAAACACTAAGAATGGTTATCAGATGGCAGGATTTAGAGTTGAGAACTTGAACTGCAAAACTGCTTTTTTCTTGGGGAAATACTAAGAAAGTAAGTGGTGGTAATATTGCCAGCACAACTATCTTCTCCTGAGGCAGAGTGTTCTGCTGCAGCCTAGATGGTGCACAGGTTGTTCCCAGGAAATGGTAGCTTTTACTGTATCTTTTACAAATGTCGCCATCTCCAATACTTGAAGCTATGCAACCACTTTAAAAAAAAGCAAACAGAACTGCAGCTATCAGTACACATGTATAAAACAACTCCACACTATGCTGCTACACTCGTTAAGAAGAGACCAGCCCTCTCCCTCTAAGCCTATCATTTTCCTGCAATACATACTCATATCGGACTATTCCCCACCAAAAGCAAACTGCTTTTCTCCAGATCCTAAAGAAACCTATTGTACATTCTGAAGGCATTAATTCAGCTAGATTTTATTTACAGCCTTAGCAACAGATTTGATGCAACCCTGATCCTTCCCTGTTCAGTCTGTTTCATATGAAATTAAAAAAAATATATATATAAAAAACAAACAAAACACCTCCACCAAAACCAAAAAAACCCCACCACAACAACAACAACAACAAAAAATATCAAAAGGAAGTCCTGAAGATACAGTATTGATCACCACGTATGTGGGTACAGATTTCAGCAGGCAATTCTGAAATACTCCTAGCTTATCATGTGTGTAAAGGCAACAGATTCTAGTACTTGCCAGTCAGCACGAAAAATACAGAAGCTGCCAGTTCCAGCTTGCTCAGCGGTTCAGTCAGGTCAAATGGTGCATTCTCTATGAGTTAAAATTTTAAATAAAGTTAACAGTTCTTTCCATATGTTTTCTTTTTTTTTTTTCCCCCCTAAATGTTTAAAAGTAAAAGAAAAAAGAAATCTAGCTAATGCTTTGGGATACTAGAAAAGTCTAATACAAGAGCAAAGCTAGACGTCCTACAGCAAAGAAGCAAGTCTCGGTTAGGTTGCTTGCTAACATTCAACCACCGCTCTGTTTCACATTATAAAACGTACAAAAAAACCACACTCGGCCAACATTAGACTTGACTGCACAGGAGGATGCAGGAATACAAGCACCTGAGATACCAGAGCCAGGCAGCTCTGTGTCATTTTGCCCTCAAAAGTGAAAGTGAGCAAGGTCTCAGTAAGACTAAGGACAATGCCCCGAGCACCTCTGCTGCAGGTCAGACAGATACAGCCCGTGGGCTGAGTCCACCCCTCACATAACCAGGGCTGTGTCCACCTGCATCCCCAGCCTGGCTGGCTAACAGCGCTGGCAAGAAAAACATCAAGTGACATGTCTACCTCAGTGAAGGGGAGAGAAATAGAAGTTCCATACCTAATAAAATACAAGAATAAAAATAAATAGTACTAAATTGCTTTTCAGGGCCCTGAGAGCACTAACAAGCCTTGACAGACCTGAACTCCCTCCTGAGGTCCCCCCACCCTGCCCACAGCCCAGGACCCCATGGCAGCCCCCCGGGCCGTCAGCCCCTGCCCCTGCGATGCCCCAGCAGGGCCGGTCTCCAGCTCCCACAGCCCTGCCCGGCCATGGGCCCACCCAGCTGGGCCCACCCGTGGGCCCATGTCCCAGCCTGGCCTCGGCTCCAGAAAGGTGCCCAATTCCCCTGGACTGCTGCCCCCTGCCCCTGGCTGCCCTGCTCCTGGATGGAACAAGGCCCTGTTTTTCTTTAATTACTGAATTAACATGCTGTTAACTCTGCTGCAGTATTGATGCTTAGTCACCAATTTCAGTGGTGAATTTGAAAGCAGTCCCTCTTCACGGCCTGGCAGGTAGTGCTGACGTCTCCTTTGTAAAGCCTCCTGCGCTGGCAGCTACCCGGGCTCTCCGCAGACAGAAAATAATATTAATTGCTGGCTCTGGGAAAGACTCTGGGATAAAGAAAACTACAAAATGCCTTATTAGCCTTGTCTTCTCCTTCACTCACAGTTTACCTTCAGGTTACATCCTGCAGATTAGTCCAATCTTGCTAATGGGCATAACAAGAGAAACTCTGCAACTGCACTCACCGCTCTTAAACAGAGCTGTAAACTCTGCTCTCACTAAAAGGCAGCGGGTCACCAGGGAAAGCCATTTTTCAAAGCTCCAACACGATTGGCATTTTTACTTTCAAGCAGCCTCAGATAACAGTTGCAGACTCAGCCAGGGAACTTGCTTTCTTCAATTTTTAATGCCTGCCCATTTCACGCATACCAGGAGAGCAGGATATCTTACACAGTGTACAACAAATGGATGGGTTTGAGGGGGGGAGGAAAAAGAAATCAGAGTCACTTATCAGTTCTTCAGAAATGGAAGTCTGGAGAAAGACAAAAGCTGTAAAGGCACATCACAATTTCTATTCCACTCGAAAGAATCTTTCTGCCTCCTGCCATAAACCACTTAGTTGCCTAGGTCAGTACACATCTTGAGTGCAATTCAGTAAGATTTTTTTCATCAAACTCAAAAATGCCAGAGATCCAGCAGTTCACACATGCACATATAGATGCATACACACACAAAAAATCCCAGATGTTTTTAAAATTAACAGCTATATATGTCCTAAACTTCTGCACTAGTGCTAAACTGATCCAGGTGTTAACAATAGGGTAAAAAAACCAGATGCAACGTTCTAAAGTGATTTAACACGTTAAGCCTTATGTCCAGCTTCAGTATTGCTAATGGTCCCCATATGCTGAAAATGAACATCAGCATTTGAAGTAGAGAATATATTTTAAAGAAAAGGAGAACTCCCAAACGTGCACACAGGAAGCCATTGACCAGCCCTCTCTCACACAAAATAGACAGGCAGCGATGGACTGGCAAGTCTCTACTTGGAGGTTCTTTGTTATTTTTCCTCAAGATCATTTTTGAATACTACTCATTTACTCCTTTTTCATAAATAGCAATGGGAAAGCACCCTAGAGTATTTTTACCATGGATCTTAATGAGTCATCCTAAGGATGCTTTCAAGATTATATGTTACTTGTATGGACAACAAGCCTAAAAACATAGACAGAGCCTAATTTTGGAGTACAAACATCCCCAAAACATACAGTAGCTGAGTCAGCCCTCCAAACAACTTACAAGCTATCTGTTAGGCAGGTGTGTGGTTAGAAAGCAGGCAAGTAGAGTTTGTCATACTTTGGACAATTCTCATACTTGCCCACACACTACAATATACAGGTAGTCTGTATTGATAAGATAAAAAAATAATAATCAGAAAACACTATCTAGTGCATAGAGATGTCTTCAGAAAGTAATAGGCATAAGTACATGAAAATACATTCATTTAAATGTTTAATTATAGACTCCAGGGAACTATTAGCCATTTTAGTAGATTTCTGGTGGCAATTATGTCTTACATGTTCTGTATTAAAGTTCACTCCTTCTCAACAGTTAGGAAAGTGGAATTTATCTACAAATCCAGCAGGCAGTAGTTTTATCCATGCCACTTCTCAAAAAAAGATCTCTATATTGTATATCAACTAGGGACACCTGCAGGAGACCAAATTCTGTGCATCCTCTGGGTTTCAAGTTGCAGCTTTCAGTTTTCTCTCAAGAACAAATTTTCTTAGGTGAATCTCTAAGGAATGGCTAATAACTCAACTGTTTTCAGATGGGAAATACTGGGTAACAACTAGCTAAGTGATACGTAGGATCCTGAGTTGCTAGCTAGGCTCTGAGAACAGGACTATATGTATCAGATTGAATCAAATACCTAGGTTCAAATCGTACTTTAAATTAAGTACAGGAAAACCTAATACAACAAAAGGGAAATAAAGTTCTAGTCAACTAGTGCCTAGTTAATTTCTGCCAGTAGTATGGTCCTTTTCTAACTGTATAGAAATACCTGAATGCATCAAACTCAGAGCTCAAACATTGAAGACACTATATTTTTTTAATATGATATTTCTAGCCTATGTAACTGCTAGTGAAAGCTTTTAACTGAACACATAGTTAGTACAGGGCCTCAGGAGAATATATTAGCAAATGATAATAATATTTATAGCTTTCAGACTATTACTGTCCTATAGCAATAATTTCATAGTCAACTTCAGTTTATTACCAGAACAAACAGGAACTACAAGGAGCAGAAGTGTAAGTAGCATTTTACTCATAAAACTTTCTTGGGTGAGACTTTCCTGAATTAAGTACAAGCAGAGTGGAAAGATGGATAAGTGAGACAACAGTAACTATACCCTCACATGACTGCAACCACTGCCAAAAATGAAGACACAAAGAAATAAACAAATAAACCCTCTAGAAAACAAACAACAAAATCAGAGCAAGGTTATGGTCTTGTACCACGGTATAAAGATACACTGACTTTCTAAGATTTTCTAAGCTGCACAATGTCTTTTAAAGGAACTGATTTTTTAAAACAAGCAACATAAATTTGCAGAATGGAATAAAAAAAAAAAAAAAAGAAAAGATGACATCTAAGCAAGATAACTTGTTCCTTTTTTGTTTCCATTAATGACTATCAGCTATGGTTTGACTTTGTCCACCAGTAGGCTATGATCCAGCGGCCCATCAGCTACAGACTTCTAGACACTAACCTTTATAACTGAAGATGCACAGTGTTACTTGGAATAAGGAAGCAGTGGCAGTAGTTACATAAAACACGGAATATTGTTGAGCATTGCCTTAACCACAATAAAGTACGCTGCATGTATTGATTTTCTTATTGACTAAAAGAGCTTTGAAAACTTTAAGTAACTAAAGGTTCAAAACATTTTGGTTGCAAGAAGGTTGAGATGGCTTAAAAAATCTTTTCCACCTGGAACATAAATATTTGAAAAACTAACTATAAAAGCTTTGAACTGTATCTTTCTCCTTAGTATAAGCCTTTTCATTTCTAAGTATGTCCTCACACGCTGAAAGAATCTGGCCTTAATATTAACCCTAACTGTATCTCACTCCTTCTCAGTTTAAGCTTTACCCTGATACAGCAAACACTAAAAGATGGACTGTGTGAAATTTGAAACCCTAATTAATAGCAACTGCCTGGCATAGTACTATTTGATTATTCATGCACAGGTGAAAAAATGCACACTGGAGGGAAGCAAGAGAAGTAATTAGTATTTTCTGATGCTGAACAATGGGATACCATCAGTTTCCTCTCAGAAGGGAGCAGATAAAAACAAGAAGGAGAAAGGCTCCTGTGTTTCTATCTGCTCCCTAAGTTTCTTCACCACAGCATGTACAGTAAGCTTGTGAAAAAAACCATTTTGTGAAAAAAATACTTAAATTCCTAAACCAGAAAATGCTTTCCGCTATTCTTACAGCTGTCTCATAAGCTAGCTTCTCTCCTGACTACACCAAACATAAAATTGCTAATTCTGTTCCTCTAAGACTTCAAAATACTTCATATTTACCAGATAAAATATTCTTTCAAATACCTATTCAAAGTTATTCTTTAAAATATTGTTCAGTGCCGAACTACTGCCTGCCAAAAATCCACATTTTTTTTTATTTTATATATATATGTGTGTGTATATATATCTACACATATAATACCAGCTTCCAAAGCACGGTCAGAATTCATAGTTGGAACCTCTGCTGCCCTTTTCAAATCTATTTTAGATTATAAAAGTAGGCCCAGCAGGCCTTATTAGATTTACTGTTCTGCAGTAGAATACGGCACTATGCTATTTCTCTTCCCCACTTTCCTTTGAATAAATAAAACATAAATAATTTCTGCCATTTCAACATACAGCATCCCATAACAGTACAAGGACAGAAATTTTAGGGCTTGAGAATACAGTAGTTAGACATGTTGAGTTTCTTAACCAGATTAATAGTATGGATATTAAACTTCTCTTGACAAGTCACCTTCTGAATATACATAAAGCCTTTCCAAGGAACACACATTTTAAGCCATTATCTGAAAATGGAGGCAACACATACTGTACCACTACAGAACAGGGTTTATCAGTCATATATTAGTCCCATGACTATCCACTTCTCTGTTCTTTTTAGTATGTGACAGACTATACTGAGAAAAAAAGCTCAGTAATTTAATTGTTAAAGAAATACCTTTTTTTTCCTCTCCATTCAATCTGTTCTTTGACATAGAATTTTCAGAAAGTTCAAGGAGATTATACATAATTATGCCTAAACGCACGCCTCTCGTGCACTCTAAATTTAAAAGCCTAAAAGAATTTTTAGGTGGCACTCTGGCTTTTATTTTTGGTGAAGCATCGAAGAGAATACCCAGGAACACATACACATACAAATATAGAAATAATGAGTAGAGGAGAAACTACAGAAACACAGCATAACATAAAAACACACTTTTTTTTTTTTTTTTTTTTTGTGGGGCGGTATAGGCATGTGAAAGTATCTTTGCATCCCTTTTCAGATTACAACTGTGCAGTATGAAAAATGAGAAGGGCTAAGGAGGAAAAGGATGTGAAGTAGGTGTAAAAGGAATGAATCTGACTTGTAGATCTACTCTCTGCAAGAGAGTACTACTAAAGCAACAGTTAGGAGGTATAGACTTGCTCATCAAAACTGAGGTAAAAAATACTTGAGGACATAAGTATTGTCTATACAGTTCTTCCCCTTGATGTCTGGGGAATCATGGATAAAACTCTGAAGGATCCATGGCTTTCAAGAAGGAATACTGTGTTTGTTGAACAAGTTTGTCTCTAATGAAAATAGATAGGTGGTAATGACGCAAATACCTAAGCAGTATGGATGATTCTCTGTACCCATCCCACCTACTCATGCGATTGTGAGCATGGGTTTCACATACACATTCCCTTTCATATACTATTATCTTTTTGTTCTTTGAAGTTTTTTGGAATTTCTTCTCTAAGCACACTCTAAGCATACATGTATGTATAAACATAAGGCATAAGGAACTAAGGCTAGGAACATCAGGAGTGATCCAGTGAGCGTATAAACTTAAAAATGTGAATTTATCTTGCAGACAACGCTGCCATCTGGTGGTGGAAAACCCAAATTCACTGTGTTTTAATAAGTGTATATGTAGGATTAAGTTTTGTCTTTAGAAACCAGATTTCTGCAAAATTATCAAGAATTTTACTATGAAACACAGTATTAGTGTCTTGATTTATTTCTGTAGAGGTTGAATTTCGGATAGTTATTTTGCTGCGTACTTTGCTCATTCTGGTGTAACCCTTCTTGTTGTATGTAGATTGTTAATATGTGTTTTAAGCTACGTGAAAGTTACAAACAGCTGCTAAAAGGATTGATGGGATCTTGGAATTTTGAAACCTTTTTGGCAAGAACCTGCACAATTTGTTTCCAAACAGTTTCTGCATTAGAAGGTGAGTTAGAGCATTATTGACTCGATGTATTTACTGGAGTCTCTTGTGCTGTGTTGCAGGAGAACTGATTAACCTTGCTATGTATTGTGAAAGAATAAGGAGGAAATTCTGGCCAGAATGGCACCATGATGATGATAACACTTTGTATGAATCTGAGGAAAGCAGTGAAGCAAGCAAGACTTACTCCCCTTTGCAGGACTTCAGTTTTTATTCAAGGACAGAAACATTTGATGAGGAAGGGAACAGTATTTCTCAAACTCCTGACACAGATTACACTGGACACTCCCTCTTTGATTCGGATGTGGACATGGATGAGTACAGAGATCATGAACAATGCAAGTGATGTGTACAAGCATCTCCCATTTTGCAGAAAAGCGGTTTCTTGGGATCAGTCTGACTCATTTTCTCCTTCAGGTCAGGAGGAGGTTTATACCACTTTGGAAGAGACCATTGTGCTTGGCTCAGCTGTCACATGCTACCTGGACTATTTCAACTTTATTTCGTTTTGTGTAACTGTTCAGGTGGAACCAAGGTAAACAGTTATTTAAAACACATGGGCAAACGGGAGGACCAGAGGGCAACAGGACCTTTCAGTCTACATTTTTGTTCACATTTGAAACCACATACCACAACCAGGTGGGACAGACCCTTGGGAAGTGGAACATTTGTCAGAGCTGGTTTGTGTTGATATCTTATCTTTACAGGAATGGATTGAGGACAAATGTGGAAGAGGGGTGACTGGCACACCATTCTCCCATGGAAGAAAATGATTGATGCTGTATTGAAAAGGACCTGAGGGTGTTGGTCGACAGCCGGCTGGGTGTGAGCCAGCAGTGTGCCCAGGTGGCCACCAACAGCATCCTGGCTTGTATCTGAAATAGTGTGGCCAGCAGGACTAGGGAAGTGATCATTCACCTGTACTCAGCACTGGTGAGGCTGCATCTTGAATCCTGTGTTCAGTTTTGGGCCCCTCAATACAAGAAAGACATTGAGGTGCTGGAGCGTGTGCGAAGAAGGATAATGAAGCTGGTGAAGGGTCTGAAGCACAAGTCCTATGAGGAGCGGCTGGGGGAACTGGGGGGGGGTTTAGCCTGGAGAAAAGGAGGCTCAGGGGGGACCTTTATTGCTCTCTACAACTACCTGAAAAGAGGTTGTAGCGAGGCGGGTGTCTGTCTCTTCTCCCAGATAGCAAGTGATAACAAGCCTCAAGTTGTGCCAGAGGTGGTTTAGATAGGTATTAGGAAAAATTTCTTTGCCAAAAGGATTGTCAGGCATTGGGACAGGCTGCCCAGGGAAGCAGTTGAGTCACCATCCCTGAAGGTATTTAGAAGGCATGTAGACGTGACACTTAGGGACATGGTTTAGTGGTGGACTTGGCAGTGTTAGGTTAATGGTTGGACTCTATGATCTTAAAGGACTTTTCCAACCTAAACGATTCTGTGATTCAGTGAAGTTCCAGGAATATTTTATTTGAGAGCTACCTGTACTCTGGGTGCATGTTACAGTGTCTGTAGGAAAGAACTGCTCCTAGTTCTTCCAGAGACAGTCAAGGAAGGCAGGACGAAAACATTCCTACAGAAAGGAGCTATTTAGTGTTTGTTGTTCTTTGCAGAAAGTTGAAATTGCTACTCCAGAATACTTTTATTCAGGAGGGAAATGTCAGTTTTAATGTGTAATCACCCAAACACTCATCTGGAATGTGTGTTGGCCAGATTTCTTCTGTGTTTTTGAATGACTGTGTTTTTACTTCCTGCCTTTGGCTGTTGTCTGCTATTGTTAGACAAGGCTAAAGAATTGTGATTTGTTACTAAAAGCCTGGTGCATCTCAGCAGTGGGTGCTTTGTGCTCTTTACCAACAGACATGTCAAACCCATGAAACTTGCAAAGCGATTTGGGGTATTTCTAGGCGTGGGATGCTGTGAAAATGGAAGTTGTTAGCCCTGGCAATCAAATGTTTTAGAGCTGCCTGGGAAGGTGCTTCCATAGGTACTGGGCACTGTGCTGGCTTACACAGTCCCTAAAGCTGATGCATGGGAGGGAGGCAGTTGAGCCAGGACAGCTGTGTCAGCACTGCTGTCTGTGGGGGTTTCCAGGTGCTGAAACCATAACCAGAACCGATTTTTAGGGAGACTTTGGTAGCACATCTGTGAATCTGGAACCTGAAATCCAGAATGATTGCACAGGTGCTGACATGCTTCATTTTTGTCTCCCTAAATGCAGGTTAGAGGTGAGAATGAATCCATTGGATTTACTCACCACTTTGAAGGTAAGCATTTACATCAGCGTTGCTTGGCCATGACTAGTTGGTTCTAAGCAGAGATAAAGCATATAGAACATACAGATAGCTGTGGTATTTGTAAACATGCATATAAAATCAGGTATTTGCCTGCAGACTTTGGTGGTGGCCCATTTAAAAATATTTTAGTTATGACTTTCTCAATGATTTACAGTTAGATGAATCAGGATCCCTCAGCAAAATTTTTATAATGTGTTGTTTGTGCCATATGTTCTGGGAGCAGACAGGGTAGACAGCTGCTTTAGGATGTTAATTGTTGGTAGTTGTAATAGTCTGGAGCTTGAAACAACTCCAGCTTTCAAAGAATACCTCTCTTTCTTGGATCATGGAGTGTCTCCTGCAAAGGAAAGTGCTTGCTTTGGGGAAATACCTAGCTAGCTGTGGCTCTGAAAGCAGGGGAGCACACGTGAGTTCCCAGGTCTGTTCATGCATGGGAGCCACCACAGTTAGAGCTGATGAGTCTCTGAGTGGTCTGAGATGGGTATGAATTTGTACCTTCCTCAATTCCTTGGGCATGTCCATGGAGTCATGTACTAGCCAGTGGTGTCTCTTGTTGTCAGCAAGTGTCACTTGCAAAGTGAACCAAAACCAGGGAGGAGGAAGATACCATCCAGTTACTTGGAACCTTCTCAGGAAACTAAGTACAGGAATAGGGCACAAGAAAATAAGTCTTGGGCTTAAAAGCACAGAAGTGATGGCCTGAAATGCCTGTGAAACTTCATAGCCAAGTCAGGGCAGATTATACCTGCAAAAATGTAGGTATTGGTATTCTAGATAAAAGGCATCCATATCAAAAAGCTCCTCTTTAAAAATGTTTGTGTGTTTGAAATTCTGATGGAAATGTTCTCATTCATTTGCCCATGCGTGTTTGAAGTCTGTGCTTTCTCCATCTTGACAGCATTGGGAGGGTGAGCTTGCAGCAGATGAGTCCCAGCTGTGAGTCACAGTTATTAGAAGACCAGCCCGAGTTCAGCGGACAGTATCACCTTTGTAATTTTGGTGGGCTGACAGATCTCTCTGTGGCAGTGGCCCTTGCAACATCCTGAAACACAGGTTAACCAGAAGTCAGCAATGTCATTTTACCTTCCCACGTGCATGCAGCTGGATCTGGATTTTGTGTGGGTGCAGAGACAGGAAATGACAGCACGGTGCACAGCTGGGGTCACTCCACAGCCTTGTTTGTCTGCCAGCACTTGGAGCTGCTGGCATGGCGAGTAGAGCCAGTGTTGCCATACAGCGGTATGGGGATGCATGCCAAGGATGTAGGTGCTTTGCAGGGCCATGGTTGTGTTTGTCCCTGGCATTTTTTGCTTTTGTTTCAAATAACTGGCGAGTCTCAGCAGAGGCTTAATCTCACCCTGACCAGCCAAGTAGTGGGCTTCACCCCCGGGTAGGGTGCAGAAGAGTGAATCGAAAGGGGTTGCAGAAGGCAAAGTGGGTTTTTCTGTTGGTTGAGTTTTTCAGGGTGTTAATCAGTGAGGTGAACTTACTTTGCAACTTGTCACATGCCTTCCCTTTCTGAGGGACTACTCAAGTTACTTTAGAGGAGAAGTTGGTTGGCTTTCTCCTCATGACAGCTACTCTTGATAAAGTCTGCGTGTTTAGCTTTGGCCACGTTTCAAACTAGAGGTGAAACTAGGAAATGGCATCTCTTTAGAAGTTTCTAGGTGTAGTGTTTTGTTCAGGTTTGGTAGGAAATCCTTGCATTTATTTATTCTTTCCAGAAACAAATACTGACTGTTAGACCTCTTTAAAAGGATTTAATCCAAGCGTTTTTCTTTTGGAAGCTGATCTTGGTAAAGTGTTCCAGGGAGGTGGCGGGAGGGGTGGGTGGGTGAATGTTGAAAAAAGGTGGTTGTTTTTTTTTTTTGTAAACATCTATGAAAAGGTGAAAAGTGTTAGTTCATTTTGGTTTGCATGGGGAAAGAGAAGATGAGTTCTCTTCAAAAAACCCCAAAGAACAGATGTTTTTTACTTTCCAAAATTCTGCTGAAAGAGCAATGTTTTCTTAAGTACTGCAGTTTGGTGGTTTTTTTATTTTCCTCCTTCAATCGTCTTGGTATTTCATCTTGGTGCTAAGGGGCTATGCAGATCTAAAAATAGTTGGAAAGCATCTTTATTTCCTCTTTTTTTTTTTTTTTGTTTGTTTAGGGTTTTTTTTTTTGTTGTTGGTTTTTTTTTTTTTGTTTGTTTTGGGTTTTTTTCTCCCTCACTGATTAAAATTGCAAGCAGATCTGTTGTGGGGATGCCAGAGGTCCTCACCATGCTGCTGATCGGGGTCAGGGATGTCAGGTGTCCCTGCAGCCATGAAACCTGGGCCAGCTGCAGGGTGCTGACCGCCCGATGGGTGAGCTGGGATGGCATCTTCAAGTGAGAGGGTGATGGATGCCATGACATCATCTTTGAGGTGACACAGACCACATAAAGTTTTTCCCTGACTGGGAGTCCCGCTGCTGTGGCCAGACACTCATTGTGGGGTGATGTTAGGAAGGGTTCAGGGACTCTTGTCACAACAGTCAGATATCCATGAGGTCTCTGAGAGTGTCACAGCTGTCAGCGACAAATGTGGTTGTGGTCCCAGCCACAGTCCTGGGCTGGTTTTGGGTAGGCAGTGGTGTGTGGTCCTGGTGGGAGGAAAGCTAGCTTGGGGCTCCTTCACGCTGTCCGGCCCCTCCCAAAATAGTGCAGGGGCCCTTGGATTGTCAGGGGAGGAAGCAGTGGGTGGGAGAGGAGAGGGTGGGATGTGGGGAGGGTGCCAAGTGGTGGGTTGCTGCAGGAGGACTTGGGCTGAACCTGTGGCCTGGCTAATGCCACTGTTCCAGCTGCTGGGCGGGAGCCCTGCCCTGCTCAGGAGCTGGAGCATGACCCCTCATCCTGGTGAGAAGACAGCACCATTCCTCCTGGTTACTTTACCTTAAATACCACCAAAGGCCAAGTACTGCCTTTGTTTCCATAGTGCTGCTTTAAGAGAATGGGTAATTGGTCTGCTCCTAGTTTGGCAAATGGGAGTTTAAAGCAAGCCCTGCATTTCCAGTAGAGTTAGGTTTGAAGCAGTCTGTTGTTTTTTCACGTGAATTGCAGTGTTTGACTGTGTAACACTCTGTCATGTCAGAAGGGATTCGTTTACCCCTGTCGGACTCATTGGCTCTGTCAGCAGAGCTCACTGTTACCGACTGGGGGAAACAGATGCTGGGATGTATAGGTCCTACAGAAATTCTACAAATGTGGTGCTTGATTTAAAAACCAAACCAAACCTGATGTTTCAGATCTGGAGGACTGTTTCCATCCAATTATAACACTGCAAGTCACACATTTTGATCTTTAAAACTTTGGCAATGTCCCTCCAGATCTATATTCTCTTTGAAAAAATATTGCCTGAAATATTTCTGCAGCAACAGTTCAGGCACAAATTTCCTTTTGTCAGTGATGTCTGCTCAAGTAATCATGACAGTTTCATACTGTTTTCATTGAAGGGGCTGTATCTGTCAGATGCTAAGCCTTACAAAATATTGCCTGCTGGAAAAGTGTGTTATGTGCAGATTTATGCAGGGCAGCTCACCAAGTGAAATTTCTGTGGCAGGGGATGAATTCAAGTGGGTCTTGTCCTTAGATGTTTGAATAAGAATTTGAATCTGTTTTCTGACAAGTAGCTATTTAGACTAACCTCCACCATCCCCAAATACTGCAAAATTATGAACTAGGCATGTGATCGAAATAAAGCAAATTATGCTGTCTAAATGCAGAATTACATTGGATGGCCCAGTAGCTGGCATATGGAAATGGATATACATAGCATAGGTGTGTCGTGCCCACATGTGTCAGTGGCTGTGATCTGGAGGAGTGCCCAAGCAGTGGTGTTTAATGCTGTGGACCAGGAGGACTAGAGGTACCTTTGAATGACTGCAATGGTTTTCAGCAGCTGATCAGTGCTACAGATATTCCCGTATGCTATGCTAGGCTTCGGGTGTTTGTTAGTGCTAGGTAGACAGCGCAGGGACTCATTTTGGTAGCTGTGGCTCTGGTGAGGCTGTCAGCGTGCGGTCATTCTGTGCCTGCACTGCAGTGCCAGCTGCATCCCGGTGACGAAGGGCAAGGACAAGGATCCGCTTGGGTTTGACCCCTTTACGGAGCATTGCAGCGAGCACAGCTTTGAGCTTACTGGTGAACGTGGGCTGTCTTGTTCAGCTGGTGCACTGTGGAGAGATGTGTGCCCCTGTACAGCATGGGTTGCTGGTGGGAGGGGGAATTTAATTTTTAAGCCAGTTAACGCTAGTCTTCACAGCTTTGCCTTAGTGGAGAGAAGTGTTGCAACATGAATCAGCTCTGTCTCAGTGGTTTGGGCAGTGCTCTCTTTGATGGCCATTGGGGAGGGCTTCTTTTGCGTTCCTTCCCTGTGGAAGTACCCTAATGTGAAGTACTTCCCAGCAGAGGTTTCTGCAGCTCCCTGAGGAGTTCGGAAAAGAAATGGGATGTTGGTGCAGAGCACAGGATTCTCAGTCAGTGGAAACACTGTGTGTCACTACAGTGCTAAACTGTTAGTACCACATTCTGGTTGCCACACTTCCAGATTTTTAAGGCCAGAGGAGATTGTTGTGAACATTTAGCCTGACTTGTGCATAAAAAGGATTGTAGGATTTCATGTAATGATATCCACATTCAGCTCAACAAACTAAAGCTGAAACGGAGCATGTGCTTCCAAAAGACATTCAACTTTTGCAGAAGAAATAAAATCCTGTCTCCTTTGAAGCTGCTGACAAAAGTGCTGTTTGCTTCAGTGGGGCCAGAGTTTCCGACCGAGCTTCCAAGTGACCCAGAATTTGCCACCTCTCTTACTCCGCTGTCTAATTATCCTCACCTAAAATTTGACTTATTTGGGGCAGTAAGGCAAACAAGATGTGACTGTGGTTTGTTTTTTTAAGCTCTCTAAACAAAAGTGCTTTTTTTTGAGCTTCACTGGTCGTGTTGATATTCTCACTGGGCACTAGTTTGTGTGTGTTTTCCCCTCACTTCTTAGTTTGTTCTTATGACTAATCTTTCGTTGAATTGTACAGGTTTTTATTTTTCAGGATACTTGAAGAATGGAAGTCCCAAAGTTTTAATCGTCGGGATGTGCAGTACAGCAAGAATAAAGTATATGTAGGTGGATATGGGGGGAGGGATATATCCAGGTAGTTGCAGTGTATGAGGTTGAACTAACAAAATGAAGCAACACATTGCTAAATGAGGACTGTAATGCTGTAGCTGCATTATGTTGTTTGTCTATGAACTTACATGAGACATACATTATTTTAGCACTGTTATTACTACTAGTTTATAAAGCCATATTTAAAATTGTACACTTAATTGTAACATAACTTTAAATTGTGCACTGTGTTGATCCATGTATATATATATGAAAATCTGTATATTTTGTCTTTATGCCATATGTCATTGGTGTGTAAATTATAACTAATGGATCTAAAATACCTTTCTGGTTCATGTCCTTATTCTGAACGTGTCTGTGCATTCTGTAGAGCTGTGAACTATAATGGTGTTCTCTTAAGTATGAGAGCTGGGAGTTGCATGAAACTTTAATGGCCAACGAGTTAAACGCTCATCTCCACAGGCAGATACTTTAGCCACCAGCATTATTTGGATGGGGTCACTGTCACTGCTCAGCTCTCCACTTGACGCTGCAGGAAGGATTTCAGGAGCCAGCACAAGATGAAGGACAGCATTTAGACTTGGGCATGAGAGGGGTCCTTGCTTCCCTCTCTGTCTCTTTCATGGCTACTGCTACCAGCGTGAAAATAAATAATCCTGAGAAGGGAACTCGGTCAGGAGTGCATAAGCTTTAAGGTCTTTGCCCAAAGCACTGTCCTGGCTTGTTTCATTGTGCAGTAATATTTTGGAAATTTTTCAGCAAATGTAAGTCCTTAACCAGACTTGGTGTGCTGCCCCGAGCACAGCACGGGGACTGTGTGACAGGAGATGTGACATTGCTGGAAGAAATATGGAGCAACAGTGTGCAGGTGATAAAGTTGCAAGACTATACACAGGTGCCTTTAGACCTCACAGAGGCTTGACATCAGATCCCACTTCTTAAGTGATGACATCAGGGTTGCAGATGTGCTTCACCTACCTGAACATTAAAGAGGGGGGAAAAAAAAAGTCAGGTTGGGCCCAACGCTGTAGTACCATTCTGAGTAGGTTTTTAGCTTTTCATGGCCTTACAGTTTTTATGGCTGGTGAGGCTGATGTTTAGAGACTTTTTCTCCATGAAGGTTAGAAATGTCAATGTATTTAATAAACATGGAGGTCAGAGACATGTACCTAAAGTTGAAATGCAGGACATGAAACATTAAATATTGCGAGCTCAGGAGAACTGGCAGCCCAAGCTGAGAGCCCTGTCAAGGTCAGTTCCAGTGAAGTTGTGCCTTGGTGAAATACACACAAACTCTCTTTATCCCCCAGTCCCAAAAAATTTAAATTACAGCATGTGAGAAATATTCTGCATGTAACCTGCTGGTTCTAGCCATGCAGGCACATGCAGCTGCCTACTGCGCCCTTGTCAGCAGGAGCTTGATCAATCGGTGTGTGTGGTGGTAAGCCTGATCCTTACTTCAGAGAGCACTGCTGAAAAGGTGAGGGTGCCTGTGTTTTCCACATGGGGAGATGGAGGCAGGTGGTCCAAGAGTGCCCCAGGACAGCACCCTCCATAGAACTGCACAAACAAGTTCCCTGAAAAGCTGTTTAGTAATTGGCTGCATCATGGGGGGAAATACTGTCCGTGCTCATTGCGGGGGTGTTGGACTAGATGACCTTTAAAGGTCCCTTCAAACCCAAATCATTTTATGACTCTTAAAATTCCTCATTTTCCAATGAAATTGTTAATGGCAGCTGCTTAGAAGTGTCTCTACTGGGTCTGTCCCCATGTTGATGTCTGTTGCGAGGCTGGTGTTCAGTTGCCCAAGGTAGGTGCCCAGTACCTCCTGAGATACCCTGGGAGACCTGGAATGTCTGTGCAGAGCTGGCTGGCAGGATCCAGGGGAGACCTGAGACCAGGAGTGGCAGCTGGAAGCCAGACAGGCTATCTTAACGGCAGGTAAATGATGTCTAAACACCCGTTTTCAGGCAACCGAATCCCACCCTGGATAACCACTTTAAAGAGAAAAAGAAAGTGGTGGTGGTGGTGTAACTAATATTCAATGTTTATATTAAGGTAGAGCCCAAATATTCTGTCCAGTTTGGGTATCTACCCTGGATAACAACTTTTAAAGAGAAAAAGAAAGTGGTGGTGGTGGTGTAACGAATATCCAATGCTTCTATTATGGTAGGGCCCAAATATTCTGTCCAGCTTGAGTCTTTGCATGAAATCTTCTTCACGGGCTCAGACTGCCTGCTATGAGGTTTGCAATCTCAGAAAAAGTGGTGCAACAAGAGTGAGAAGAGAAAGACAGTCTATTGTTTCAGTATTTGTCTCTGGATTTGACCGCATACATTTGATTTTATAGTAAGACTTTGCTAGGCATCTCTAGATGTCTGTGGTGGTGTAATCCATGAAAATCTGCTCTGGGTGGTCTGTGCAGCCAGATGTGTGCTCTCAGGTGAGCTGAACTGCTCCCACTGTGCTGACTGTATGGCCCAGATCTCCATGGGTGGCAGTGGAAGCTGAACGTATAGCTCAGGAGTGTACCTACAGTCAGAGGTCAAAATTATCTCTTAATCCCAAACTGAATCCTGCCCTATAAAAGCTGTGTCTTTACCTGGAATCCCAGCCATTGCCTCTGTTTTGATACGTTTTGAGGGAAATGATGTACCATTTCAGATGGGAGAAGTTGTTCAAGGATACTTCAGGTTGTAATGCTGAGCACTCCAGTTAGGAAATACCAGAGTTCAATTGCCCATATAGTTTTAATGCCACCTCTTTTTGCATAAGCATTGAGTTGTGGATTTTAGTTCTTTTGCTCTCTCGCTATTGTTTTTTCTCCCCTGAAGACCTCTGCTTCATCTGGTGCAGGGGGTAGAGACTGGTGAATTAATGATGAGCTGGTGGTGATTTCATTTGAAGTGTGACCCCCAAGCCTTATTTACTGTGCAGGATTCAAGCCCTACAATGGAAACAATGATTAATTTCTTTGTGAGCTTCTCTGTGGTAGTCATTACCATGGTTTCTGGGTGCTTCATAAATGTTAACAAGTTTATTTTCACAACATCCCTGTTGAGATGCTGTAATAGACAAGACTAGAAAGAGAGAGTTGTCAAAAGCCTTGAAACTGTGTGCAAGGAACTGGAATTTGATATGGGAAGAGCCAGTGGATGGACTCAAAGAAAGGAAAGACATAAACAAGCAATAGGCATCAAATATATTCTTAGCAGATGCACTTTATATGAGTTAGGGGGTTCTGGAGAAGTACTGATTACTCTAGGATGGAAGCTGAGGGTTTAAAATAGAGCCTTGTTTGTCAAAATAGGAAGGAAATGATTTAAAGGAGAAATGTGATACCAAAATAATAAGATTTGGAGAGAGGAGGCATGGGCTGTCAACAGGCAGAGGCCGTTTCTCTGTCCTTCACAGCAAAATCTGCAGTGGCTGGGGGTGTGCTGCCCTTACAGACAGTGGCGAAGGGAGCTGAATTTTCTCTGCCCAGGTGTGAAGGCTTTGAGGTTGAGCCACGCTTCACCATCATTTTGAAGGCAGTATTTGTTTGGGAGCCGCCTGAGGCACAATTATTATCTAATAAGAAGCTTTGATTTATCAACTACATCTATGCATAGAGAAATTGCCATAATTTCACAAACAGTGATTCTCTGTGACAAAGAAAACCATAATTATTCAGTGTGCAAGCTTCACCACATGCTAATGCAGCTCTTGTTGGCGTGGCTTCTCAGCACCTTTTCTGACCTGTGAATACAGCAGCACAGAAATAGGCAGTGGAGCAGGGAAAGGTGATTGCTGCCAGGAGGATCCAAAGTGCTCGGAGGTGGAGCGACGTGCTTGCTGTCACTTGGGAGGCCTGGGGCTGAACATAGGAAAGGTTCCCCCTACCCCAGCCTTTCTCTGCACCCAGCCCTGTTGTTTGGTCCCACCACTGAAGGTAATCAGTGATTCATTGGCACACAGTGATTCGGAAGGGGAAAGTGCAAAGGTGTGCTGATGAAAAAAAAGCAGTTGGCCCCCGAATGTGTGCATCTTTTACTCCTGAAAAAGCAAGGGGTGAAGTTTGTGCCTCCTTTCTCCTGAGTTGCGCAAGTTGTGAACAGTTCATGCCTTTTCTCTTACAGCTCCAGAAAACTTTAATATTTCAGCTGTAAAGTACTGTTACACATTTTAAAATTAGGACTGTGGCTATTCTGCCTTCTCAGGCTTAGCGCCATCTGAATAGTAAATACTCTCCCAGCTATCCTCTGAAAGCCAATGCCAGTCCTGCTATTCCCATTAAAATAATTCAAAAGACTACATTTACTTTAATGTACACGTCCTAACAAATGTGAGTTGGGAAGTGCCTGGATTTCATTGTGGCTCATAACCAGCTACCAAAATCCTGCAGAATACCAAGGGGTTGTAAAAGTTTGAGGATGATATGAAGAATTTCTAGCTGCTCTAAGTATTGTTAGTTAATTTATTTGCTTTCTGCTGTAAGGCCAAAAGCAAACCTTAACCAAAGAGGGGAAAAAAGTAACTAAATCTGATACACCATTTACATAGCTATGGATAAATCTAGAACTCACTTGGGGAATCAGAGAGCAGAGCAATCTTTTTAAAGCCTGTGTAATGAAATAGTTTACAATATCAAAGCCCTTAGATAAGTTGTTAAAGAAGTCTTTAGTCTTTTATTGAAAGCCATGAAAGTATTAGTTACTTCTACAATGAGCCTAAAAATATGACAAACAATAATGAATGGTACGATTGCTAACTAATCTCTCCATGGTTTTGGAGCTGGCTGACAAGATGGATATAAGTCAAGTACTTAGATTTGCCAGGACAAGATTTGCCTTGTCTATTATTATTATTATTATTTTTAATCCATAGATAGATTTCAGAGAGCTTTGGAAACATGCATTGCCTGAGCCAGGCAGCATCAGGCAAGTGTCAGAAAGGACCATGTATGTGATACATGCTGGCAAATAGCTGTGGCTGGTGGGGAAAAAAGAGCAAGCATTTAAACAAATGGGGTAAACCAGAAGGTTTTGATAGGAGGAGTATACAGAAGATGAGCAATCGTTTTACACATGCAAACCTAATGGTTGTTACTTGAAGTTTTAAAATTCTGCCTAGTACAATTTTAAAACTTCATGGGGAGGAAGAGGGATGAAATCCACAGGAGGGTGCCTCCATCATATTTAACGCTACGATGCCCAACAATTGAGATCGAGCGGCTGCAGTGAGCAGATTCCTGTTCACAAAGTCTGTATGAAACAGCGTGCTTTATTGCAATGATGGTGTAGTCTGTCTCAAGGTAGCTGATGCTGGCAAAAAGGCCAGATAGATTTTGTGATAAACTTTTACCAGTCTAAACCCAGGCTTCTAGTCTTGGTGGCAGTTTGATGTCTTCAGAATGGCTCGTATCAGATTATCTTAAAATTGAGCATTTTCCATGCTAATAAGGTGAGAAGCTTCTGGATTTACTGCTGGTGTTTGAGGTTTCTTTTTAGCATGAGGAGTAAACATTAGTAGATTTTGTGACGACTTTTACTTGCACAAGTGCATACTTGTTTCATTGAATTGTAAGTCAGAAAGAGGTTAATTCGTTATCTAAATTAAACATTTTCTCAGCTCTACGGGCAATCTTGTATTCTACTGTCTTTTCGTGGCTGAGGAGATGGGAAGAGGGAGAAGAAACTGGGATGAGGAAGGAAATTATAAATAAAATAATATTCAGGTAAACATGTTTATAAAATCATAATTTGAACAGCCCTGATTACAAACTTCAATGATTAAATTTAATAGATACCAAAACATGGCTGGAATGACTCAGAGGAGACACAGGTCATTTATTTTGGCTTGAGTACTTCCCTGCAGCCTGCTAGATGCTGCCCTCCTGGGCACCCTTTCTGTACGCACTGTGCCACTCAACAAGGCAAAAAATGCTGAAGCGGAACAAGTCGTCCTGCAGCATTTCTGCTTACAAATCTTATTAAACGTTCCTGTTTCCATCCAGATTCAAGACAGAAGGATGCTTCAAAGTAAAAATATGTCTAGGAAAATGAGTTTGAGGTAGCCCTGGCCTGAGCAGCAGCCGCACAGTGCCCCTTATCTGATTCCCTGCTGCTGGGAGGTGCCAGAGCCAGTTATTAATTGCACATCCCTAAAGTTCTGTGCTGGGGTTAAAATGACAACTTAGGCGTCAATCAGCCTGATTTTGATCTGGTATAACAATGCCCCGAATAAGGAAAGGCCCAACAAAGTCCCCGTTTAGCTGGTTTTTCATTCTCGCTATGTGTGTAATCTCTGTCAAACAGAAGTGCCATTTTTAACTGTAATCTAAGCCTATTTGCCTCTGTACCAGAGTTGAGGGTAGCTCATGTCATCGGGCCACTGCAAACATAAGCAAACAAAGCTTTGTTAGGTAAGCAAATATTTTTTCTCTTTGACATGTGAATGAAATGAAATAGATATGAGTGATTGACTGACACTGGAGATGTCAGACCCCTCGGATGCCCCCCTCCTGGCCTAGTTTAGTCAGCATTTTGTTCCATACATATTCAAAATAACACTAGTTTTTGTTTATCCAGAACTCTAAATGAGAGAATGATGTTTGTAATTTAAAGTGCTGATCCTTCCCCTCCTTTAACCTCCCCATCCTAAGCAGGGTACAGTCAGCCAGTTTAGCATTCAAGCCAAGTGAATCATGCCACGAGCTTTCAGAGACACAATTACATCATCTAATGCAGATATACCATGTTTCTAAAACATCTAGTGGTCCCTACTTGGTACTTCATCTCTTAGCAGTCATATATGAGGAAGCAGAAATAAATCACCCACTTTGCATTCAGCAAAACATCTTTGTGGAGGACTGAAGTTGGGCTTCAACCTTATTTGCCTTCAGTTTGCTTCTGCAGTTCAACCTCCTCCTGCTTGTTCTGACAAGTATCTAGCAGAGCCGGCTGCTCCCGCACGCGATGATGTGCACCCTCCTGTTCATGCAGTCTGCCATCTCACTAGGAGAGGATCCAGCAGTGAATGTTTTGACCTGTTTTCTTTCCTGGGGAAAATTGAAGGAGACTCTGAAGAGATCTTCTGGAAGAAGCTACAAAAAAGACCCTGACATCTTTCTTCAAGGGATTGCCCATCTGACACTGTTGTAGATTTTCATTATTTATTGTTACCGGAAGAGACACGTGAGATGTCCCATCCAATCTTGCTGTATTTATACATCAGGGAAACGTACATAAATCTGTTGTTTGTGCCCCTTTCTTCTACTTTTGCAGAATCCTGTTTGATGATCAACTGCCATCAGTTGCAAGGAAGGTCCCTGCTGCATCCTGAATCATTCCTCTGAAGACATCTCTTCTGTGCTTGCCTTGATGGATATGTGGTGGTAGTGAGGTATTGCTGGCATGCTCAGATGACTTTTGGATCCCCGTGTGGTGGCAAATCTGCCTCCTTAGTTTCTCTTGCTTCCAGTTCCTGGCCACCTACTCTTCCTTTTGTGGTGTCTGGACATAGCTGTCCAAGTGTACTTGCTTTCTGGAGATGCTATGTTGTGCTGGAACAAATGCCTCCAGGATTTGCTGTGTCACCAGCTCAGCCATCTCTTCTGTGTTCTGGTGGAGAGGAAATCAGGGCCCTTCCTTCTTCCTCCGTGCTGGCTACTTACTGTGGAGACATATTTAAATAGGAAGACTTGTACGTTCTTCAAAATTCCCTCTGCGTCCCCTTGCTTAGGGGTTTCCTCACAACCACAGAGCAGCTGTGATGGGCTTGGGCAGCATGGGACATCCCTCCACTGGCTTCCCCTGCTGCTGCCACCCTGCACTGGTAGGGGCACCTGAAGGAGACAGCAGAGAGTCATAGAATCATAAAACAGTTTGGGTTGGAAGGGACCTTAAACATCATCCAGTTCTAACTCCTCTGCCATGGGCAGGGACACCTTCCACTAGATGAGGTTGCTGAAAGCCACATCCAGTCTGGACTTGAACACCTCCAGGGATGGGGCATCCACAGCTTCTCTGGGCAACCTGTTCCAGTGTCTTGCCGCACTCACAGTAAAGAATGTCTTCCTAATATCTAATCTAAATCTATCTTCTTTCAGTTTAAAGCCATTGCCCCATGTCCTACTGCTACATGTCCTTGTAAAAAGTCCCTCGCCAGCTTTCTTGTAGGCCCCCTTTAGGTACTGGGAGGCTGCTATAAGGTCTCCCCGGAGCCTTTTCTTCTCCAGGCTGAGCAACCCCAACTCTGTCAGCCTGTATTCGTAGGAGAAGGTGGCCCTTAATTATCACATCTGCACTGACACAGCCTATGTTGGCAACCTGTCCTTCATCTGACCTTCAGCACTCGCCTCTGTCGTAACAGCAGATCTTTTCACATTATTTTCACAGAAACACCAGGCACCTGCACAGTGTCAGCAGTACAGCAGTAATTTAGCAATTTGTAGATTACTGATTGGCGAAAGTGGGAAACTGCTGTGCAAGCAGCAGAAATTCTGAAAAATATAGTCAATTTTTGATTTAGGATTGTTGAACATATCTTAAACCTCAATCATATACGCGTTGACAACAAATACATCACACGCCAAAAACGCTGCTGGATCAACAGCCACGAAATAACAATTCCAACATACTTGACAGTCCCCATCCTGCCCCTTTGGCAACAGCACGGGAAAATGAGTACAACTTTGTAATTCTATCTGCGCCTGATCCAGGAATTTTTCAGGGACTCCTGCATTGTATTAAGGAAAATACAGTGTTAATCTCACAGAATAATACTATTAGAGCAAGAGTTTTTATTGAATTTGTCACAAGAAGGCACTATTATATTTTTCTAAAAATTGTAGAGAACTATTAATACATTATACTTTGCCATGGTTTTAAAATTGTACACTTAACATACCTTCTGTTTTTTCTGATTAATATTCTACCGCTGTTTAAGTTAAAAACGATCTTTCAGCCAACAGCCAAGCATTAAGTGCTGGAGAAAGACAACATAAAGACAATCTACTAATTTGGCAAATGTATTTGAAGGGACTTGAAGATGAGACCCTCCTCTGCTGCCAAGTGCTTTGGAGGTGCTTTACACACAGCCACGGGAGGGCAGTGGATGACTTGGATATGTGGTTTCTTTCTAGTTTTTATCTGTTTTTTAATCGTTTCGTTTCCCTTCCACCAAGCTCCTATCTTGTCAAGAAATAAAAATTTGATGCTGATGCGAGAAAGGGGATTTGATTTTCATTTCCCTCTGCGGGTTTGGCACATTTTCTTCATATTCCTGTTAGTTCAGCTTATCATCAGTGTGTGGAGAGCGTGTGATACCATCCCTGGTACTGCACACAGGGCAAGAGGGGAGCGGGAGAAACGTGTTTGTACAACTCCTGTGTTTACACAACTTTCGAGGTCAGGACTTCCTTCCAAGAAAAAGACAGCAGAGAGCCCACAAACAGTTTAATGGCTGCCGGAGGTGCTCACAAGTGGTCCTAAATACATTCCAAATTCTTCCTTCTTCATTGAAAGACCTGACCCACGTTCAGTGTAGCTTTCAGCCAACAAGCAGTTTAATAACCAATTTATAGCTTTAGACCCTCCTGTGGTTTGCTGATGGGCTGCTGTTATCTTTTTGCCTTAGCTTTTTGCTAAGCTAGCAAAGGGTAAAAGTTGTAATTATAATCAGTATTAAACGTTTTTGCTAAAAACAAATGAAAATGGGTCTTCTTGTGATCAGTGTTAGTGGCCAGAGGGTCTCTGTGTTGAACAAAAGACAACTGAAAATGTCAGGACAAACTCTCCAGACTGACCCTGTACCCCAGTCAAAGGCATAGAAGTTGGCAAATACTCAGGATCAGAGGAAGTCCAGCCTCGCAGCAAGCAGAAACAGCCACATACCAGCTGGACAAGCGCTCCGTAGAGACCGAATACGAGTTTACAGTTCACAGCAGAAGTGATGTTTGAAACATTTGGAAGCAAGTTAGGGAGAACAAAGGCTGTTTCAGTGGCACACTGAGTGTGGGGAGGAGAGGAGAGCATCCGCAGCCTGCCAAGGCGGTATGAAATATATGCCTGTGTCTCAATATGCCAGAAGCTTCTGGGCTTTATTCCCAGAACTCCTACTGGCGTGTATGACCTTGTGCTAGTCACCCACGCTTGCCATGCCTCAGTTTCCCTATTGCAAAGTGGAGGCAAAAGTACCTCCGAACAACTGTCAAGGGGCTGATTTTGTAACTTTTTGATGCTAGGCAGAGGATGTCTATTAGTATTTGAGTAGTACCAGCTCTAAAGCATTTTGGAGCTTTTTGATATTTGCAGTAGAATAGCCAGTCTTTGTGTTGAGGCATTGCAGGAAAAGAAGGTCACAGCAGAGGCAAAACTCACGTTTCTCCAAGTACAAGCTCCATCAGCTAATTATAGAAGAACATCTCCTGGTAGCTGACAAGGTAGGAGCTCTGCAACTTGTGCCAAAGTAGTTTTGACTCCATGTAACAGGCAGTGTATGGATATACCAGCCAGATGCATACCGGTAGGTTATTGACCCATCATTTCAGCTGCCAGGTTGGCTGGTCACCAGTTCCTGATGCAAGGTTCAGCATGCCCATGCTGACAGGAGAGGACGCTCAGGTGGCACTGGAAAATCAAAAGGAGCCTGACCCTTAACCGTGAAGGGCAGATGAGAAACCATGGGGTGATAGATGAAAATCTCTATTTGGCCAGCCTGATGCTTGCTGGGTCAGACTCCACATGCCCACTGTGAATGGATTGGACTCACTGTGTAGGTACATATGTGATTTATCTCTCAGTGGTTTTACACAGATTTACAAATCTGGCTTATTTTGCATGAGACTACAGCCTCCCAGATCCACTTTGGGTTGCAACACATTTCTTTCAGCTGAAGGCTTGGATTACAGTACATCTAAAATTGCATGTAAACTTCAAGAAGCAGGATTTCTCCATACTTGAGCTGCTTTCACTGTTCACCTATATCAAACTGAGCCTCCAGGCTTGTACCCAACAGTGGCACGTGTGCGCAGATCCACACACAGCTCACTGGTAACTGATTTTTGGGGGAGGCAGGGAGAGCATTTCTGTTATTAAGAGTTTTGTTCCCTTTGATGATTGGTTTCCTCAATAATCAGGGCAATGAGTTTGTTGACAGAAACATATCCCGATAAAGTAGGTTCTAAATGACTTTTGTAACACAACAGGAAGGAATTCAGAAACTGTATCTGCAGAGATGCTTGAGAAGCTTGCTTGTGTTATCTCCTCCAAACAGCGAATACAGCATGGGGGTGGTGACCATTTCGACTGTTTCAAACATTGAATATTGCAAACTGTCAGCTGCTTCCTTGTGACCTACCTACCAGTAAGTAGACATTTCTTTTTTTTTTTTTTTTAATTATTCTTTTACACTTTTAATATCTGGAGCTTTCCCCAGCATCTCAACAACCAGTTCTAAAAACTCAGCTCCTTGCTGTGAGGTCTTGGCAGCCCACTTGGCCTCCAAGTTCTCTTTGTAAAGTAGGAGCAGTGCTCTCATTTTTTCCTCTACTGAGCAAAAGTACACTGGAAACTGAGTTTCCATGTTCTGCAATAAAGGGGGATACATGAATGCCTACAGTAGGTATTTTTTACTTTTTTGTATTGAGTCCTGTTATCTTGGGAGAAATGCATAGCACATAGAGAAATGGTGTTGTGTAGAAGGCTGGAAACCTGTTATGGTGCATAAAAGTCCCACCTAGAACATACCTACAACATTCTCATTAAAGGGATACTGATGTTTCGCCTGTAAGAAACAGTTTTTGCTGCATGGAAAGGGAATTATTATCTATGGCTGGTAGGCCTGTGCCAAGTGAAGGTGGAAGAAGCAGTACATAGAAACCACAAGCTGTTTGCAGAGCAGGATGTTAATTTTGACTTGCAGTCCCAACCCGTAATGACTTTTAAGCTTTTTCTATTTGAGTATTACCTGTAAGTCATTCAATTACACACCAAATCTCAACTGAGTTAGGACAATCACTTGGATTGTGGGGTGTGATACTTCAAATTCCTCCTCTAATTCAAACCTGATCCAAACTCAAATGTTTTCCACTGGACTGCTGTGTGATCTGTAGTGATGCGTTCCCAGTTTCTTCTGCTGAAGCTGTTCTGCTTTGCATAAGTGCTCTGTAGGTCCATAAACACGTTCGAGGCAGGATGTGGTCTCCACAGTCCCCAACCCTGCAGCTGTAGGTTCAGGAGGAGGACAAAGAAAATGGATTGCAGGTTTGTGCTCAGCCTCATCTGCCATCCAGAACAGCACCCCTCGCTGCCATTCTCTGGGAGACAATGAGGACCAAGAGGCACCACTGGCGATTTAGGGCACCGCTCTGAACAGTGGAGGGTTTCAGTTCAGTGCGGTGCTCTCACAAAAGTACAGTTATCTCCATATGAATGCACTCCAACCTTCACCATGCCTTCAGCACCTGCTCACAAAGTTCTCCCCATTACAACCTGCCCCTTCATGTGAGATATTTTTCAAGTGACTTCCCCTTGGTAATCTAGTCTTTGCCAAAAGTGACCCCAACTGCAGCCTCAATTCACTGGAAATGTTGCTCTGATTCAGCCCGAAGGAACATTTTGGTTCTGAGAGCTGTTTCTGTTGCCTGTAGAGCTGAAAGCCAAATGCTTCTCCCAGGCTGCGCAGTGGAAGTGGATGGTGGAAGGGGAGAGAGGGACATGAGGTTACCAAGATCAGCTAGTCTGCACTACAGAAGTTTTGAGACGTCTGGTTTTGTCACTGTTGTTATTTTTAAGCCACTAAATAAACAAGAAATATTAATGACATCAGTAATCCCTCCTGGACATATGCCTGGTCATTAACTTCTATTTTCCTAAGCAAAGGCAACAGCATAGCATTGTGCTGATGTTTTTTCAAGAAAATATCACTAGCAAATAATCCTCTTAAGGAAGTGCAAGTGGCTGGAGGCAATGCTTGCAGCTAGAAAACACAAAGTGGACTCAAACCAAAACAACTGCTACCCTCCATGCTACTCTGCTGCTGGGCCGCTGTATCAGAATACTGATACAAAGAGGTCTGGTTAGCCAGGCACTGGCTCACAAAACAAAAGGTTTTGACCCCTTTTGATTGATCAGTGAACACTGTCATATCTTATAAAGGGTAGAGGATAAATCAGGTAGCAGATAATTATAGTGTCAAAACAGTAGATCAAGTCTTTCCCTGCTGCATGCCAGTGGAATTCTGATATGTTTGACCAAATTTATTCAGTATTTTTACCTGCTACGTCAGCCCTGGTTCAACTTCCAGCAAAGGTGGTGCTAGCTGGTTTCCAGTGGGCCTTCAAAAGTTTATTTTGGAGGTGTTCCCAAACTTGATGCTCTACCTAAGCCCAATTTTAATGAAACAAATTTATAAGGCTGATGAAAGCTATGTGCTTTGCAGCTTCTTTGTCTTCACATCTGAAGAGGGTTCTGAGGACTATCCTTGTGCAGAAATCAGCCCTGCTGACTAGCATGGCTTCCTGAACAGTCACAGATGCATCTCAAGAGCCTGATGATAAGCTTCACAGGTGAAAGCTGTGGAGGAAGAGTACAAGCGATAAGGTTTTCTATTATCTTGAATTGATATTCATCACCAAGACCATTTCAAGTGAAGATTGCATTTAACCTTCTGGTTTTTTAACAGTTTTGTTTATGCTCTCCTGTACTTAAGCGCCGCTGTTTGCTGAAGACAGGTCAGAGCTCCAGGCAAAGTTCTTCATTTCAGGTGCTGGGGGCTCTCTTAAATTTTGATTTAGATATTTGGACAATCTCAGGTTCCTCTGGGTTGTTTGCTCAGAAGTGGTGTTTAAAAGCTACCCTCATTACCTGCTTTTTCACTCCCTTTTGTAACAATCTCTGTGATTTTAAATCGAAAAATGTCGTCATCCTCTAGTCCTTCTCATCTTGCTCTGTCAGATTAATTTCTTACTGTGTAATCAGTCCTGGGGCTTCTTCACTGCATCCCTTACTATTGGTTCGAAAGAACCAAAGCTTGGTGAGCTCCATGTTTGTACTGCCCATCCTGAAAAAGCTGCCTCGCCTTTATCTTTTTTCATTGTTTATTTTGGCAGGTTGACCCTGGCTGGATGCCAGGTGCCTGCCAAAGCTGCTCTATCACTCCCCTCCTCAGCTGAACAGGAGGGAGAAAATATAACGAAAGGCTCGTGGGTCGAGGTAAGGACAGGGAGAGATCACTCAGCAATTACCGTCATGGGCAAAACGGACTCGACTTGGGGAAATTAATTTATTACCAATCAAATCGGAGTAGGATAATGAGAAATAAAACAAAATCTTAAAAACACCTTCTCCCCACCACTCCTTCTTCATCGACTTAACTTTACTCCCGATTTTCTCTACCTCCTCCCCTTCAGAAGCACAGGGGGACAGGGAATGGGGGTTGTGGTCAGTTCATCGCATGTTGTCTCTGCTGCTCCTTCCTCCTCAGGGGGAGACTCCTCACACTCTTCCCCTGCTCCAGTGTGGGATCCCTCCCACAGGAGACAGTCCTCCATAAACTGCTCCAGTGTGGGTCATTTCCACAGGGTGCAGTCCTTCAGGAACAGACTGCTCCAGCATGGGTCGCCCCCGGGGTCACAGGCCCGGCCAGCAAACCTGCTCCAGCGTGGGCTCCTCTCTCCGTGGGACCACAGGTCCTGCCAGGAGCCTGTTCCAGCATGGGCTTCCCATGGGGTCACAGCTGCCTTTGGGCATCCACTTGCTCTGGCGTGGGGTCCTCCACAGGCTGCAGGTGGGTATCTGCTCCACTGTCAACCTCCATGGGCTGAGGGGCACAGCCTGCCTCACCATGGGCTTCACCATAGGCTGCAGGGGAATCTCTGCTCCGGTGCCTGGAGCACCTCCTGCCCCTCCTTCTGCACTGACCTTGGTGTCTGCAGGGTTGTTGCTCTCGCATATTCTCACTCTTGTCTTCTACCTGCTGCTCCACAGCAGTTTTTTCCCCCCTTCTTAACTATGTTATCCCAGAGGCGCTACCGCCATTGCTGGTGGGCTTGGCCTCGGCCAGCCTCAGACCCATCTTGGAGCTGGCTGGCATTGGCAATAAATGGCATACACAGAGATTGACCCCAAAGACAGTGACTACTACAAAAATGCTGGCTATCCAACAAAACAGGCATCATGGGTGCTTAATTTGTCTTGCCTAACTGTAAAGAGCTAATGCTAAGTCAGGAATGAGGTTGCTCCTATACAATCAGAGGGGGAAAAGGTTCCTCCAGAGGGCAATATCCCACTGAAGACATGACACTGCACATGTGGACACTCCCAGAAGTATCAGTGTTATGGAGGGTGCTCAGAAAAAGTATCGTGTGGACTATTTGATTGTGTGCAAGTGCATTAAATCCAGCTGTCAAACCAGCTGATGGGATACCTTGCATCCTTACAGTTAACCTCGTGCTCTGAGAAGCATCAGATCTAGTATATGAGTGTGGGACTGTCATTGTGGGGGTGTAGTTTTACTGATGGAGGTAGTTGACAGAAAAGGTTGGGTGCTACAATAGTAAATTATAAGCAGAAAACAGCAGTTCCTGTACCCAATATCTTGGGTACTGAAAGAAAGCTAAAAACCAGCGGTAATGTAATTAAGGACTGTATTGTAAAACATATGCACAAGACAGCTTTAGGGTGGCATTCATTTTGTCATTTCCTAACTCCTGAACACTTATATTACTTTCTTATTTATTAATATAATAATTATATGAATGGCATGATCTTAGACGCTTAGATACTGGTGCATGTCTTCTGCTCTCTTTCTGTGCTGCTGAGGCAATGGCTCTTGGCATTTGCTTAGGGTCATGGTAACGTTTTAGAAAGTGTTTTCTGGGCTAGACAGTGTGGTGACACTGGAGCAGATGTTCTGTAGGACCTTCTTGACTAAATACCTCTTGCCTGGCCAGTTGTGACTGTGGCCCTGCTGGTCCTGTGCCAGGGGAAGGCAGCTGCTGGTGCACAGCCTTGGTTTGGCTGATAAAGTGTGACTGCAAGAGAAGCCCAGTGGCAACAAACTGGTGGGATTGTCTTGTATTTTTAAGGTAGGAGTGGATTTCTTTCTTTATTTTGTTTTCTGTTTTTTCTCATTTCCTGTTGTTATTGCTAGAGTTCGCATTGCACCCAACTCTTTTGCCTGTGCTAGGTTTATATGTAATTTCCACCAGAGCAGAATTTGGGCTGGACTTTTCAGCCCATGCATGGCCAATAGTAAAGCCGGTGGCACTGGCTATGAGAATTATGAGCTTATTTCCCTGGTCCGATCACAGAGAGATAAACCAGTCCTTATATATTATGAGGCAATTATATGAGCTAATGATCAAGTTTTCCTACTCAAATTGTAATAGCTATGCTTTCTATTTCCAGCCAGAACAAATCTGACACAGACTCTGGACAGGCCAATAATGATTGCCAGTTCCCGTTATACCTTTAAAAGTTGAATAATATATGTAGCACTTGCAGTGTTTTAGTGGCACTTAACGTAGTCAAAGAGCTGAACAAGCAGTATTGCATTTCACACTCATTTCTGTCAAGCAGGTGTTCACAACTGCCATCCCCACCAATGTTCCTGCAACAAAAATAAGGTCTGAGGAGAGATGGGGGTGAATTTTTAGCTGAAGCACACCCATGCAGTAATGCAGCTCTTTGTATTTCATACTGGAGTGAGATTACATCCGTCTGCACCCAGTCATGTAAGTGTGCCTCTCATGGCTACTCATGTTTCCCTTTCTCCTCTTCAGTGTGGGTTTAATGGGATAATGGGGAAAATCTTGTGGGTTTGGGGTTGGTTTTTTGCTGTCTGCATGTGATTTGGATTCTTTGCAGTGAATGCAGATACGTGAGCTGTTAGCCTGAGTCTTCCTGTGGTTTACAGCAGAAGGCAGAACTATGTACATGCTGGAGTCTCCCTAGCTAAACAGTCAGGTGGCCAAGCTTATCTCTGCAGAAGCTGCTGCTGGGGTTTGGACCACTGCAATGCCAGCTGCTGCAAGCTCCTGCTGTGCTCAGATCTCTTTGGGTCCATTGCACACTGACCACCTGGCATCACTGTGTGCTGGGGTCACAATCTTTTCCTTTGTCTTCTGGAAAAGGAAGATGGCATTAAACAAAAGGAAGTGAAGTACATCCAACCTAATTAATCTGTCGTAAAGTTAGGTGTCTAAATCAAAGCTAGTTCCCTTATGGCTCTTGGATGTCTACACTGGAATTAAATCATGAGGGCTGATGTATGGAACAGTATCTCCAGAGAGCATTTCATAACATCTTTAGACAGACACCTACAACAGTGGCAATGGATCACCTCTGGAGATTTCTGTTTCCTCCCATTGTTAATTAAAAAACCCCATAAATCAACAAGGTCAGGCTTTGTGATCTTTTTAGCCCTGAAAGTTAGGGCACATGGGCCCTTCTGTCAGTGTGCTAGGTTCCCATGTTTCATTCCCCCTTTCAAAATCTTGGTCTTTCCTTGTTACATAATTATATCCTGTCTTCTGACACTGTCCAGGCCGCACTTTTTCTGTCATGGAGGTGGGTCAGGGATATTATTTTATTGTTAAGATCTTTGGGGCCAGGCATAATTGCACGTTTTTCTTTTGTGTGTCTGTAGTTATAATCAATTTACACTCTGGAAGAGCCAGGCTTAAGACATGCCATTATGAATAGCTTAATGCATTGACTGTGGTGCCTATGGTTATAAAACCAAAAAGACAAATTCTTCCACCTACTGCAGAGGATTTGCCATGTTCAGTTCTACTTATATCAGCAGGCCATGCTTCTCTCTCTCCCCCCCTTTCTCCTTCGGTGGGAATGTTAGAATTTGTTCTGTATCACTTTACTTCAGCCTTAAAGCAAAAGAAACCAGATAAAATTTATTTTTGGACCTTGTGTTTACAGAAAACAGGAGGAGTGATATAATGAACTACTAGTCTTAAGTACGTCGTACTGGGAGAATGACGGCAAAAGCTCCTCAGCAGCCCAAGACCCAAGTACAAGGAAGTATAAGCACAATCACATGTTACTGATCCAGGGTGTAAACTTTTCCTTGTTTGGATGTAAATTTTCATGATATACAGGCTGAGAAATTAGCTACTCTATTTTATGCCAAGAAACAAATGGAGGAGGGTGGGTGTGTCAACTTGGGCATAGAGCAGAGCTCAGGTAGGAACTACAGGGGCCCCGCTGAAAACTAAGACCAGTGGGAAAAGGTTCACTGACCTGAGTGAAGAGGTTATGCCAAAAACTATGGTGTTGAGAGTGAGGTTTTGAAAAGAGGATTTATAAAAGAAAGTAAACTACTTAATAGTTTGTTATGTGCAAAGTGATGATTTCTATTCTTAGTGAATACAAGGTAGCTTAAATTATTCCATTTAATACAGTTCATTGGAAGGAATAATTTAAGCTACTCATAAATATTGTTGGGATCTCAGTTCAGCATAACTGAGAAAATAACTGGGATAACCTAAGAGCTCAGTGGAAGTGGCTGATCAATATGCAGCTATAGGTGAAAGGATTGAAAGGTTGGCCATGCAAAGAATGGGGCTGAATACCAAACATGTTACAGTCATATCTGACATGTCATGAAGAAACAAATCATAAAATATGACATCATCCAGAATTCTAGTCTAAATTCTTCTTCCTTTGTCTCAAACAGAAGTGTGAAGCATAAGCTGCCACCTCGGTAGCAGAGGTGGTTGTAAAAATAGAAGATGCTTCCATCTGAGTTATGGTTGAAATGACTAGGACTGCTTAGTTCAGAAAGAAGGTAAAGAAGTGGGAACATATTGGCAGAACATGTAATACTCAAAATGGAGAAAGTAACTAGGTTGCATATTCTTTCTGGTAGTGCCAGATGAAATTAATATCTAAACTAAAAATTGCTATTACTACTTAAAATCCAAAGAAATGCCTTTTTAACACAGTGCGGAATAAACTTGTGAAGCTCATGGTAGCTAGATATCATAGAGCTCCAAGTGGTTAGCAGGATTAAAAGCAGATCAGACATTTACTAGTAGGGCAATTGCAGATAACTAAGAAGTCTACAGTCACATTAGATAGCACGAAAAATGCAAAAGGGATATAAACCTTTTTGCCTCAGTGAATACAGAAGCCATTCAAGAGACAATGTGTTAAACAGACACTTCCTCCAAGAACAGGGTTCTCCTTAATTATCTGTATGAAGACTTCTTGCATCTTTCTTCAAGCCATCTGTCACTGGACATTACCAAACTTTGGTCATTTGGCTATTCTATTTTTATGGGGGAGATCAGGGGAAACTTGATCAAAACTGGTGAATATGGCAACCGTATGGCATTCAGGACCAAAATAGGTACAACAGTTGCATAAAATGTAGATTGCTTGTAAGCCTGGTCAGAAACTAACTTTTTTAGGGGAGGGAGAGGGAGAGGAAGAGTTTGGTGAACTACATGGCCAAGAAAATCTAGGAGTTGGAAAGAAAAGGACGGGAAACGTGACCCTGAAAAAAAAAGGGAAAACAACTCATTTTCTGGGCAGAGTGTGGGCTGGAAGAGGTGTAGTGTTGGGACTGAGGAAACTTTCCTCTTGATTCCTGCCCTGCCCAGGAAACAAAGCATTGTATACCTGCCCGTAAATAAAAAGGATTCAAAGAGAGAGCTGTCTGCATCATCGATTTTAACTACTACTAATTGCCAGAATATAGGCTAATTGATCTGGACAAAGAAGTAACTTCTGGTCTGTTCTGCTCTATCCTATCCTCTCTGTTCTATCACAGTAACACTAACTTCAGTGTGTCTATACTAAGCTTCTTCTAAGCTACATTAAACAATACCTATTTTTTTTTTTTTTTTTTAATTTTGTATTCTTCCCAGGGCAGAGAACTGTGGAGGCATTTGTTGTAGGGTCTTTCAGATTTTTTAAAAGGTACCTTGCTGGTAGTGTTAAAGATGACAAGGATGGTGAAACGTGCTCTGCATATGGATCAAGGGAGAATTAGCAATGGTTCATCACTCCTGTGAGAGTTCATTCAGCTGCCACAGACTGGCCCATGAGAATATTTCTGGAGAGATGAACTTTATCTAATAATAAAAAGTCCGCTGACCTGCTCTCCTGTCGCAATTCCAATAGCATGAATAATTGCACCCTCTTGTATAATTGGCAACGTTAAGAGTGCTAAGTGAAATAATTAGGAAAGAATCAGATTTCATGAGCACACCATGCTTTTACTTGGAGGATTTTATTCTTACCTCTTCCCCTCTCCTGGATAGTCACCACTCGGCTGCGCTTCTGCTGGGAGACATGGGCAAGCATCTGCCTTGGCAGCTCCTGCCAGCCTGACTCTGGCAGGGTGTCAGCAAAGCCCCCAGGATAATGCATGGCATCTTCAGCATATCTGGCCTTTGGCATTCCAGCAAATGTGTGGCGAGATGAGAGTCCATGGCATGGAGTTTTGCACCAAGTGCCTCTGGTGCCTGGAACTGGGGTTTTCCAGGGCTGGAGGTAGCAGTGCGCTCCCAGGCACTGAGGAAACGAATCATTCAGTAACGGCAAGGTCCCTGTTCCGCAAATTAATGAAGATTGATCCTCCCCTCCCAGATCTCTTAAAAAAGTGTCAGTTACACGTTTATGGGAGAGCAGCCATTTGAAGCTGCCTGAGAGTAAGGACATAGTTTTGCGGTGGGTCACGTCGAGTTGGTGGGAGCGTGCCATCTTTGCTGGGTCAGTCTGAAACTGAAAGAGAAAAATCCCTGACCATCTGGCAGGATGCAGCTGGCACCTGGGGTAGTTTAAGATCTTTTTGCTGGTTGCAAGGCAAAGGAGAGCTCGCCACAGAGCAGTGCACACAGTTCCTAGACAGCCCTGGGGAAAAACTCCAGCAATGTGTTCCAGCTTCGACTGGGACTGATCCGTGGAGATAACATGTTTGACAACCATCCACTGCCTTAAAAAAAAGGAAAGAAAGAAAGAAAGAAAGAAAAAGAGGAGAAGAAACCCCACAGAAAGGCAGGAAATATGAACTGCTGAGATGTAACTTGGAATTAGGTGAATATGAAATGCAGTATGACGCTTCTTAGGCCACATGTTGGGGTGGAAATATGGCATATTGAATCATATGATGGATGCAGTCACATGCCCTGGATCATGCAAGAGATGTGTCCTGAAATATGCTGGGTTGCAGGCTGGGGGAGCAGGACCCCATAGGAGACGCACTCCTTACACCCTGCGCTGGTGCTGCATTTCTGCAGCACATGTGTGTTACTGGCAGTGAGGGGCATCATGCAGACTGGGGACCAAGAGGGGTGGTGGTACAGCACCTGCACCATCGCCTGGAAGATGTTGCAGCAAAGTGGGAGTAAGGGGGGACCAGATGAATAGGTCTCACTGGGAATACCTGGCACTTCCTCTGCTAGGAAAAATAATGTGAGAAAATCTTGAAATTAGTACAATCCAATTGTAATCTTGGGAGACACAATGGGGGGCAAAAGGAAGAGCTGGGGAATTTCTGGAGAAATACCAGAACCAGTAGTCAAACCAACTGCTTGTGAATACAGAAGATAATGAGATGGGAAGGTGGCCAAAGAACAGGTGACCTTCTCAAGATCCTGCATTGCCACAGGTTTGTGATCTTTGCTGCTCTACGGCTGAACTCTGATTATCTGACCCCATTTGGGAGAGGCCAGGGAAATGAATGAGAGCAGACAGTTGTCCTTAGGTCCTGTTCTGGTGTATCTTCTTTAGCATATTGTCCCTGTGACTGTTCTTTTGTATGGGTCTCCAAAACACATGTACACTTCTCACACATAGTATCTATTTCTCCTACACACCTTCCCTGATTCCCTAGATAACTGTCACAGACCTGTTTGGCAGCACAGCCCCCATGTTACACTGGAGTTTACCTCCCAGCCTCATTCAACCTTAAATGCTGATGGGCACCAGTTCTGCTAGCACGTCATCGTGTGCCAGCATTAACTTGGGATTTGCTTTCACAGGCTTTGGGAAATAGGTGTGAAGACAGGGTGAACAGTGAGAACAGGCAAACAAATGTGGCAGAACAGGTCTGGAATGGGAACTAACAAGGCGGGTCTTTGCAGACTGTTAAGCTGCAGTTATCACTGATCCATACCCCTCTGCAGAGCATCTACTTGGAAAATACTGCAAACCAGGTTCCAGCCGCTCTTCGTTATGCCAGCTATTCCTGCAACCCAGTCTAAATACAGATGTCTTTTTCCCTTATGATCATTCATTTCCATACATCAACATAAACAATAATAAAGATTAAGGGGGAAAAAGGATTTCTAGGTAGCTAGAATATAAGGAGAGGGAGAAATAATATAAAGAGGAGGTTCCAAGGCATGAAGGCATCAGCCTGCCTACTGGGAATGGAGGAAATAAACACTGCTACAGATGATTTATAGAGATTTCTAAATGTGCTCAGCTGAAGCTGTTTCAGAAAGAGAACGGATCCAGTCTCTTAAGCTAGGCTTTAAGATGGATTCTCCCTATCTTAACACTCTTTTATTTTGGCAATTATAACATTTGTGTTTATCCGCACTTCTCCAACTTCATGTAATCTGAAGAGTTTGCAGTATCACGTAGTATGGCTGACTCAGATGCTAGAAACAGCTTATGTAGAGAGATATTTAGCATTTTTGTCACATTCTTTTGAGAATGTCACATAAACAAATAATTTCTGTATTATTATTGTTTCTACCAGCAGTAGTTGATGCAATATCATTGTGCTCTATGTCTTTTTTGATTTTGCTGTTCTTACATGGAATAAAGAGACCAGAACGGCGAGAACCACATAATACTAAATGATGACTTACCATGTATTTAAACCAGTCCTCTGCTTTTCACACAGTAATCATATAGACTCATTGCTATTTCTAGTAGTAGCAGACAATTCTGACAAATACACAGTGAGCTCATAATCAATTAATTTTGATTCTGTTTTGTGTAGCTCATCATTAAAATTTAGAGGTATGCTGGACATTCAAATCATCGTAACTTTGTCCATATTTAGAGTGTATGGCTGAGGCTACCTTGCCTTATGATATAACGGATGTGCATACTATTTCTGCATAGCCTGCTCTGACTGTACAGAGAAACTCATTGGGCCTGGTGCCATTAGGTAGGGTGGGAGAGTTGAACTCAATGGTGCACGAAAGACTCATAAAGTAGGATTGTAGAATGAAGAAACTGATGCTTGATGGCTGGGATTGGCCAACAACTTTCCTTCCAACCTGCTTTCTTCAAATGGGAAATTGGTAATTTGATGGAAAAAAAGTAATTGTCCTTGAAATTGTTGCTTGTAAGATGAAAACTATAAACTGCTTTTTTTTTTGGCAGGCAATTGAAAGAATGGTTTCTAGATGCTCAGCAAAATTTCAAAATTCTGGAGCAAAAGCTCCCACTGTCTAATCAGCTCCCCGTGTGCCTGTCCCTCCTTAATCCCAGAATAGCTCCACAGTAGGTCAAGCAGGACAGCTTGGGAGAGGTCGTGTTTTGCAGATGCCCTCCTTCATCTGGATGTAAGATGCGAAGCCTGACAAGTTGTGTTTCCTTATCACTTTTTTTGCCATGTCACACTTACGCCTTGGTCAAATGCTGCCTGCTTAAGTTATTAGCATTGTAAACTCTTATTATGTTTGGCATGCACTTCGTATGTCATTGGCCTCCAGCTGTTGGTGCTAGCGTAGGAGAAGATGACTTGACCCTAGGTGGAGAGGAGGAGCGTTACGGGAGACCCTTGGAGTGAGACAGCCTGGGAAGCTGTCCAAGGGCATGCATGTGTAAAGTGCAGCTGTGAAAGGCAGGAGCTGTGCACAGAGCCATGCCCTATCACACAGATTAGCAATTTCCTTATCGTTTCACACTTTTCTACAGTATCAACTGAGACCACAGTTGATGTGGTAGTATAAGCTAGCCATTAATACATTAGCTGCTGTGTGACACCAGCACTCTCTGAGCAAAACCAGACAGTGCGGTGGGTGGAGAGCTAACAGCCAGCCCAACCAGTGCACCTCATGTTGGTAATACAAGGGAGGGACACATTTCACTTTAGAAAAATAATACCGAGGACAGGCCATTTCTCCAAAGGGAAAGGAGTTTGGCTGCCTCAGTGGTAGAAGAATGGCCAAGACTTTTTAATGTGGAAGAGATGTTCCATTGACTTATCTGAAAGTCATTACAGACTGTGGAAAAGGAAATTTTGATGGAGGAAATCTAGATGGAAAGACCAAGAAAACACAATTCTAAAGGGTACCTTGGCAGACAGAAAACAAATGCATCCCAGGAGGCAGGAGGTGATGACAGAAAGAAGTTGGGAGCAGCAGAAGAGCCAGGAGAGGCTAAGTGGCTTTGGTCAAGGCATGGTGACAAATCTGTATTTGTAACAGATGAAAAAATGGGTGGGGGATGGAAAGTGGGTAGGACAATAGTACAGCAATACAAGGCCCTTTCACTCCAAGTTTCCCCTGAGCACTGAGCTGGAGGAGTTGTTCTTTTCTGTTGCCATTAGCACTGTTGCACAGTTTCCAGGAGCAAAATGACTGCTGGAGATGTCCCCAGAGGGGGCTTCTTTGCAGTAGAGGATGGCCCTTTCTGTACAGGTGCTTGGTAAGGTACTTTGGGGGATTTTCAGGAGCACAGCCCAGAGTCTGTAGGGAATGGAAGGAGGGGGAGCTTTTCTGCCACTAGTAAGACACCATGACTTTGCAGCTATGGCACCTATGGCAGCTGGGGAAAGAGGCAGGTCTTGTGTTTTTCCTAACACTAAATCAGACCCATGGGTGACATGCTAGGGATGCGTTAGCACTAGCTTAATTTCCATCTCTTTCAGTTTGGCAGACTGCATGTTTCAGAGTATTTTTACAGCTTTGGAACTAATGGCATAGTCATGACATAATAACCAGGAGGCAGAAAGTGGCTATTATGGGGAAACTTTAATATCATTCCTTTCCAAAGAAAACATTTTCAAAGCAGGAGAACAGAAAGCCAGTAAATGCATGCTGTGCATCACACAAATATGGGTAAAAGGCTTGCACCTGAAAGACTCAGGTAATGTTTCTTACATTGCACATATACACATACACATGCCCAATTATTTATATGTGTATGCATTTATGACTCACACGTGTACATGCTTAAGCACGTGGAATTTCTTTTTAGGATTATTATTTCTAGGAAAAAAAAATCTAAGCGTGCTGACAGCATCCTATAAACAAAATCTGTAAAACCCAGAGATGGACGAAGATCTGGAACGCCCAAATGCCAGAACGGCTTGGGAATGCGGCCTCTGCCTGCGATCCACACTGGACTTTGGTTTCTGGGGAAAAGGCTGTTCCCAGTCTCCAGAAGAGGCTGGAGGAGGGCTGCACTGCTCCCAGGCCCTGGGGAGGGGGGGACAGGGCAGCATCTGGGTTTGGGCCCCCCTTCGTTGCTAATTGTGTGAACCACCGAGTTTTGAACCCAGCCGAGCACCACTGCGTGTCAGGTTACACAATACAGCAGAATGGGATGCAATTGAAAAGGCTACAGATAAAAATCAAATGTGAGGGAAGAAGTCCTTTCTTCTAGCCATGACTATTTTGTTGTGTCTGTTATCTAACCCTGTAATTAGGACGGCATTCAGAAAATGCGAACAAAGTTGGTATTCTTTTCATAACCCCCAAATCTTTGCATTGCTGCATGAAACTTTTGGCTTCAGCTTTTCCCTGTTCATTAACCATGCCAAAATTTTTAATCTAACACCACTGTTAAAGAGTGGCAGGCTTCCAGGGAAATATATCAGCCAGGCTTATTAATTTCATGCCAAGTGCTGGAGGCGTGAATGTAGAGAACGCTGTTTGAGTTTGGATAATAGGAATCAGGCAGCTTAAAGGCAGGGGATAAAGATCAGGAGCCCTGTGTCTCAAGAGGAGGAGCAGGTGCAGGCTGCAAGCAAGGCCTTCAGGCCCAAAGGGGCAGCCAATGCTTAAAACAATCTGCAGTGCCTTTTTTTTTTTTTCTCCCCCCCTTTTTTTTTTTAATTTGGCATGTGCCTCTCACAGCTTAACAGACCGCTGCTCCACAAAGAGTGGTAAACAGAGAAAGGGAAATTAAAAAGGGAAGTCCCATGATAGACAAAAACAAATTAGGGCAAACAAATTACACAGAGTCAACAAATAAACAAGGGAACATCTGTGAATATATTTCTTGGATTTTCTGATTCTGAAAGCAACCTGAGAAACAGTGGAGGGATGTATAAAATTTAATCGGGGAACCAAGCCTCTCCTCCTTTCCCCCGGCCCCTCCTTCCCTGGGAAGGTCGGGTTGCAGCAGGGGATACCTGCGCCATCGCTGGGGACCCCCCCAGCAGAGCACATGTCACCGCCTCCCCCATCCCCACCCCAGTCCCGGTCCTGCTCCCATCCCGCTGTTGCCACCAGGGCCAGCCCTGCTGGCTCCCCAGGCAGTGCCAGCGGCGGCCGAGGTACCGCCACCGATGGTGGGACAGGACAGGCTGCGGCCGCGCCAGCGCACGAGGCTTTCCCCTTCCCTGCTGCTTCCCCCGGGCACTAAGGCTGGGACTGCGTGGCACAGGGCAGTCAATATTTTGCTCTCCAGCTCTCTGATGTATCACTTGTTATAGCCATATATATAGATAGATAGGTAGATGGATACATCTAAATAGAAGTATAAATGGAAGTATATACATAGTACATACATATATTGTTTTATATAGAGATATACATAGAGATTCATAGATACAGAGATATAGATACAGATCCTAAACATTTTGGGCTTTATTTTCTGGGAGAGTTTTGCTGGGATACCTCAGGATCTGAGCTCATATAATTATAAACTTGAACTCGGGTAGAAATTCTGAGACAAGCTCTTCAGAAATGCATTTGGTGACTCAAGATAAAGCCCCCAAACAGCTGTATTTACCTTTTATGTATACACTATCAGAAAAAGACATTTACTTACTGTTGGTTGTGGGAATAGATGAAAAAGAAAATGGAAGAAACTTGAATTTAGCAAACCAGTTGTTTCTTTTGGCATCACAGAATGTCAGGGTTGGAAGGGACCTCTGGAGATCATCTAGTCCAAACCCCTGCTAGAAATTTATAGATGTTTTTTTTCTTTAGGAAAGTTTGCAGAAAGGGTCTGAAATCCATGCAAGGGACAGTCATCTGAGAGTCCATGGAAGAGCACAAAACAAGTATTTAATTTCTCCGTGGACCTTCACGTGGCTCTGAATAATTTTGTTCCCCTCTCTTGTATCTATTACACTAAAAGATGCTTTCAAAGGAAATGACTATGTAGACAAGTACTCAGAAGAGATATATCAATAGTATTCATGTTTTCTGTGCAGCCCTTAATTTACCCCCTGCGTAACAGTCTTTAGTCACAGAATTGAATAATTTTTTTTCCCATTGAGCAGTGGCCTTATTCTCTACATGGAATGGATGATGCTTACTTAACAGGCAACAATTTAGCACTTTGGTTTTGGCTTATTCTGTGTGTGGTCTCTGTGTACTATTCAAACTTGGCTTGGCAGGCAGAAGTTGTTAAGTTTCTTGAGCTTTTGCTGTATTGTCCATCACTGTGGTTTTGTGGTGTTTCAGAAACCTTGTTTTGTTTCCATGACTCTTCAGTGAGGGTGGTGATGGTGACAGTGCTGTTGCTGTCTTACAGATGAGCAGTGGAGGCAAGGAGGAGCTGCAGGTAAACTTCTTTCAGGTGGTCAGTTTGAAATGTGTGGGACCTGGGCTTTATTTTCCCAAACTGCTTGTAATTTGTATTTAAGCATATATCTATGCAGGTAATGCACAGTTACTGTTGATGCATCTTTTCTTGGGGATCTCTCCCCACCACTCTGCTAGTTTCTGATCCGCAGCTCCTTGCTTTGTTTGTTCCAGCTTTTTTTTCGGCTCATTTTCCCGTCTTGGTCTTGACACAACACAGTGTGTCTATTGCTCTAGCCTTATTTTCCTCTCTAACTCTTGGTCCCTCCTTAATTCCCTGACACCATTCACTCTCTCTTGATAGACGCAGCTTCTTCTCCTTTGCCCTTGAAGTATTACATAGGGACATCACAGAAAGCATGGGAAAACCAAGTCTCATCTTGCTATAGACTTCAGTTACAATATTGAAGAAAGCCCCCATGCAGTCCCATGCAGCATCGTGTCCCGCATACGGGAAATTCATCCAAAGGCAGCAGTCATTTCAGGTGAGTAAGCCATAGCAGCAGGTTTGGGCAGTGACAGCTGGGTGAACATCTCCCAATCGCCAGTTTCACTTTTGATGTAATTAACATCAATTAAAGAGATCTGGCTAAGTAACAACAAGTAACTTCAGTGAAAATGAAGAACTTTTCTATTTCTGGTAATTTTAGGGATGGATCTACAATTATATTAATTGATCAGCAGTCCTCTGGGCATTTGAAGGCATCCAAAACTGTCCTGCATAAAACAACACAAAATAAACTCAAGTCTAGCCAAAAGCTGAAGCAGAAAGCACAGGACATGGATAGAGGATAGTTCCTGCCTTACAGACTGATGCTGGAACTTTCCCCATAGATTTAGACGCTTTGCTGCTCAACTTTCAAGAGCGATTTTTAAATGCAAAATCTGGGAGAGAAGTTAGAATTCAGCTTGCTCTGAGTAAAACGCATTTATCTGAAAGGAAAATCACATTTTTGAAATGCACTTTCTGCCTCACAGCTTTCATGTGGCTCGGTATGCAGATCAAACTGAGTAGGTGCTGGATAAACATGATCAGTAAAGGTTCATATCAGACCAATGCACACCAGACTGGTGGCTTCCCGTTATCCAGGGTGGTTATACCATGCGGAGAGAGGGAAAGAGATGAGGCAGAGAACACTGTCACTTTCTTTCTCTGTGATCAGGCTGGCTTGGCCAGGTGCTGTAACAGAAATGCTGAAAAAGTTTAAGAAACTTTTCTTGTCTAAGACTTGCTAAGGAAGAGAGCTGTAGGAGGAGGAGGAGTTGCCAGAGACCCTGTGCATACCAGCATACTCCAGGCACTTATGCTCCTGCACAGTCTGAATACAAGAATGTGAAGTTTCGTTAGGAAAAATAAGAGAGTTATCCAAAGGCTTAGTGTAGATTTTCAAATGAAAGTTTTAAATGACAGGGTTTTGTACTAACAGTGTTAGTTATTAAAAAGCTTGGCTAAGGTCCCTTTATTTTTCTTGTCATTCTTCCATCTGATTGCAGATAAACATAGCCCAGAAACTTAATGAGTTTCACTGGCTGGCCTATCCGAGTCTAAGTGGAGGACAGGAATCCGGGGTGAATTTGTCTTTGAGGAGTTTTGTACCTTGCCCAAAAGTTGCCTCTCTCCTTGGGATCAGCGCAACATCCTGCTCTGCCTCAGAGGGGCATGGTGAGACACTCAATGCTATCCTGCAGTTGCAAGGCCCTTTCTGTCCCACCCAGACAAGGCATGTTCCCAGTGTGGGGTGCATACTGGGACATTGATTAATGCAAGCTGACTGAGGGTTCATCCTCATGGATGCGCTTTGGGAAACATGTGGGCTGGGCAATCCTTTGGTATGGAGAGCACATTTCCAGTCTCTGCCAAGAAGCTCTTCTTCAGACAATGAAGATGCATTTTGCAATTTCCATTTGCTCCCAGGTACTGGAGGCAACTATAATGCCCATGTGTATCTCTAGTTACAACTGTTTCCTCTTCAAAATATGTCTTGTCTTATTCATCCATATATTTGTGGTCTACTGGTTACAGTTTTCTTTACCTAGACTTCATCAATGCAGAACATAAATTCTCTCTCCAGTCTGCTGTAGGAGACGTGTCCTTCGCAAGGGTTGCTACAACTCTAATTTAGACAAACTGCCACTGAATGACTTGATAAGAGAGAATTCTGTGTTTAATACCTGTTTTCTGTTAACTTTGTTTGCAGCACCAGATTGTGTGTGTGCCTTTAAAAGTCAGATCTGGGTCCTGCTTATTTTCTTCTGAGGACCACAGGGTTCACCTGAGGCATCTTTGCAATCTGATTTAAGACATGAATGATTAAGCAGAAGGTATTGTGTCTCTCATAACTACAGGAGACTACTAGAGTCTGTAAGTACTGGGTGCACACATTCACCTGATTTCAGGAGGTGTTTATGGTTTCCAAAGAAAAGGATTACTTGCACAAAGTCCACATTTAAAGTATATTAGCTAGTGTCTAATACTGAAAAATTTGACCATAACCAGCTAAACTGAAGCTTCAAATGTTGACAATTAGTTGCTTTAGCGTTATCTGCATGACACTACTCTCAGTATCTTTCCCTTCCCTCCACCCTCAAAATTATTTGAACAAATTTTGTTCAAATTTCTTCTCTTTCCCTTAACTTCTGGACAATTTCAGGAACTTCAAAAGCTAAATAACACCTGTTACAAGAAAGTCCCATATTCCCTGGGGTTGATACTAACTTGAGTCACCTATGGTTTTACAAGTCTATCAAGCACTGCAGTGCCAGTTGCAATGGAGGGAGGTGGAAGTATTACCTGCTTGAAGGGAACATAAAGCCTCCAGTGGTATTAAGGGACACGGCAAAAAGTCACAAGTCTCTCTCCAGATGTCTATGAAAACTCTCCTGCTAGCATACAGCTGTGTGCCAAGAGACAGAAAAGTAACTTCACACATCAGGCAGCTCCAAAATCTGCCTTCCCAAAGCACAGCTGTGAAATGAATGCCACCTGCACCGGCCCGTGTCTCCTCATGGTCATACCTCAGCTGTCTACATGGCACTACTCAGCTCTCCAGCTTCTCTCATCTCCTCTGGGCATCAGTGGCAGCAGGCTGTGGGGGGGAATGGAAGGATAGCAACAGAGATCCTGAGTGTGAGGCCTTTGGGAAGCAGGTAAATCCCATTGCAGGACAGGGACTCATCCTCGGGATGGAGCCAGATGGCTGTCAGGATCCAGTGGAGAGTTTTGTGTTGTAGCTAATTGCTTGTGGAGGATGTGAGGTTGGCTGACTGGGTGTAGAGACAGCTGTAGCTCTGCATAGAGTTGTCATGATGCATTTTTCGGAGGACTTCAGACTGAGGAAAGGAGATGTTTTGTAGCAGATCATGACTTGTTCTGCCTCTTTCTTTTCTTAATCTCACTGCTTGTGCAGGATATTCTTGATGGCCATTTGCAAAAATTCTTGCTTGATATTTATCATCCCACCCAGTCAGTGGGATTTAATAATAGTGTAAGTGCATACATATATATATATGCGCATATATACTATATATGTAGGTAGATAGGCATGTATATCAGCTGTTGTATGTATCAATGATTGCAATGTACTCACCACTTTGCTAAGTTATTTGAACTGTGGAGGCTCACAAGCTCCCTAGGTTGCTATACAGCCAAAAGTTTCCCACACTTCCTCACCTCTACATCAGCAAGGCTACTCAGGGAGTAAGGAATTACTCTCAGTGAGGAAATGGATTGGATCTGGCTCTTAGATTGGATCAGACAGACAGCCACTCATGCTGACAGCAAACACCACTTCAACGGCTGATTCCCAGAGTGGGTCATGAAGGGAGGCAAGGATTTGGTGTTCTCTGTACAACTTGGTTTAATCATACTCTGAGATTCCTCTGCCCGCACCTTTATTTTCAGCAACACGTGCTCACAAGGAGTAATATTTTTAAGTTCAGCGGACTCTGTGTAAATGAGTGTTATTCTGATGTATGTGAGGGAAGTAAACTTTGAGGATTTGCACTTGCTGTAAATAACTTTTCTAAAAGAGACCTTTCTTTGTTTAACAACAGTAGTGCTTGTTTACAGGAATGCACCACTGATCTGAAATGCAGGAGGGTTGGTGATGGCATCTATCGCTCTGCATAGCAGGTAACCTAGCTTCTTGTCTGTTCACAATACAATGCAGTTGAAAGAGCACACTTGGTATTTTAGATAGCTTGAAAGCGTTGGAGAGCAGATGAGCCTTTGTTGGCGTTTGAAAATCCCTCTACTGGCAAATGCTGGTCAACCCAACCCCATGTGTGGAAACCTTAAAGGCAGAAGGCTAATGAGAGGAGACTGCTACTTCTCGGATCAATAGTCAACCCACAGGTTGGAATTTCTCCATCTAATACATCTGCTGTTCAGTTAAACAGGAGGCCAAACCCTCTGCACCTCTGCAAGATCCACAAAGAGCAGAAACCTACTCCTTTAAAAAAAAAGTGCCTTTTATGTGCTGCTTTCAGAAAGACTATAAAACATCTTGGCAATTCATTAAAGAAGAAAAAATTGTATCAAAAAGTGGCCTTGATGATGGTCCACCTGATTTCAAAGTGTTAAAAAAATAACCATGACAAAAGATTATTCTTACATTAAATGGGTGGGGAAAATGATTGTATGAGGCGAAATGACACATATCTGGGGCTAATAAGGCCTGAATCATTCTGGTTTGATTCATTAAGCCCCTGAACTGAATGTCAGCATGCTTTTTCCTATACTTAGTGTTAAATTCCAGTATGAAGTATGGTCTTTTTAAGAAAGGTGTCTTACCTGGAAATTAATGTACAAATCTAGACTGGCAGGCGGATGCTTTTGTGAATCAGAACCTGAGCTAAATATCAGACTTTGGTAAAACTTAAGCCATATGGACACAGACATTTTCTTTGATTCATAGTTTGATTAGTCTAAGAAGAAAGATTAAAGCAGGGATGAATGGTTGTGTTAATGAAAGCTGATAGGTCTTGGAATGGGCTCAGTTACAATGTTGATCTCAGTGTCTCAAAAATGTAATGTCATTATCCAGGCTTAGAGATTATAACTAAGAAAAAGTTTCTTTGTGTACATAATTTTGTTCCCAAACTCTCTTGATTATTGGATTACACCAAAGACTTCAACAGCACTATGTATAACATAGTATGAGACAGGCAGATGAAGAAAACAAACAAGCAAACCTTCTCTGAATTAATTGCAATATTTTTTTCCTCCTTCCTTCTCACTCCATAAAATGTGGGCTAATTTCAAAGATTTTATCAGAAGTGATTCTTGGCTGCAAGTAAGGATTCATAGGCTCCAGCTAATTTCTCTCTGCCTGCAAGCTTCAAGGCTTGAAACTATTTTCTTGGTGTCTCTGTTTCCACGGGACCATAGGGCCAGAGGAACCTCAGTGACCACCTCATGTGAACTCCCTCACGACACAAGCCAGGCTCCCCTCAGGTCTCTATGCCCAGGCAGCTCCTACATCTTTAGAAACCTACCCAGCCCTGAAATGGAAGTTTTGAGGGATCCATAAAACTTTACCCCAGGATTCTTCTAGGTGCTAATAAAGCTTCTTTTAAAAATTCTGTTTCTACTTTTTTCTCTAGTTTTGGCTTCTAAATCCTGGAATTCTGCTGAATCAAAAATCCATGCAGCACCAGAGACCACTTCTTCATGAAGGTGCCTGCTTACAACAGTCAATCCCTTATTAAGTCTTTTTTTGGTTTAAATAATGTAACTAAGATTCTGGAGTCTTTTACATTGAGGTAAATTTTCTGACTGGTTACTACAACTTGAAGCTTTTCCCAGTGTTTCCAACTTCCACATGTTCAGAGCCTTGGCATTCACGACCACCATCTTCCTGGCTTTGCAGCTTCCTGAGGCAGTGCTTCCAGAGTACGGGAAAGCTCAAGGCAGGTGGATGGCTGAAAACCACTGATCTAACTATAACTGATTTTCTTCCGAGAGCAGCTAGGCAACACAATAATGAAAGAGACAAAAATCAGGATGCACTACGTACCTCATTCACTGCACATGTGTTCCAGCTGTTGAGGTGGAAATGGACAGTCTGCCAAACTGGCCAGACCTAGTTTGCAATGGGCATTGTTTGAAAGCTCAAGCTTAAATAAAAAGTGGTTTAAATAAAAACTGGGTTAAATAAAAAGTGGGAATGAACATCTAGAGGTATTTCAGGTCTCTCATTCGGTTAGCTCTGTGACAGTTCTTTAGAGGCATCACTACTCAAGAGTTTAATACCTGAAGTGGAACCCTGCCACATTTGAGGAAGTTTTATTTTGTATTATATTACCTGTTCCTGCAAGGGTTATGCAATGTGAGTGCCATTAAAACATCAAAGACAGAGTCGTCTTCCTTTTGAGAATTTTCCCCTTCTGTTTCTTCTGTTCTTCTTGTTGCTTCAAGGATTGCTACAGTTAAAAAATTAAAGTCTGGATCTCTTTGCATTACAGGAGAGTTTGTAAATTCCAGCTAGACATTTCTCAATTTGCATTTGTCATCCTTTAAGCTAATTTTCGGTACTGCAAAACAACTTTAAATATTGTTTGAAGCCCTCCATTGAACTCTTCTTATCATGGCTAACACAACCTTCCTGTAGTCTTTTACTTCCATCTGACCAGTGTTTGTTATCATCATAGAAGGCCAAAAAAGGAAGACTGTAACTTTGTTTCTACACACAAAAATATCATGAAACTCCTTAAATGATATGACTGGGAAATGTTTTCAACCCTCCAAAATTTTACTTTATTAAAAAAAAAAAAAAAGTGAGCTAAACAAACAAAAGTTGCAAAGAGTGAGATGAAAGAAGGTAAATTCACAAATTTCCCTGTCTTCCATACCTCTGCAGTGATTAAACAGAAAACCCTTTAGCAACCAAGTTACATTTTCACTTTAAAAAATCTTCAGCAAAATATAACCTTGCAGCTGTAAACATATGTCTGAATAATTATTCTGGCTTTATATCAAAAAACCCACCTCTGCCAGAGCAGACAGATTTTAATTTAGCATTCCCCCCAGAGCTCTGGAGGGCAAGGTGGATGATTGAGAGGGCAAGGTGACTTGGCTTCAAGGGCTATCTTTATTTGCATGAATGAGTAACCGTAAAGCACAGAAAATATCTTTAAGTAAATTCCGCCTGTCACTGACAGTGATCTAAATGGAATTATAGTTGCATGAAACTCTCTTTTGCTAATATATATATTTTTTTTCCCTGAGAAACATCTCCCCCTGCCCATTTTAAAATCATGCAAAAACAGATGTGGGAACAAAACAAGCATCATCAAAGAGCAACCAAGGAACATGATTAAACACAGAGACAAACCTTTCAAACAAATGGAATTTTACCACTTCTAAACCATGCTGGATGTAAGACATTGCACTTACAAGCCTTCAATTTAAGCCCCAAACAGCTACTGCACAGCCCATGGCAGCCAAGTCTTCTCTGTAACGGTCTGCTGATGTAGCTCAAAGGCATCCTGGAGACGCCCCATCCCCAGCTGAGTGCCTAGTTAAGCCAAGTTTTAAGACTGGGATTGAAAGTTGGTGAGCTTCCTATACACAGGAATTAGAGTTGCGACTGTTCAGCCTGAATAAGAGGGAGGGTGTGAAGAAGGGAGGGTGAAAAGCAGCCAGGCTCTTTTCAGTGGTACCCGATGGCAGGACCAGAGGCGATGGGCACAAACTGAAACACAGGAGGGTCCCTCTGAACATCAGGAAACACATTTTTACCATGAGGGTGACGGAGCACTGGCACAGGCTGCCCAGAGAGGTTGTGGAGTCTTCATCCTTGCAGGTATTCAAAACCAGCTGGATGTGGCCCTGCTTATTACCATTCATTTATCACCTACCCTGGTAAGTTTCCAGTTTTTTGGGGAGAAATTCAGCAGGAAGTTTTGCCAGTGAGCAGATCTCCAAGATGTGACATCCTTTGATGCACAATTAATTTATGATGGAGATCTTCCTCTCTTTATATATGCACAATTTCCTGAGAATTTATTGAATAGAGTGTGACAGTTTGGCCATTTTGTGTCTGAAAGTTGCAAAGGGAAGGAAGAGGGGAGATTTGTTGTAATCCTGAATATTTGCTGCAGTGGCCAATATGTGGGAGCTAACACCACCTACTTCAGTGCAGCTGAGGTGAAACTACCATAGGACACCCAGCGCAAAGACACCTCCACCTTGACTTGCTACCTCCTCAGTGAAGTTTGCTGGCTTTCTGCAGTTGCTGGTGGAGGAGGAGGAAAAGCCTGATGACTGGAGGTGTTCTCAGAGCCCTTCCCAGCTTTGCTGGTGAAGCTGCCAAGCACCGTTTGACATCCACAGTGCCACTACTTGTCACAGGGAGCACAGAAGTCAGCTAGAAAGGTGACAGGCTGGCAAGACTGGAGAAACTAGCCAGTGGTTAGAGCCAGATATAATTATGATAATTATTAAAGGCCAGTTCCCAGAAAAAATATGCATAGTTAGCATTTATCACCACATGGAATAGTAAGACTAGGGTCTACATGTACAGATAGTTGTAACCTTGCAGGTATTGTGCAGTGAGATTTGTTAGCCTAGTGGTCTCACTTTGACTGGAATAATTTTTTTGCGCGACTGTTCCTGGCTTCTTTTTGTTTGGTCTGCTCTATTTAATAGCTCCCTAATTCCACTAGATTAATAAAAGAAAGATGTATTTAAAATCTAAAATCATTCGTATTCAAAGCTTCTGCATTTTCACAATTTTGCCACGCTCCATCACGGTTTAGGGTCATTTCAATGTTACTCTTCTCAGCTCTATGAAATGTCACTCACAATGGGAGAACACTGGGGAATACTGCTAAGGACTTGTCTACATGGGGAAATTTACTGGCAGAATGATGCTGGTATAATATGAAAGTGGTATTTCATTGGCATTCACCATGTCACTACTGATCCAGGATATTTAAATGACATGGTAACTTTGAAAAACCTCTATTTGATTATGTTATGGAAAGCAATTGCATTTTTCTTTTGTGTGTGCCTCTTAAAATAAAAATGGTTTTTACAAGGTGTTTACTGAGTTAAGTGGAAGTGCAGCAAGAAAAGTTAATTATAAAAGATACAAGATTCTGAAAATGTACTAGTGGTGAAAGGAAGACCAGAAAAAGCATCAGTCCAGTCTTCAACGGTGAGGAAAATCTAACAAGGAGGAAGCCAAGAACGACAAAGGTTTTGGTATTCCTTTGCATTTATGAAGATTAAATGAGATGGCTAAAACAATTAGTGCTAGTAACTAATGCCTAAGGACTCTGGCTAGAATAAGAAAGAAACTGATATGAAAATTGAGACATTTTCAATCAGCTGGACATGTCAAGGATGAATTTGGATAGCTTGGGAGCTGCCTGAAGGAGTTGGAGAATTAGCAGAGCTTTGGGAAGAGAGTGTGTATCTTCGGAAGAGTGGGTGATGGCAGCTTGGGGACCTACCTCTTCTTAAAAAAGAGAACAAGAGGGGATCCCAGGAATTATACTAATTTTAATTTAATTCTTGGACATACAGGCCAATAGATCAGCAATTCAGCAATTTGAAACTTTCTGGTTAAAACCAAAAAATGCCCAACAGCCAGTAATGGCCTCATCAAGAATAAAATACGTCAAGCCAAGGTAACTGACTTATGGCCAACAGACTTTATGGATAAAGGAAGAATGATATGGAGGATAGATTCCTAGATTGATTCCTAGACGTCATGTCTCACGAGCAAATTTGGAAAACATGATCTAAGTCAGATGGGTGGATGGCTAGCTGGAAAACCGGCCAAAAATTGCTGGGCAACCCTTCACTGCCAGACTGCAAGGCTGCACTGAGAGCCCCTCCTCTGCGGCCTGTACACTCTCAGACAGATTTAGAGAAATACCAAGCTGGGAAACACTTAGTGCATTAGTGGGCAGGGCTAGAATTCAGAATGATATTGAAAATTGAGGATTTTTTCTGCAAAAATGGGGTAGATTTTTGTACATGCAGGCTCCTACACTTCCGTAGCATAACTAACTGCAGAAATGCAAGAAAGGGATAACTGTCCAGGGAGCAGTTTGACAGCAGAAGAGTTGGAGGTTGTAATGATGAATGTGCATCCACAGCATTACATAAGAATAATTAAAGCTACGTATTTGATGTTAGTATGCAGATATTCAAATAGCATGGTGCTCAGCACTGGTGACCACTGTTAGGTACCATGTGTTAAAGAGAGAGGAAGGGTCAGGGAAGGGCAGCAGGAACAGTCACCAGCATACACAGCCTTTGGAGAAAAAATGTCAGGGTTAGCCTTGGAAGAATAAAAAAAGAAAAGTAAGGACATAGCCAGTTTTAAAACACAGTAAGCATAAATGGAAGGTATTCAAGTGATCTGGGTGTCCTTTTGAGATCAGATGGGAAGTCATGGAGATGTAGGTTAGATACTGGGAAGAAGATTTTTCTGCTTAGAAGAGTGGTTGAGCGCTGGCCATGACAAGGAATCAGGGAGTGGGCTCTGAGATTTCCAGAGCAATTTTCTTCCATTCACAATATGATACATCAATATGCCGAGGGTAATAAACCATCACTGCCTTGCCTTTCTTGTAATCATGTCAAACATCTTCAATTTCTCTATGAAACAGGAATTACCTCAAGTATCTTTTTGCAAATTTATAGCACTTCCATTCGAAAATTAAATTAATGAATTTTATTTGTATTTTTTAAAAATTTTTATACTCTTAAATAGGTAGTGTACCAAAACACGAATTGAGTGGTTGTAAAGTTTTAATAGAAATCATCAGATTTTTCTGGGATTGAACCTTCTTCTGCTAGATCAAACTCTCTTCTGTGTGTGCATTTTAATAAACTGGGTTGAAACTGTTTTATTAATCCCCAAAATAGCTTGATTAAGTATTTCTAGGCTAAAAGAAGAAAACTGAAAGCACCTGTTCTCAGTCACACATCATGTTTATTGTATTAAGCTAGCCTCTTTAATTTGTTCTTTTATGTGACATTTTAAAATGTCAATTTGCCATTAAGATAATATAATAATTAAAATATGCATTCATGCTCTGACCATGTAAATAAGTAGTACAGTAAGTAAATATTTGCATTTAAATGAAATTCAAATAAACACAAAGCAACATTTTTATATTGCAAATTACATTCCTACATCAAAATGCTGATTGTTTTTAAAAGGAATTTTCGCTGAACTGGCTATGATTTCACCTGCAGTTATTTGCGGTCAAAACAACCTTTTCCTAAGTCATAAATTTTCTGACCATTTCTGCTTCTAGTGGAGGTGAGTCATATGTATTGAGAGTTAGCCTTTTGTACCTTTTAATAACAAAAACTGCATTTTAATCATATCCTTTGTATTCTTGCATTGATTAACTGGATATATACTGTACTTAGTAAGCATTAAGTGACTGTTTCCATTTATATTGTAGCTTCCTGGAATTGCCGAAGAACCCATTTGTACGTACCGACTTTTAACTTTTTTTTTATTTCAATGTTCATACTGATTAATAAGCTTATTTTTAAAATACAGGCTGGAGGAGCACATATGTTATATTAAATTAGCCTGTTTGTATATTTTTTCCATCTCTGTGTGTGTGTATGCATGTATGTATGTATGTATACATATATATGTGTTTGCAAATACTCAGGAAAAGAAAGCTCTTTTTAGCAGTTCTATCTGAAATAGCAAAAACTGGAGAAAAAAACCTGGTTCTGTAGGGAGCGTCAGACCGACCCTGAATCCTGCAGTTAAATCTTACTCACTGAGTAGTATCTCAGTACCTTATCTGTGGTGGAAAGGGCTTCCTGAAAAAAATACAGATGTTCAGCATTCAGTAAGAATATATTTTCTTGGAGTACCAGCTCTTGTTGCTTGGGTTTGTCAAGGAAATTAGGAGCTGGGATGACGATGCGGTCTGACAGAGGGAGAGAAGGCGGCCTCCCTGGGTGCCTGGGAAAGTGTTAGGAAAACATCTTTCTTTTCTGCTAGCACGATCTGTGTGTCCCCATGTCACCAGTCCTGAATGAGAAAGAGTAAAGTGGAGCTAGGAGCACTATTTCATTGCAGGTGGTTTCTCAATTGATTTACAAACAGACATGTAAATTGCTTGCATTAAATGTTAGCACATTTAGTACTGATTAATTCCACTAATGACCTTTTCCACCAGTCCTTACATGAGCCACCTCCATACTGACTCGATCTGCAGGATCAAGCCCAGGGTATGGTCTGAGTAACACTGTTTTTCCTCTGGTCTCCCAGTGAAATATCAGTCATTTTTAATAAAATTATTGCAAGTAAGAAGTTAAATCTGGCAGTTATGGTACCCAGAATAACTTGTTTCAAAATCATAGCTGTCTAACTTCAAGAGGACTGGGCTTCTTAAACAGAAAAAACCCGTCCAATATTCTGCTTCTTTTGCAGTTCAGGGCTCTGCTCAAAGACATGGCAAACAATCCTTATCAGGAGACCTCTCAGGACCTCTGACTTCCATTTAAATCCTTCAGTGGAAACCCTCAGGACACATTTTGCGCTCTCTCAACCACCAGCTCCCAGGAACAACATTATGTAGATGGTGCCCTGAACTGTGTTAGCAGCAGTATGCAAAAATGATGTGATTCAGCTTGTTTGGGCGAGGAATGATACTGCGAAGTTACTGAGCAGTGGTGCTATAGGGTGATAACTTGGTGAAATTGAAGCGTTTAATCCATGAAGGATAATTAATAGCACCACTGGATACTGATTCTTGTTTTTCTCGTAGTTCCAGAGGGATTATACTTTGAAGGGCAGCAGGCATTTAAACAATGTGGATTAGCATTACACATCACTAAAATCTAAGCCTTAGATATGATGGACTGGGAAAAACCTCCTAAGTAAACTTCAGCATTGTTGTTGCTATTATTAATGCTGGGAGCTAGATTTGTATTTAACTATCCCAAACTTTAATATGAATTTTGACTTAAGCAACCACTTATATTCTCACCTTCTAGTTTCTCTTATATTTGGCCAATTCAAGGAAGCGATCTTATGGTTTATATTCGTTTTAAAAAGAACACTGTATGTAACTATTTGCAAAGCTTCTTCTGAAGGTTTAAATAATGGATGAAGAATGACGATTATTTCCCAAAGGTACTTTTTTTTCCTTCTAAAAAGGTTTATAAAATAATCCCAGCTGTCCAAGATCAGATATTTTCTTTACATGCTATTCAGTGTATCACAGAGGCAATTGCAGTGTTTCAGTGGTAAGAGCTGTTGTCCAGCTGGGAACTTCAAGATCTTGCAAGGGTCATGGACAGCAAAGCCCTGCAAGGTCTGGAGGCGAGATCTGTGACTTGATCTTCACTTTTTGTAAGGTATCATGATGGAATCATGGAATAATTCAGGTTGAAAGGGACCTCGGGAGGTCATTTAGTCCAGCCCCCTGATTGAAACATAGAAAGATGAGAGACAGCAACCTATCTTCAAGCAAATGTAAGAGTGAGACCCTCTGCCCCACACTTCGTTGCCTACGACATCGGATTATTATCAGCAACCTGGCCGAGGGTTTTGGCAGTTGCGTAATTCACCACCGAGATCTCCAGGCTCATTGTAAATACTAAAAGGGTGCTGAGCAGCCACTGTAACTTTTTAATTGCTAGTGCCACAAGTCAGATTGAGGGCTGCTTTTCAGGTGGTAAAAGACTGCTCTAAACTGCACAAATCCCCTGTGCACAGGGCATCCTTATGCTTCCTTATCTTTGAAAAGGTCTATCTTTTCATCTAATGCACATCATGCACATCATCTAATGTGCAGACTTGGGGTCTTAGCACTTTGCCTTGTTTCTTGCTCAGCACCTGTGTTGTGCCCCTATTGGAGAAGCTGAAAAGCCTTGCCCAGCCCTGCTTCTTATTCCATTTGTATGTATATGGACCCTTTCATGGTCTTTTCCAGAGATGGACATTAGTATCTAGGACTGTGGAGACAAGATAGTTCATGATTTCTACCAGATATCCCCCATTATGCATCCGAAGACCACACTGCTCTCTCTTCCGCAGTACTGCTGCCATGAGAGCTTTTGTAGAGGCACTTACCTTCAGTGGCTCTAAATCCTTTTCTGAGGCCCTGTGGTCCCAGGCAGAGTCTGCTTTCTGATCCCCAACGTATTACCTGAATTACACAGCATTCAGCTATCTTAAAATGCATGTTGCTGGCTTGCGACCATCCATCCAGGCAATTCCTGTCAGCCTGTAACAATAAGCTGCTCTCCTTGTTTACCACTCCACCAATCTTCATGTCATCGGTGAGTTTTACAAGATCTCATTTTATCATCTGGCTGCTGATAAAAATTGAAATGGGCTCCTGCCTGCGAGCCCTCTCTTGTAGCAGTGACCCTCCTTTGTATTTCCCCACAAACATCAGTGATCAAGCCCTTTATTAAGACCTGATACCTCCTCGGCTTGTTGTGGATTCTTTCTAAAGGAGTTCAAGGTGCAGCTTTAAAGCAAAGGCAAAGCAAAGCTGTTAATATTCTGAACCACAAATAGCAAGTCGCCCAAAGTTACAGAAACAAATATTTTTTAAGCTGCAGAAGTGGAAATGTCTCTCTGTTGTATTCACCTGTGCTCAGTGTTCTGCTTGGCTCCTTTTATGTCTGGTAGTATCCCTAAAGCTGTACAGTAAATTCCTTTTAATGATGGCTTGAAGTGTTTGATATCATCTAATGTTTTATGAGAAACACCCAGACCAGAGTACTAGTCTTGGCAGGTTAAAAAAAAAATGAGAGAGAGAGAAAAGAAAAAGACAGGGCTTTCAAGTTCAGTTTTTCAGATTGCTTTGGAAACATTTCTCGTAGAGATACACATTGTGGCTGTAAGATTTTGAAACCACGGCATCTAGCTTCAAGGGACTCTTGATGTTTGCCAGAGCATCCTCATCACTGTCTAAGCTATTTCTTCTGGTCTCCCTGTAATGCCGAGGAGACAGGAATACAGAGTATTTTTGTTTCCATGGGTAGATATATGCTTACTTGGTTTGGTGTCTGTGGCACAAGAGTGCCTTGTAGGGACTGGTTAGATTTCATCCACTGGCATGTATCCCTGGGGAGGCAGAGTACACTTCCCAGGCTCTCCTCACTGGTGGGATGGGAGTAATCTGAATTTCAATAGGGCGTTAACCGTGGGACAAGTGAGACACCTCTTTATGGAAAGTCAGTTCAAGATTTGATGAATATAAAACTTCAGATATTACAGAGTGCATTCCCCTGGGGCAAGATGCAGATCCCCCTGCCTACAGCTTGCATTGCCTCCGCAGCCCCCATGGGTGCAGCATCTCAGGGCAGGAGCTAGGCTCAGGGAAAGCACCCATCCTCATGGCCTCTGGTCACCTCCCAGTCTCCATGTATTCCTCCTTGAAGCCAGCTCGGGGAGGAGGCAGGGCCCTCCTGTTATCCCAGCTGTGCAGGCAGGGATGGGGCAACTCGGGGTTAAGCGGCTCTTCCAGGGGTCCAGTGGGCACCCACATGCTGTGGTGCCCCACCCCAGCTCCTGCCACACTGGCCAGGCCAGGAGGTCCCATGGACTGAAGAGGTCCTGATGTGCAGGCACAGTGCTTTGCCCTGCCCTGGGTTAGCATCACAGTATTACTTAAATTCAGCACTGCCCAAAAATGTAGCTTTCTTTAATGATTATTTCACTGAAGGAGATGATTCCTTTTGTCTTTTACAATGTTATTTTGCTGCATTTTTCGGAGCATCCCTACCCCTTTCAGAGCATGCCAGCTCCTGAGGGTGGCTTGAGCCTCCTTGTAAGCAACATTTTTGCCCAGTGCTTCTAACTGTCCCCTGTACTCCATGTGCTTGCTACCTGCAGCCAAGAGCAAAGCTCAGATGAAGCCACATGCTGCTGTGCCCACTGGTTACACCCAAAATTGTGGAGCTGTGGCTTTGGATAAGTAGGATTTGCCATACTGAGAGAAAGTCCAAAACCCAGCAAAACCCAACAGCTTTCCCCAGATCCCTGCTTGTCAGAGAAGGATGGAGGCGTGTGTGGCGCTGGCGCGCTGACCGGGAGGTGCGTGTGCTGCAAAGGAGCTGAACCCTGCCCTGCGCAGAGGGATGTGTGTGCAGTCGTCCTTTAAACCAAATAACATGTGCTCTGATAATGCAGAGCTAACACGATTTATGGGGTTTCAGCGATGAGCAGCGTTTGGTCTAAAATGTAAATTCAGAAAATGGGGAGGGGGGAAATATATACATATATATATATGTACATATATATGTATTTTTTTTTGGCTTGCACTCTTGCTTATCTCAAGCCAGTTAAAAAAAAAAAAATCCCCAAGTTTCTATTGGACTTTGGATGAAGCAGAGACAGCATATTTTCCCTGTCTCTCCCGAAGCATCACACCCCACTTTAGGAACTTCATTTATATGCACATCATATGCAATCTGACTGACTCCTACTGTACCTTTGAACAGATCCAATCAGATACCCATATGCATGTAAATGAGGCTCCCAGAGCTGCACTCTCTGTGCCGAGGAAGAGGAGTTAAAGAGCAGCCTCTTCTTGAAACTTGTTACGGTGACAATCTCATCCTGCAAAACACAATAAAGCCTTCCCATCCCCCCCAACCCCGCTTCCCAGCCCTTGGCTTTTCTCTCCACCACACACGTCAGGAGAATGCCCTTTAACACACTTTTCCAGGCTGAGGTAATTTATTTAAACATGGATTATTTGAAAAAAAAAAAAAAAGGAAGGGATACAGGGTTTGATTTTAATCCCTGCTAACACAGAGGAAAGAATGCTTGTGTCACAACTCAGTGAGTGTAAAAATTAAAAAAGGCTGAGACTATTGTTTGAAAACAGGCAAAATAATTAAAATTATTATGGAATAATCACATATCACACAACAACCTCCCACTCTTCTGAGCAACAATCCAAAACAGCTCCTCCAAAGCAGGCCCAGGGGCAGGGGTTCTGTATATCATTCAAAGACCATCTGTCATTCAATTCCTGTAGCCCCTTTCCACTATTCTAAGGGCAGGCTGAAATTTAGTCCTGGCATTTCTTTTTCCATTTGCTAACAAACAGCAGTGATGGCAGATAAATATGGCAAACAATAGGCGTTTGTAATGAACTGGAAAGGGATATGGATTTTTGGAACCAGCACCAAGAAGTTCCCGGTCCCGCGTGATGCTCTGGGGACCCCCAAAGCCTGGTTCTGCCATGTGGCTGCACAGACAGACATCTGCAGGCTGCGTTAGGCTTTCAAGAATTCAGCCAACCTGCTAAGGGGCTGATTTAAATAAGATCAAATTTTTTTCTTTTTTTCTTTTTCTTTTTTTTTTTAAAAAAAGGAAAGACTGAAAGCTAATTCCATTCCAGGGTAGGATAAAGAGGGACACAAAAGGATCATGGATATACAGCACAATCGGTGCAGAGAGCCCCCTGTTCTAACAGTAATTTTTATTTTTTTTTATTCGCTGCTTTTCTTAACTCATTCAGCATCTCTTATTGATTCTCATAATGAAAAGCAGCAACGGATCCTGCTTTCATGCTGCTCTTTGGGAACTCACGCCTGTTAAATGCTGTTTAAGCCAACGCTCATTTTATCTTTATTTATTGTTTGGAGACTAAAAATGAAGTGTGATTGCGCTGAGCTGAAGCTGAACGACAGAACTACTGCTGCACACCCCTTGAATCGATAACGTTTCTTTTCGTGAGTTAACTCTCTGGGAAGTGCTCAGTTGCTGGGATTGGAGCGTTGCTAAAATGCTGCTGGAGAGGAAGGGGGATGTGGGGATGTGGTGCCCAGGCTGTGCCTGCTGGCGCTAGCCTCCCCTTACCTCCCTCCTGCCTCTGAGGAGCCACCTGGGCAACAGGAATAGCTGTGGTGACCCAATCCCTCCTCATGTGCAACAAAAGGATATGGAGCGAGAAATAAGGAAAGGGGGGAAACTGGGTTCTTTGAGGTTCATGAGACACAAGGACACTGTTCATCACCCAACCTAGCAGCAAGGAGCCTTGGTTTTACTGGTTTTGTTGGCTGGTTTGTGAGGAAGCCATACAAAGGGCTCTGTGGCCCTTGTTTGAGGACACAGACTCTGAGATCAAGGTGGGCCATAGCCCAAAGGGGTTTTGGACTCATCTGGGCATTGCTGGCTACCCAAGACACTGTGTCTGGAGAAGGTCCACTTCTCCCTGAAGGGAGTTACCAGGGAATCTGTAATACATCCCATCAGGTGGAGACTGGGTATGTGGTGGCCTGTGTCCCCACCATATCAATGCTTGGCTGTTGCATCGTGCTCTGTGTAGAAATAAAATAGCATTCCTGTAGAAACATGACTGACACGAGCTGCTGCAGCCCACAGCAGGGCATCCTGGGGCATGGCAAAGCTGAGCTGCGCTGGGTGGATGGGTGGAGGAGGAGAGGGCAGCACTCTGCTCAGTCTGGCTGGTCTCCTACACCATTGCCCAACCCAAGCATGGAAGCCAGAGAAAGGGGAGCCCAGCCCCACTCCCTGCACTCCCCAACACTGCAGAAATGAAAGGCCAAGTGAGGATATGGCCACTAGCAGCCTCCACTGGTTGCCCTTTCTGCCTGGTCCATCTGTACCGATCACCCAGCAAACCCTTCAGCAGGGGCTCAGCTGCCTGCACGGGCTCTGCCTTAACCGCAGACTGAAGTCAAGGGCCAGCCACAGTGGTCTGCCCTAGCTGGGGTGAACAGAGAAGGCTTGCAAATGGAGGAGTTTTTGCAATTATTGTCTTTTTGCAATAACTTTCTTGCACACATACAGCCCCATAAATGACCCAAGTTTTCTCCTGCATACTGGGAAGGGACAGTGCAACTCATCTGATGCTGCCTCTGTTTTTAGAAGTTGGGAAGTCTTGGATACACCTGGAAATGGTAGAGGGAGGGCATGAATTTACACAGATATAACCTGGGTCCAGCATAAAACTGAACTAGTTTCCAGTTTTAATATAGACCCTGAGCAAGCTTCTCGATAGCTCTCTAACTATAAAGTATGGGTAATTCTTAACAACAGGTGTGCTATCAGGATTAATTAATTAATATAATGTAATTAATGAGAACTTGAAAGCAAGGTGACATGAAATGCAAACTAGCACTATAGCAATCAGTCACTTTTTCCAGGTTGATTGTCTTTGCTAGAAATAAAATGCCCCTGTAGAAAAGCTTGTAGCTGCTTGTTTCAAAGTGGGAAATGACAAGCAGTGTGCGTGAAACAATATGCTCTTAATACTGCACTTTGTTAAGAACGGATGACTTTGTTAGACGGTTTGCAGACGACTGAGAGAGGACCCTGACCTCCACAGCCTTCTGTATTGTTTTTTTTAAAGCTTTTGCCCAGGCCAAGTAAAAGCAAAGACTCAATGTTTTCAGAGCTGAGACATGAGCGGGATACAGCTGACTGGAAAATGATTTTTTAAAGCTGAATTTTAATGAATATTTCACTTTCTATAGATGCCTTAGCCTGGAACTCTCTTCTACACAAGTTAGACAGTCAGATCCTGAGAGATGTCCTTCCTCCAAAGGATAAAGCTTTGTATTTCTGTCAAGAAGAGCTGTATGTTGGAGAAAAAGCTGTTGGCACCATATGAAAAGGTCATGTTAGACATTTGGATTAGAAATTGTGACTGGAGCCATGGAGGCTGTTGAAGACAAGACTGTTTAGGTGGTGGGGCTGCAGATGAACCTAGGCTCAATGTGGAGCAATGTGGAGCAATGTGCCAGTGGCAGTCAGATGTACTATCAGCTGCTCTCCATATGGTAGGGTTTCCTAATGGTCATTTCACAAAAATATCTGGGTGTGACTGTGGCTTCTCAGCAAAAGAAGGAGGAGAGGCCATTCACAAAGAAAGGACAGGACTAGTCTGTCTCTGCGGTTACTCACCAGTGAGTCCTGAGACCTGATGGTTTTGATGTGGAAAACCTTGCAGATACCTGGCCGTAGACAGCAATGTATTTGCATACTGGGCATGGTATAAGCAATCCGATAAACCAACTTGTTTTTCCTAAGCTTTTCATTACTTTAAGAGAATAACAATGAGTTATTGCTACTTACCTATGCTAAATGAGCCAGAGATGAAACTTCAGGCTTCCTCCCCAGTCCCTTGGGCCATCTAGATACCTCATGATCATTTTCAAAGGGTATAATTTACATGAGATTTTTTTTCCTGCCTTGTGAGCCATAAATTTATAGGGAGCCCCTCTGAAAGACTTACTGCTTTTGTGAAGCCTCAGATGAAGTCAATCAAGCCAACTAGTATAAAAGCCAAACTCCCAATTAATTCTGTCCCTGAGGACCATGTTGTTTGCTGTTTGATTGCAAGGTCTATGGGGCACGGGCTATCTCTTTCCCAGGTGGAGAGGGCCTGTTTGGATGGGGGACATTTTTCAGCCCATGGCTTGAGTAGCGCATGTGCCCTCTAAGGAGATGAACATCACTCTCGGTGATGTGAGTGTGCCATGCAAGCCCTCAGCAAACGATAAATAAATAGCTGAGGGGTTAGTTTCCTTTCCTCCTTGCTACCCTCTCTACTTGCTACATTCAATTATTTTTAGAAGCTGCATAATGAACGAAAGTTGTACATTTCAGTGTTCCCAGACCAGATTAGAGAGGATTAAGCATCAAGGGGTGGCAGCTGGTCAGTTTACTGCACATTTTTAATGTGGAAATGTTTCTAAATGAAAAAAATGAAAGGTGGTAGATGGTAGCAAACTCAGAGTCTTGCATCTGCTCCCTAGAAAGCTGGCATCTCCGTGGGGAGGGGATGAAGGGCAGGGAAGAGGGAGGATGGGGCAAATTCCCAGAGCCGGTGTAGGAAAGAGGCCAGGCTGAGGCATTCACAGCAGAGCAAAAGCAAGGTAGTTTAAGTCAGCGGCCACAGGAGGCCCTGGCAAACGCCAGGGCTGTCAAAATACTGGCGCTGAGTCTCGTGCTTGAGTGTGGCAATGTGGTGGTGGCAGCAGTGGTGGTGGCATGGTGCCCTTCCCTGGACCCTTGCTGCCAGGACGGGATGCTCAGTCTCCGAGCTCACCCACTCCCTGACCTCTCGTTGGAGACCGGCCACAAGAGTGTCAATTAGTGCTAATTGTGAGGGGTTTCGTTTGTCATGTGGCCACCTGTCCACGAGGAGCTGGGCTGAGACCCTCGGCAGACCCTAATGAGCAGCTGTCAGCCCCCAGCCACGCTCACGTTCTCATGCCCAGGGCTGCGTCTGAACATGCCTCAAGGTGAAGGCGTACGGACCTGGTTCCCGGGAAAAATCTGTGTCACCCCCGTCATGTCTTAAGTGTAACCTATATTTTAAGGGAATATAAACGTGCCTTTTTTTTTTTTGGCTAATTAAATTACACCCACCTCTGTAATTCCAAGATGTGTATTAAAGAGTGTAATTAAATGAAAGCTCAAGTCACTAATTAGAACAATTCTTGAAGGGATACATTCTCCCAATGACACCTGTGTAACCTCTGTATGTAAATGATATGCATCTTGGCATTGCAAAATATGCGGTAACCCTTATGCAAGATTTTTGTATAACAAAAAAAAAAAAAAAAAAAAGGAAGAAAACTTCTGAGGTCAATCTGATTTCACTGCCGTGCTCTTTGCTGAAAGGCTTCGTTTGGCAGTGTATCTTCTGAACCGTCCCAGTAGGGATACAGCCATTGATGTGTGGATTGAGGGTTAATGTCAGTGTGGGAAACCTTGACATAAAATCCTGCGATGTGCTGAGGAGGACTGAGGGGATGGATTTAGTGTTACAGCCCCAGGTATGGTAATTCCCAGCACTCCTTCTCCCCCTCTCTTTCCTGTGAGGCTCTACTGCCTTTATATCTCCTCCCGGTTCTGCAAACATTCTTTAAACTGTTTTGAAAAGCAGTCCTGTAACCAAAATGTCTCTGCATTTGTGTGTGAGTGTATATGTGTGTACATATAAGCAAGGTTCCCAGACGCCCAGTGTAAAGGTCCTGTTTCAGAGAAGAGCTGCAGCAAAAGTCCGTGGCTGTGTCCCAGCTCAGGGGCTGGCACTAACTTACTGAGGTTTTCCGTAACTGCTAATGGTGAGGGCATCCAAAACTCCTGTGTAGTGGCTCCCAAGCCCTGCTTCACAGCCGTACGTGTGAGGGGACAGGAGTCCTTTTGCCCTGCTTTCACGTTGCTTCTGGTACACCAAGGAGCTGAATGCACACAAAAGGGGAGGCAGGAGCTGCTCCGTAGTTCCCTCATGAATTTTTAGGGTATGCCTGGTAATGCTGTTGCAGAAATGAGAAGGAAGCTTATGACAGTCAAATGAGGTAGAAATATCTGTGGATGAGTGTGGACCAGACACCGACCCGACAGTCCCAGACACTGGGAATCGATCACCTTGGCAGAGACGGCGATGACACACTGTGAAACTCAGCTTACAGGCAGGGATACTGACTGCATTCGTTATGCGGGGCAGCCATCTCACTGGGACCACGTTCGGAGGGGAAAAAAAAGCGCATCTCTCTGCCTTTGCTTTCTTCCAGCAGCATGCCAAGAATAGCTCTGCAGGGACTGAGCAGGCGAAAGCTGATTACACCTTTTGATTGATGGTGCCTTACACATTTAGAGAGATTTCATAGAGAAGCCTGATTTACTTGCGCATCAGTTCTAGAGGCGGGCCCAGAGCAAAGCCCTGGTCTCAAACACCTCAGGCTTTTAGGAAATTTGGAAAGGGGATCTGAATTTTCACCTATAAATCGCCTTGTACCAATTCTTCCTTTAACCGTGAATCTACTCCCTGCTTCTATTTCTTGCTCCCTAAGGCCCCTTCTTAACAAACTACCTCCAGGGTAATTCAAGATACTGAAACCGTTGATCACTGTGTAAATGTCACAAGGCTGAGCACGCTCCTGCCCCATGCAATGCACGCTGCTTGGGCTGTGGCCGTGCCTCTGGTTGGCATGGAATTGCCCTGGACAGAGAAGCAAGCTTTCTCCACGGGTGGCCTCTCTGACCTGCAGGAGCACACAGTGAACATTGATGAGGGGGTTAGGGCTGCAATTGTTTTCTGGATTTGTCATTTAGAAAGTGTCTATGTCCTTGCCTTTTCCTTACTCTAAAACGCCAGCTGACGCTGAATGCCACAAAATAGAGACACTTTGTAATAGCAATGAGCCCAGGACAGTCCTTAAAACAGTGGGACAATTACATGCAAACACACAAAATTACATGTAGAATTATGTAGTTGAGTATGTAGCTTAAAAATATTGAAGATAGCTGCATAATTTACACATATATTTTATATCTAATTACTGAAATTAACCCTCTTATACTTAATGATTACTGTAATGGGCTGACCAAAGCACTTTTTTTGTCCAGCATGGATATGGAACCAAGTATTGAAACGAGGACGGAAAATGATGTCTGAAAAATAATTTTTAAAAGTGATTACAAAAAGAGTTAAAGTGGGCAGTGTTTGCAGACTTAACTATCACAGTTGCTACCTTCATCCAGCATAATAAACACCAGCCGTAACAGTATTAACAGTAACACTTGCGCAGTAATGTGTATAGCTGGATGCCAGTGCTTTTAAAAAATACTCCCCACATGAATACAATGAGGTTAGATTGCAAACCCTTTATCTATGAATGCTGTAAGGCTGGTGAGATATCTTATCTACTCACTGTATATTTTCTGTCCTTTCACTGTGGTGACTTTTTCACTTTCCTTGCCAAACTTGTAAAAGCATCAATCCCCCACTGTCTTCCTCATCTCAGCTATCTGCACTTTTTGGTGTTTGTTGGCACCCGCAACTCTAAAATACGGGGGAAGAGACCATCCTTTTAAGTACTCATAGCCTTTTAGAAGCAAAAATTTCTGGGATTTTTCAAAGAGAACAGTTCTATATCAGTTTCTCAAATGAAGTTTGTTGAATTTAATGACCTACTTTTCTCCAAAGTTGCAGAGCATCCATCCACATTTGAAGCTGATGGAAACCATGGTTGCTCAGAGACCTCAGATAAACAGCCAAAACATACTGTGGGCTGAAATTCTTCTGGTCTTGTTATGCAGATGCTAACTTATTCCCAAATTCAAATCTCTGTGAGCTAAAGCAAAGTCTGAGAAAGACAGTTTGATTCAGTTTAGGTGAGAACTCGGCAGGCTGGTAGAGAAACTACCTCCAGTAAGATGGGAGATAATCAGAGCCTGGATAAAGATTTCACTCTTCAGAGGTTACTGAGGGAGATAGTGGAGGAGCTTGCTGAGCCATTCTCCATCATTTATCAACAGTTCTGGCTGACTGGAGAGGTCCCAGAAAAGACCGGAGGTTAGCCAATGTGCTGCCCATGTACAAGAAGGGCTGGAAGGAGGACCCGGGGAACTACAGGGCTGTCCGCCTGACCTCCATGCTGGGGAAGGTTATGGAGCAGATCATCCTGAGTGCTGTTACGTGGAATGTACAGGACAACCAGGTGATGAGGTCCAGCCAGCGTGAGTTTAGGAAAGGCAGGTCTGGCTTGACTAACTTGATCTACTATGACAAGGTGACTCGCTTAGTGGATGAGGGAAAGGCTGTGGCTGTTGTCTACCTGGACCTTAGTAAAGCCTTGGACAATGTCTCCCACAGCATTCTCTTGGAGAAACTGGCTGCTCATGGCTTGGGCGGGTGTGCTGTTCTCTGGGTAAAAGCCTGGCTGGCTGGCCGAGCCCAGAGAGTGGTGGTGAATGGAGTTAAATGCAGTTGGTGGCCAGACACAAGGGTGTTCCCCAGGGCTCAGTACTGGGGCCAGTTCAGTTTAATGTCTTTGTCAGTGGTCTGGATGAGGAGATCAAGTGCACCCTCAGTAAGTTTGCAGATGCCACCAAGTTGGGGTATGTGCTGATCTGCTGGAGGGCAGGAAGGCTCTGCAGAGGGATCTGGACAGGCTGGACTGATGGGCCAAGGCCAACAGTATGAGTTTCAACAGGGCTGAGTGCCGGGTCCTGCACTTGGCCACAACAACCCCACGCAGCACTACAGGCTTGGGGCAGAGTGGCTGGAAAGCTGCCTGGGGGAAAGGACCCGGGGGTGCTGAACATGAGCCAGCAGTGTGCCCAGGTGGCCAAGGCGGCCAACAGCATCCTGGCTTGTGTCACAAACTGTGTGGCCAGCAGGACAAGGGATGTGATCATCCTCCTATACTGGTGAGGCCGCACCTTGAATACTGTGTTTGGTTTTAGGCCCCTCACTTGAAGAAGGACATTGAGGTGCTGGAACATGTACAGAGAAGGGCAATGAAGTTGGTGAAGGGTCTAGAGAACAAGTCTTGTGAGGAGCAGCTGAGGGAACTGGAGTTGTTTAGCCTGGAGAAAGGGAGGCTCAGGGGAGACCTCATCACTCTCTACAACTGCTTGAAAGGAGACTGTAGGCAGGTGGGGGTCGGTCTCTTCTCCCAAGTAACAAGTGACAGGACAAGAGGAAATGGCCTCAAGTTGTGTTAGGGGAGGTTGAGATTGGATATTAGGAAAAATTTCTTTCCTGAAAGGGTTGTCAAACATTGGGACAGGCTGCCCAGGGAAGTGGTTGAGCCACCATCCCTGGTGGTATTTAAAAGACGTGTAGACGTGGCACTTAGGGACATGGTTTGGTGGTGGACTTGGCAGTGCTAGGTTAATGGCTGAACTTGATGATTTTAAAGGTCTTTTCCAACCTAAATGATTCTAAAAGAGCTCTGGAGAACTTGGGAGTGGGGAGAGGGGGAGTGAGGCATAAATCCTGTTTTATAGGTGCACATTCTGTAGATGTACTTTTAAGAGTACGTGAGAAAGCTTGAATGCTCCTGCAGGCACAACAGGGGTCCACACGGTCTGTTAGAAAGGATGTTTTTTCCTGAAAATATAAATTTATGTGGTACAAGATCATAATCATTAACAATGAAAGCTCAGCTTACAAAACTAAATATAGCAGGAATTTTTGTCTTGATCCTGTCTACATTCCTCACCAAGACTTCCTCCATAATTTTACAATAGAGAACCTCTAATATTCCCTGATTTCATCTCCCCTTTCATGTCTAGATCTGTGTTTCTGAAGGACCAGGAGAACATATCATGAATTTTTGCTAATGCATCCCATCCAGGGCATGCTCCCCTCTATTTCACCTTAAAGGTGATCTTCCTAGGGCATCTTTCAGTGGAATTACCACAGCTTTGAAGTGCAAAATACAGAAAACATTAAGTCCAGCACAGAATGGGGAAAGTGAACAGGCTTCCAACCAATAACTTAAAAAAACCCAACACTGGGAATTACTCTTTGCTCACTCCTTTGCAGAATAACGTTTCAGTAATATGACAGTTTCTTGTGATTACTGCTGGGCATCCTTTCCAAAAGGAGACCATTTGATTAAAGAAGTTGTACAGCTCTGGTTTTTACAGGTATAGTGCTGGGCAAAAAACCCCACCCACAACAGCTGCAAAGGACATCTGTGGTTATTGGGACCTCTTCCCAAGACCTAAATGTTCTTTCTGGGGCATCTGCTACTGATGATCAAAAAATATTATCAGGTTCTTAAGGTGCCTGTTTCATGGGATTCCAGTGGATTTCAGACTTAGAATTGGGATTTTTATCTGATAAATTTGTTTAGGGGGCTTTTTACTCTGTGAACATATTTAGAAGTCCACGCTTGTATTGATACTACTTATATACTGCATGAGCAGCTAATGTAACCACCAATCTGTCATTTTTCATTCTCTGCTTGAATTGCTTTGAGATTTGTAGCCTTTACTGCACCTTTTTTTAATGTTTAGCTTCTGAGTTTATGTTGAATATCTATCTGATCACTACTGTTTAATAAAAATTAGACATAAAAGACCCATCTCAGTAAAGAAACAACAACTTCAGGGTTAGGTAGCTCTTTTTCACAAATGAACTTGTGTGTAATACAATTACTTTTAGACAGTTTTTCCTAAATATTATGAAATGATCTGAAATAATTACAAAATCAGTGATGGCAAACCAGTGGCATTTCAAAGTTATGGAATTGCTTTTTAAATGGATGTTCAATGTAGTACCTTTGTTCCTACGGGCTACGAGCACTGAGCTGAAACTAATGACAGTGAGTTACCAATGGCTTTACTGACAAATGAAGATTTACTTAATAGTGTAATAGAATTGGAACCAGCAATATTTATCATTTTATCTGTTCCTTTGCAGTGAGCAGTGGGTTTTTTTCAGTCTAGAAGGCAGAATGTTCAAAGAGGGAAGATAACTGACTTATTTCCAGCTTTGCCAATGACTTCTGCTTGGCAAGTCACTTAACCTCTGTGTCTGAGTCTCACTAGCTGTTAAACAAAGATAATGATATTTTTCTTCTTTTGTAAATGACCCTTCTGGGCATATGACAGAGCAAAATAGCATGCCCATAAACATGGGTACAAGGTATAAATATTACAGAAAACAATGGCTGTCAAATGAAAAGCAGCTCTGGGAATAAATCCAAATGGATGACAGAGGCATGAATGCATATAAGCACATAGAAAATGCAAGTAACCATTTCTAGGAGAAGAATGAGTGTGATATTGGCTTATTAGCACTGTTTTGAACAATGTGTGTAGTTATAAAAAGGGAAAATTCAGAGCTCACTGGAGGCTTAAGGAAATTTGGCTGCTGACTAGGGTGGTGTAGAGTAGCGGAATGCCTGTCCTTCAGATGGGGATTGGAAGAGCTGGTCCATTCCCATCTACTGCCTTCACAGGCTGCAATCCCTGCTGAGAGCTGGTGGGGATGACAAGTATGGGAAGGGACTGCTCCTCCCTCAGCAATAACTTGTTTTTACCTCTCCTCATAAGGGTAAAGTCATGCCTTCCAGTGTATTCCACACCCTCTGGCCTGGCTCTGTGGGGCATCTGGGAGGCTTAGCGGGATGCTCTAAGGGTTAACTGTGAACTGGTCAGGGGAAGTGCTGCATGAGGAAGGGAATGGATGGGGAGGTGAAGTCAGCAGAGTGGGGAAGGAAAGGGAAACCTGTAGGGTGACCATGGCTGCCTCTCTCTGGCTCTTCTTCCTTTCCTCTATTTACCCCTGTGTGACTTAATCTGTTATTGTAAGATTTTGCTGGCTGGCTGAAAAGCCTTAAGGCATCTCCAAAATACTTAATGTGGGGATTAGAAATTAATATGTAGAAATAATAATAAAAAAAAATTAGAAAAGTATGTACTAGGTGATAGAACAGACATACACAGGATTATATTGTCCCTTAGGAACAGAGTATACGCTGCTGTTGTCTCAGTATAAACTTCTTTACAAATATTAGTCAGACTTTGGAGTATTTTGCTTTACTGATTGTAGCTGTCTGATAAATAATGAACAGTAATTCACAGAGGTTTATGTGTTGCAAATTGGTGAGATTCAACAGGAATTTTATTATTTAAGTTAGACCAGAGAGCATCTGCACTGTTCTCCTCTGTGCTCTGAATGAATGGCTTACCAGCTGGGTTAGGTAGTTACGGAGAAAGATGGAGCCTGTCCTCAAGGACTATTTGAATTTCACAAGATGGAGTAATGCTAGCACATATGTAAGAGAAACAGAATATATATTAACATCACACTGAATATCCCTTTTCTCCAGCCTGTCAGAGCTTGCCAGCTGAAATGAATTACCTTAATAGATTTTAAGGACAATGATGATTTGTGATTACCTGGTCTGCCCTCCTGAATAATATAGCCTATAGAATATCCCCTCAGCGATTTCTGCGCCAAGCTCTTAACTTCTGTTTGTGCTATATACTACAGCATACAAAAAAAAAAAAAAACAACAGAAGACACCTTCAGACACTCTCCCCCCAGTCCAAAGGTACAGTTGGGGGATTTCCCCTGTAATAATAAATTCAACAAGGAGCTACGCAGTATGGTAGTAGTGACTCACTAGGTGGCACTCTTACTTCTGAATCCATGCTAAATTAAATCCCAGGCATCTATTTTAAGGGTTTTGTATTAAGTAAAACACTTGTTTTTTCGGGAAGATATTATTCATAGTCCTCAACCTCCTTACTGCTTATGATTTCAAAGTATTATTTAGAAGAACTTGGTAATCTAGAAGTCCATTATCCTTTCACTCTTACGCCTCTTTTTGCCGCAATCTGTGTCATTTTTCAAACCTTTAATAATTACCAAGGAGTTAAAAGTGTAGAACTCTGTCAGATAAAATTTGCCGCATTTGGGCTTAGTAGGCTTAAAACAAAGGAAATGATTACCAAAGGGTGCGTAACCTGTCTTTGAATGGAAGTATTCTGCATGTGGGAAATCTGGCCTCCTTGCTAAGATGAATTAGATATGACCTATATAATTGCTTTCTGTACTCTTCAAGAGTGGGGAACCTGGGGGCTATATGAATTGGCTTCTCTGTTACTGAGTGGGTTAAAATCTCTGCTAGGACAGTCTTAATCAAGTAAAGCAGTTTTGACCACTGTCTCTCTGGGAAAAAAACTGTATCAATTAAAGTGGAGGCATATTTCTTACTTCTAGTGAACCCTGCGAGGAAAATGAGGCAGGATGATAGCATTGCAGGATGGTAATGTCCTCCAGGAACATGTGCATTGAAATTGTGTTTGTATACAAGAACTTTCCCTAGGTTTTCTTTGTATAGAAGGAAACCGATTTCTTCTGTTTGTAACTCAGTCTGTAGAATACTTTAGCCTGTCTAAGGTATAGAAAATACTGCAATTGCAACTTTGTAAAGAGCTGATTATATTAACTAGGTCATTCCAGTAGTATCATTAGCACTATTTGCAAAAGTGAGCACAATAGGAGATAGGTTTTCTGTCCTATCATGTTATTAATGTTCTTGGTTTTTAAAATTGCGTGTATTGGCATTCCTTGAAGAACTCTTTAAATGTACATGTAACGGGTTGCACTTGTGATTTATGGTTATATAATTTATTGCAACATTGTCTTAGGGCCATGCAAGGATATAAGAAAAGAAATAGGTAGGTCTGTGTACCTCCATTTTGGCTGAGAGTACATCCACATGAGCAAATAGTGCAATTGGAGCAGATCAGAAAGCAAAACAGGTAACGATAAGGACCCAATGTCCACATCATATTCATCTGCAGGGTGTTGTGTTACTTCAGAGTAGCTCTGCTCTGCACTGAATGCCAGTTGTTGATTTGAATGCACTAGGTGTATGTCATTCTAGGGCACAGCTTCTGTTTTAGTTTCATCTGAAAGCAATGCAATTTGTGTGCTCCAAGACTGCTCCACAATATGAATGTAAGCAGGGATGATCAGAAATTAGCAACAAAAGGCACTCATGTTCTGAACTAAAATGCTAATGGAAGAGCACCCTGAGTATCTTCATTTTCAGTCCAGTGGTAGCATCCACAGAACAGTACTATGTGCTAATGGAAGAGTGGATAACCAACTGCTTTAGACTGACCTGATTTTTTTTTTCCTGAAAAAGTCCTTTTCAGCAGGGATAACCTGGGGTTCTGAAACTTAGAGGATTTCTTTTCCATTTCTCAATAATTTAAAAGAAAACTTTTGATGAAGAAAGCACACCTTGCGATTCCACCATTTAAAATATTGTTTCCCATTAGAGGGGAACGTTGTATTATTTTCCTTAAGTTGTAGTAGATAATGAGATCCCAGATCACACTGTGTTTTCCATTTTGACATGTATGTCTTTTCAAATATAAATAGTTGCATATTCTCAATGACTGGCATCAGTTTCATGTATTTTGCTGCCAGTTTTTTGCTTAATAAATGTCAATAGGTGTCAACCATGTTTTGTAGATGCTTATGTGTATTACAGTGATTTATTTGTTCACATATGTCTGAACCCACAATATGGTAGGACAGGAGATTTGTTTTAGCATGCTTGATGCTGCAGGGATTCAAGGTGACAGATACAACTCAATATCACATACCCTGGGTTTTCCTAGAAACCTGTAAAACTTGTACCTGCTCAGTTATAGCCCACAAATCACTGTTGACACATTGGATATATCATTCTTCTTTTTGCAAAAAAATAGATTTGATATAGTATACTTGAGCAGACTTGCAATATCTTCTAGCAAAGCCATCTATGAGAAGCAGAACCACTAATATAGGAGAAATAAGCTGTTGTCGTTGGCATGTGACTTATTTTCTCCTTTCCTTAAAGGTAACTGACAGAACCCACAGGATACACTGAAGAGGAACCTACTTTTTTTTTTTTTTTTTTTTTTTTTTTCCAAGTTTTTTGGTTGTTAATATAGTGGCTTTAGTTTTCTCTTTTCCTTTATTGGAGAGAGTGTAAGAGGGCATACTTGGGTGCTATACTCCCTGGCAAAACTTGTGCACTTTTGATATTTTTTGCTTTAACAATTGTGACGTTCTGTTAATAAAATGATAATGAAAAGCTTGCAGGAGACTGAACTGTTTTATGCAAATGTTGTGCCTGTTTCAGTTGTTGTCACATTCGGTTCATAGGTTATAGTGGATGATTTTGCCCCAAGGTTGGCACCTCACAGTCTGCCCTCTTCTATTTTCTTTTCATCAAGTTCTTTTCATATCAAAATTCTGCTTAAAAGAAGACAAAAAAATATTCATGAAAACAGGAACCTACATAATGAAACAAAAATATTCAGCTGGTAACATTTAAGTCATTTCATTGGAATAATGAAACTGAGTGAAACGTTCTTTCCTCTTTGCTCTGTGCCTGCCTTCAAAATAATACTAGATATTATATTAGATGAAATTCTCTGGGGCAGCCATTGTTTTATTCTGTTGCAGGGTTCCTTGCATAACTAGGCCATAGGGACTTCTCTAGTGAATGTTACAAGGATAGTAGGTCTTGAACTCAAGGAAACTCTAGGAATTGTAAATTAGGTTTCACACATATGAGACACCAAAATGAGAACCTGTTTGGAGCCCTGAACAAGATTTTATCTTGTGCATTTTGACTCCTTGGGCTCACCAGCAGTTTTAAATGCAGCATGGGCTCAGACTGGTTCCTTGCTTGGAATGGTGTTCCATGACTGATTCTGTGCTATTGGCTCACCCTGGGTTTCTTAACTGTTTTTTTCCTCAGTAATCCATTAGAGAGTAACAATATTCACATGCCAAAGTGAAATCCCCATACAAAATTATTCTGGCCTTCATATTATCTCCCTCATCCTTTTACAGTGCTTTGATCAGTGGCCAAATAAGTAATGTTGACAAGTTGATCTTTCAGTTATTATCAAAGCACATCTGAGTTAACAATCCATTAAGCAATTCACACATCCCAAAGCCCTGGGTGCTAGCTCATGCAGATGTTACAACTGCCCATGTTCTGACCTTGTTTTATCTGCAAGGATTAGAGAGGTGTGCTTGTTCTAATAAAAGTTGATGATGTTGAAGAACCTAACAATAGTACCCGGGAAACAAAAGAAACAGACTTTACTTAATTAAAGCATTTGTTATTAGTAGCTAGTTCCTTCTTTAACTGGATCTCAAACTGCCCCTTGAGCCATCCTGCTGTGAAGAAAAGATTTTACTTCTCTATGAGGAGTGCTTTAAGCCGTATTTTGAACTCAGTCGGGGAAAAAGAGAAAAATTATCTGAGTTGTAATGAAATGTGGTAATTCAGATGTCATTTGTGCTAGGATTTATTAGGAATAAAGAACTAAGCAGAAATCGTTATTATAGTATGTCAATGTGTAAGACTGCAGTTTGCTCATAAATGTGTGCAGGTCTGCTAAAGACAGTAATCACTTTGCTTCAAACTAAAGGTTGCTTGGGCTTACCTGTCCTGTCTCCAGCAGCGGTCGACAGTGCCTGTCCACAGCAGGGGAGAAGAGGGAAAGTACATGTGATCCTTCCCTGGAGTTCTCTTCCATCCTCCAGCAATTTCTGCCACTGGAAATGTTTGGTAGCTACTTAGAAACCTCTGGTGGCTTCCTCCTGAACTTGTCCAACCCAGGTGTGACTTCCATGACACTAGCATTTATGGCATATTGTGACACAGATTCTGCATACTATACTGTGCTGGTTTTGGCTGGGATAGAGTTAATTTTCTTCATAGCGGCTCATATGGTGCTCTGTTTTGGATTTGTGACCAAGACAGTGTTGATCAGTGTCAAGGCCTTTCCTGCTTCTCACACCACCCCACCAGCGAGCGGGCTGGGGGTGAGCAAGAGGCTGGGAGGGGGCACGGCTGGGACAGTTGACCCCAGCTGACCAAAGGGATATGCCATACCATATGATGTTGTGCTCAGCAGTAAAAGTGTGTGTGTGTGGGGGGGGAGGAGGGGGGAAGAAGGAGGAAGTGGGTCATTCAGAATTATGGTGTTTGTCTTCCCAAGCAACTATTACGGGGGATGAAGCCCGGCTTTCCTGGAGATGGATTAGCATCTGCCTGCCAGTGAGAAGTAGTGAATGAATTCTTCATTTTTCTTTGCTTACACACACAGCTTTTGCTTTCTTTATTAATCTGTCTTTACTTCAACCCATGCTTCATTTTCTCATTTTTACCATTCCAATTCTCTTCCCCACCCAGCTGTGGGGGAGTGAGTGAGCAGCAGTTCAGGGCTTAGCTGCCTGCTGAGGTTTAACCATGACATACACTATACAGCTATACATTGTGTAAAGAAACACTGCATTTTCATTGGTTTTAGCCTACTGTCTGGTTAATTTGTGGCACCCTAGCTCTTAAATGGGAAGATATAGTGAATAATTGATTAAAATCTTTGTCTTTTTTGGAGCCTAAGTACTTACATCGTAAGCCTTTATAGGCCTTAGATTATCTTTGCTCCCTTGAAACTTTTGCAGATCTATCTACTAAATCCTTTTGACCATGAGGGACTTCCACACAATGTTCCAAATGTGGTTGCCCTATGAAGTTTGTAGTGGAGTAACGTTATTCTCTCTTCTCAACATTCTCAATCCTTTCCCCACCTCTTCTCTCTCCAACAAAACTGTCTCAACAGACAAAATACTGTCTGAAGCCATAATGTAGGCCATGCTGAAAGCGGTGGAAGAGAAGACTGGAAGGGATGTCTGCTTGCGTGGTTGAATCTAGGATGTTGTCAGAGTAATCAGTCATGCAGTTTCATAAAATCCTACAGATCATCTGTTTTATGTGATGCCACCCTGCCAAGGCCATGTAACCCTCCCCAGCAATATTTAACAAACACAGGACTGATAATAAAAACAAAAATCTATAATCATGTTGTACCACTGAAAGAAAAACAGAAAAGAACAAAATTGGAACATCCTGTTACTACATGTTTTGGTAAAGGTTATAGGTGACCCTAGTCAGGCTGAACCAATGCGTAAACATAATTACTTAACTGATTAGCTTAATTTTCTGTTTCTGGTAATTCCAATTTTGTCATGCAATCCTTTCTATATGCCACCCAAGCATAATTCCAAAGCATTTTAGCTCCTTTTCTCATGCTATCCAGCTTGGAAACTGCCATAGAAATTAATTTCTCAGTGGTCAGAAGCTTTACTCCAGTTTCCTGTCTTAGATATATTTTCTGCTAATTAATATTATTCCTTAAACTTAATTTAATCTGGGAGACATCTCATTATTTTTTCAATTTACTAGGCTGGACCTATGGTGCAAATTTACCTACAGATAATTTAGAATGTTAAAAATACTTTATCCATTTTCTCCTTTTCACATTTCTTTTCTGGTTGGGTAAGTATTTCAACAGTTTGGTTAGTTGTGAAGTTTCTGGTTTAAGCACTTAAATAGGAACACACTAAGGAATAATAGTATATACACCTTGCTTTGGTACATATGCACAATAGAAAATGTGTTTTATAGAAAAATTCCAAAACAGAAATCAATTTGACCAAAAGCTAAGACCAAGCATTTGGAAAATGCCACTCCTAAAAGATTTTCATAAAATTGAGTAATAGAAAATTGAGGTTTTAGATCTCTTAATTATTAGCTGCTTCCAAACCTTATAATATGGATAATGTTACAATGCTTCTATTTCAATCTGTTAGTGCTTGCTATAACTATGATTTCTTAAACAAAAAAGATAATTGTTTTTGAATCAAAAAGATGCTTTAAAAAAGTCTGAAATTCAAACTGCTTGTGGACTATTCCATGAACGCACTGCTGAAACAAAAAGACTGGTCTGAGTATTTTACAAGCTTAGGTTGTGAAATTCTTTGATCAAAGACTCTCAACTATGTCATAGCATTAAGTCAAACTTTCTGAAGTGTTATGTGAATCTAAGGAATTTCCATTGTTTTCAAAGGATAATTTTTGCAGGCTGGCTTTGAAGTGAGGAAAACACGAGGCCCATATGTAGATAATCTATAGAAAACCCAGCAGTTATAAAATCACATTAAGACACTTTTGTTCACTGATAAGCATGTGAAAATAGGATTTTACACTGAAAAAAAGTACTCGTATATTAAAATAAAAGCACAAGTCTGTAGTTTCATAGCCACATTCAGGTTGTAAATGATTGAAAATACAGTGCTCTGAAACAGAAATCAGTGTTGCCTTTTCCTTGTGTCAACAGCTGCTGGTAATGGCTGGTCCAGTGTCAATACAACCTGATACAGCATCAAATTGGACCGACATAAGTTCTATTATTTCAGTAAATAATCAAATCTAAAAATCTGTTCAGAGATTTCCAGGTTTGGTTTGAATATGTTCCAAAATACTTCTAGCTGACCAATATATGCTGTATTGCAGATCTCACTGTTAAGTATGTATTACTGAAGTCAGTGTACAAAGAATTGTTTTGATTTCCAGATAGTGCTAGACATGAACTACATTAGTAGATGTACACAAATTAGTAAAGGCTAATACAGATTTATTCTAGGGTAAATATCAGGAATTGTTGTGGAATTATTGCGATTACTGTAACTTTTTCAGTCACTTACTGGAAGTTAGCTATTGCTTGGACTTCACTTAAATTTCAATTTATTCTATGACACTGTCTGACTAAGGCAGAAAAAAAGTTTACTCGATGGAAGTGAATTTAACTGTATGTACACTGAAACACAGAATTTAATGTTTTACCTGTTAATCTGTTAAAATAATCCCATTTCACTGGTTAGCAAGAAAGAAAAAAGAGGGTACTTCTGCTAACTTAAAATGTTTGGTCTGCCTTTCAGAATAGCTCTTTTTTTTTCTTCTTGGTGTAACAAAAGACCTCCCCAGAACCAGATGTTCCTAACTTACTAAGAAATGTTATAAAAAATAAGGTGTGATAGATCCATTTCAGGAATTGGATTCTAGCTTCTGAAAAGAGGCATTTGCAATATGTGTCCCATTTGCCCAGATAATGTTAATGGCTAACTGATGCTTTGATATAAAATAGTATTGAGTCTTGCAGTAAGAGAACATTAAGCGTGCTCCCTTATTTCTGCTGAAATAAATCCCTCACCGTTTAATAGCTTTAACATGAAAGAACAAAGTGTTCGTGTTTTCAGCTTTCTTGCATTTTTACCTCTGTGGTACCTGGAGCTCTTCTTCCTAAACTCTACCCCTCTCCTGTTCCTAAGGTGTGCCATCCAACTCTACCTTATTTTTGGTCTGAGAACTGAGAAACAGGAATTAACTGCCCTGCATGATCTAAGTAGCATATGGACAGTCTTTATCTAAGAGAAGAAATGAGAGGTGCTCCCCCACCAAAAATGTCCCCTGGAAGCCCTGCCTCTACTAGACATCACATGACCTCCTTGCACCCATGTGGTTTCTTTACTCTCTCTCTTTCTGCCCCTGTGGGCTCTCCATTTTGTACAATGGAGGGGGAAAAAAAAAAAGACAGCAGCATTTGAGGAATAAAAGGAAAAAAGCTGGAGAATCCTGACAGGCAACCAGCTCCCCTCATGCTCTGCTAATAAAACTTCTTTGTACATGGCTTACATTGATGGTCCAACATTTCCTTTCTTACGTGTGTGTAGTAGCTGCTGGTTGGTAAATATGTCTATGCCATGACTTCTGTTAAAAGGTAACTATGTTCCTGGGGAGGTGGTAAGCTTTGGGCATATAAATCCTTTTTTAAAAGCTGCTAAAAGGCAAACAGAAACAATCTGAACAGAAGCCAAGTGGCAACCTGGCTTACAAACCAGGATGCTTACAGCTTACACAAGGCAGCAAGAAAGCACTTTAAAAGAAACAAGGACGAGAGTTGAATAAAACATTGAATTCTTCTTGTAAATATAGATGGTTTTCATATATTTAGAACTACTGAAACTGCTTAAATGATATTATTTTCCATTTTGCTTCTTCACATTTTAATGGTCATATAAAAATGTCACTGTTTACGTGGCTAAATGTTATCAGTGAGTATTTTTATCATTTTAAAGATTTATTTGCAGTGATTTTGGTCTGGAAGACTTATGATGAAAATAGTTATTAGAACACATTGTTCTCAAACATGTACAGACTATTCCTTACTTTCATACTGTTGACTTCAGAAAAAGTATGTATGAATCAACTTCTAATCTATTCAACAATTTAAATTTCCTAGGTGAGGTTTTGGTTGCTTTGCAGTTTACCATTAAGTGCTTTTTCCCTCCTTAGAATTTTGTATTTTATAGCAAGTAATGAAGTACCAATTTCTTCTTCAGTGAACACAGAAACTATGTCTGGCAGAACAGAAGGCTGTGACCAAAGACATGATGGAAATAAGCAGCTTTAAATTAATTCTGTCGCACAGGTGTGCCTGCCTCGGAACGATGTTTTCCTTTACCTGGGTACCTGATTCACAAGATTCTATTAAGATACAACAATTCTTCAAAATGGAATTTCCTCCTTTCTAACCAATATCTCTGTTCTTAAGCTTTCTTCTAGGCTGTAAGGGTAGAAGACATGTACTAGGGACGTGCAGAAGCCTATGGAACACATTTTAACTATATATTTATTTTACCTTTGTGAGAACTACAGTATCTGAAACTGGATGACATTTCAGGAATGCTATGGAAGACAACAATCCTAACCAACACAAAGACATGGAGTCGTTGCTCAATCTCTCTTCAGTGATTTAATTTATCTGTCTTTCAAAGCTTACATTCTTACACTTTTATCAGCAGATTTTTATGGTCATACTAATGGTTCTGAAACAACTTTTCAAATTATCTCAGTGATCTGATGATTTTGTATTTGAATAGTTACTTTTTTTCCTATTATGAGATATTTTTTCTCCAGCTGAACCATACTAACAATATAAGACAAAGCTTGAAGTCTTGTGTACTTTTTGAAGTTATGTTTCAATGTTTACTGTAATATGAAACAGGCTCTGTGGTAGAATCATGTGCAGAAGGTAAGTTTCTTCTTATTAATATTAATTAATTTTAAATATCTGCATGATACTTGCAAAGCTGTTTTCCCTTCAACATCCTGCCTTTCTCATTAAAGGGATCTGTGAACTAAATTTTGTATTTACTGTCCACCAGTGATCACTATGCTGCTAATCTGAGGAGAGAGCCAGCTGCCACTCCTAAATATAAATGCTGCATATAGAATTCAGGTCAAGGTCTTTATTTGATATCAAGTGACATCTTTATTATAACCAATAAAGTTCTGATTAGCCGATAAGGTAGACCTTGACAAATATGTAGCAGAGCTGTCAGTGAAGGGATATTATGACAACTCACAGAAGGAGCACTTAGACTATTATTTAAAAAGTAAAGAAATAATTTTTTTTATTATTCAACAGACTTCTGTCTGTTCTATTAACGGCAAACTTTTTTCTAATTTCTCTTGCATAAAAAGGGATAATGTAATGTGGGTAATGGAAGAGGATAAATTGGGAAGGCCTCCATAAAGCTTACCAGAATCAAATAAAATAGAGATAGAATATGAACACTGGATCTTTTGCAGTTCTGAGACGAGAAGGTGGAAAGTTTACTACAAAATAATGCTGAAATAATGAGGGGCAGTACCAGAAGCTTGTGAGACTTTTCAGAGGGAAACTTATGAATCATAAAATGCAGTTGTGATTTGACTGCTAGCAGGTACTGACGTGCTTACAATGTATTAGAAAATAGAAACCCAAGAATCCCCTAAGCCTATGGAAAATTATTAAAAACATTTATATGGTTATGAAGGGAGAGTGAATGTGAACACATGGGTGAAAATGTCCCTGGAACTGCCCCTCTCCTGGCTATGAGGGATACGTGGGGACTGAGAGCCAATCGCCTGAAAACACAATGGGATATCACAGTTTACGAAATGGTTGCTCCCAGCTATAAATTGGCATCTGAAACAAGACAATGGCCCTGTGTGCATAGTGGGAAGGAACTTCCCATGCTGAGGTACGTCTGGGTAAATGGGAAGAAGCAGCTGGTCCTGCTGGCCAGTTACAGGGTGCTCTGTAATTATGGGGTATGACATTTTACAAAATGGTGACTGCCAAAGGCAGAAAGGGGTGGAGTAAATAGACCAGGTAACTGGAAGAGGGGAGGGACTTCTGGAGCAAGGGAGTCACATGAGAGTCAGAAGGGGCAGGGCTTCCCCAGGAAGGTGGCTGATGGGGACACCCATCGCTTCTTCTCCTGGAGCACCCTTGTCCTTACACTGCTCCTCCAAAGCTGCCCACATGCAATTTGGCAAGGCTGTCTTTGGGAAATAATTGCCAGTAGCTGCCTAACAGACAGAAGAAATAGAGGGTGAGTTTTGGTTTCTCTCTTTAGCTATGGAGTTTCATAAGCCTCGTAGTAATTTACTTATCTGGCTACTTTTAAACATCAGCCTTCGGATTTGACTGAAATTGGCAAACGCACTCAAACCCTTTATTGGCAGATGGGCAGAGTAAAGGCCGAATGGCTGCCTGTTTTGTTTGGCATTGAGGCTAGTGGAGGTTAAGATATGAAGAGGCAGAGGTTAGCAGCTTCTGAATGTTGCCTAATTGCGTGAATGTGCCAAATTTAAGCTAATGTGGGAAATACGGCAGAGGCAGTGAGAATCGACAAGAGCACGTAGCTGAACTGAATTCAATTTATAATTTCTGTTGACATTGGATAACAAGAAGATTTGTAGAAGTTAGCTAGGCTATATACTTCTCTAGCTCTAGATCCAGCAGCAGTTGGCTCCTGGGTGGGGTAGATGTTTGACACCTGTTTGCTATGGATCTCCAGACAGGTTACAAACTGCAGTAACTTTATTTTTATATAAAGCTGCCTTCTTACATGATAAATCTAGGGAAGTTAAGCAGGACACTAGCATGTAGTAGGGGCAAAACTGCAGCAGTGAAACTTGGTCATCCTTTGAGTCTTTCTTCAACGAAGTATAAAGAATGTCAGAAACGGGAAAGAAGCTGAGGACCTCCTGACTGCCAGCCCTATGCATGTTCTCCTGATTGGAGTAGATTTTTTTTATGTTCGGGGACACATTAAACCATGTATTTTGCTAACTTTTAACACAGCTTTTGGATTCATATTTTTTCATTTCATTTTGGAATTAAATATTGTGACAGTCAGTTATTTCTGCCAGTATTGCACATTTGCAAGCAAATGAACAGATGTATATGTCACAGATGATTGAATGGATAACTGTCCTGGAGGATTCTAATAAGAGTTTAGGAACAGAGTAGTAGAAAAGACATTGGAGGTGGCTGAGATGAAAGATGTAACCTCTGCTTTTTTGCTCTCCACATCCATGTACCTTGTACCAGATACTTTGAGTATATTTAGGGCTTGTCATACGTACCTGCTCTCCACCAAGACTGCCTTGGGTTTTGTTTTCTTGCTTTCAGGGTTTCACATTTTATCTCTCTAGTAGACTGGAGACAGTGGTAGAATAGTGAAGTTGTCATACTAGCGAATGAAAACATGGTCCTCAGCTTTGGTCCAGACTTTTAAAAAGAGCTGTCTGCTTTGAAGTGGCATAACTACTGTTATCTACCAGGTTGCTAAGGCTAAGAAGTAATCACATTTTTATGTGAAACCTGTGGTTGAGGTGGATTTTCAACACCCTTTCTCGTTGAAACCATTCAGAGGCAATAAAGTCTTCCCTGTCACGTTTGTCTAATTCAAGAGGGAGACATGCGTATCAGTATTTTGGAAATAATGGGGGATAGATGAACTCCTTCTAACCTTTTTGGCTTCTTTTGCACCGTTGGTGCAGTTGCAGTAGAAAAGACTTGGCTTTGTGCTGCTAACTTCACAAGTTCTCCAGAGAGATGAACACCAGAGTGAAGAGAAGTTCTCAGCCACCAGCAGCAACCTACAGGCAGCCAAGTGCCTGCAGCTGCTCAGCTGCTGCTCCACCTGTCAGCCTCTTTATGGATGGAGTAAAAGTTGTCAGTTCAGCATGAAAAGAAAAAAGAAAAGGCAGAACTGGCAGTATACTAAAATGATTGCTTTTGAACACTGATGAGCTGTGCTGGGATCACCTTTTTCTTTCTAACAAGACACAGAGCTTCCTTGTTTGCCTTTTCTTATTGCCCTTGACTGAAAACTAAGGCTTGATTAAAATTGAAGATCCACTGATTCTTTGTAGGTGTGAGAACAGATTTCTGGTTGATATTGCACCAATTCAGTGTGTCTTTAGTTTGCCTGGATACTTAAGTGATACCAGGTTTGTCATTACAGTCTGAACAAACCCCAGGAAAAAGCAATCAAATAAAGGCTTAAGAACAGTAGAAGAGAGAAAGGAAAATGTCTCTGTTTCATGCAGATGCTAGTATACTGACAGTAACAGTTTTGTAATCTTTTGTGAAACAATTGCCTTGCGTCATTTATTATTTTCTTTATAAACCCTGATCATTGTGAACATAAAGATATCTATGCTGTGGACGGCTGTGTGGTGAAGAGATGTCCAACATAAGCATACTAGGATACTTGAAGAATTGTGTCTGTGTAAAGCTCTCCAGATGAAATTATCTCTTATGGGGATATGTGCTGCCCAGGGTTAGACTTGTTTCAGTAAGTCGTCTCTTTATTGCAATTTGCTAAACTTTGAATTTCAACTTTTTTTAAAGCCTTCATTTCTGTGGGAAAAGGTTGAAATAGAAATACTGCAGAACATCACAGAAAAAGAAATAAGAACCTTACATTTTTAAGTCAGTCCTGTAGGGTTTATGGAGATCAAATTAACAAGTTTCCTAGCTGAAGTTGGTAATTATTGAGCATAAATCTGGGCAACCTCAAAGCTGATCTTATATGTATGCAGTATCTGTAGATAAGACACTCAGAAACACAATGATGTGTGTGCTGTAGTTGAGACTACTCAGTATGTAGATTATGTATGTACATATAGTATGTAGTAGTACATACATTGTGTGGTTGTATTAAGGCTGTGGTGTACTGAGGCTTTAAGTGCACAGATGTACTACCACATCACTAACATCTGCTTGGCAGAAAGCAACAGCATGTTGTACATGTGGTAACAAAAAAAAAAATGCAGGATTCTTTGTCAATTGATCAAAAAACAGGGACTACAGGAGGAATGATGAAGAGAAGGAATCTAGAGTTAATTAATCCTGTCTTAATTTGACAGGGTGGCATAGCTGAAATGAGAAATACTATCTCTGCTGTGAAATTCTGCATTACTAAGTTGTGGAAGATAGAATACACTAAAATTATTATACAGGTTCCAGGTTTGAACTGTCTCAGGGTTTCAATTCCATCTTTCCTTCCAAGGAAGGGCAGCATCAAAGGAGCATCATATTTACATCAAATTGGCCCTTGCAACTCTTACTCTACAGAAGCAATTCTGAAAGGGCAGTAGTAATGTTAGTCACCAAGTTCTTTTCTTCAAATAACTTTGCTCAAATAAAGAGCAGAAATGTGATTATCATCCACTATGGATAACACCGTATGTTAACAAACAGCATGCTACCTTTAAACAGCGCTGTAGGGTTACTGTTGGCCTGCTTAGCATAAAAAGGCAATACACTTGTAAAAGATAGGGTCAGTGTAGACAGAAACAATGGAAATAAATGATACAGTTCATAACTATTCAATGTGGAGGGAGCGCTGACAATAAACAAGCTCTCTGGATTAGCACCCAGTAATGAAGCATGTGCTATTGGAGTGCCTGAAACAATTATGGAAATTGATATGCATGAAATTATTCAAAATGTCTCAACATCCTATGAATAAATATGATGTGGTAGAGGATACTGGAAGTTGTGCAAGCGTTATGAACAGCTTAATGTCACTGTTCAAAACTGTAGAAGACAAAAAAAAAAAAAAAAAAGGAAGTTTTCTCTTTGCTCCAGTGTCTATCATTTAAAGGTGAAACAATATGCAACAGGGCTGAACAGAAATATGCTTACTAGTAACTTCTCCAAATAGATAATTTTTTTTTAATGCATAGTAGTGTCTTTATCCTGTGGAAATAAATAGAACACATGGTGACTGAAATAAAACCAATGGCAGATGTGTATATGAAGAACATGATTTTTTCCCAGGGTATTCATTAGCTACACACCTCCCTGTCAGAAGTATCCCTCTCCCCTTGTGCCCTCACCTTCCCCCCCCCCCCCGAGTCTCTGTACCACGTTTAAGTGTTTGTAAGAAATTTCTCTGAAATTGCAGTCAGCTACTCCTGTAAAAACTGTACTGGGAACAAAGCTCTTGGTACAGTTCAAAGTAAAATGCTATTATTGCTCAATGTTTCTTTCTAAAGAAATTATATTGGCTGGATTCATGTTCTTTTGTATCAGATGCTTTGTGTGAGTCAGAACAAAAGTTCTCTAGCTCTCCAAAACTGTGGTCATTTGAAGCACCAGTGTAAAATCAATTGCCAGTGCTTCACTGCTTCTCCCTAGACTCCATCAGGATAGCGACTTATTTGGAGTTCTGGCTTTTGGAGCAGAGTTCCATTTCTCACTGCCTCCTTGAATTTTGCCTTGGTTTTAGACATTTCTTTTCAACCAATTTACTTTTTCTGTCCTTTATTTTCTGGGGCTGACAGTCTCTTCTGAAACTTTCAACCAAACAACTGAACTTCTTAACATTGCCCCCAGAAACACAGTTCACCAGTTTGGATTCAGCACTGTAGATCACTGACCTCAGCCAATGTTCCCAGTGCTGACATAATGTCTATACGCAGTCATTCAGTGGCCTTGATGTTTTCTTGCTGGCCTCCACACCTGTCCGTGGTCTTGACACGTTCTTTGAAAATGTTTTGTGTAGACTTAAGTTCCCGATTCCTTCAAACAAAACATAGTGTGCATTCTTCCTACAGCCTGTATCTCTGGACTTCTAACAAAACCGGATTCTAGGAAAAGAAGGGATTACTTTACTGTGTTACTTTGTCCTGGAAGCTTCGCTTCAGGTTACCTGAGGAAAGAGGTTCACTTTATAACTCCTGAGATCTCAGACAAAATTTTCCTGAGGTTGGGCTGTTCTCTGTCTGGGGTGTCTGCAAGGTGCATTTTCAAAGCAGATCCTGATGGCCAATATAAAATTGCAGCCTTACATCTCTACCTGGAAAAGTGGCTTTGGAAAAAGGAAAGCTTCAAGACACGAATGAAGACACATCTATCTCTCAGAGTAGTTGTCTATCAGCTGACATAAAAGTAGCCCATTAGCACTGCTCTTAAAATTGATTTCAGAGCAGGGTTGCAGAATCACAGTGGCAATTTAATTAATGTTATGGAAATAGTTGAAAAAATGTCTGTGAATCTTTTGATTGCTTCTGAAATAGAAACAGTGTGACATCATAAATGATCTGTTGTAGCTGATAGTGCAACAGCTGTACAGGTGAAAATAATTTTAGTAACAAGAGAGGGAGAGGAAAACAGAGATGAGCTTGCTAGGGGTAGGTGGCACTAAACTTCATTAGTAAAGTTGCAGCTTTTGCCTTGCTGCAGGAAACATGTCTCAAAGCATGAGTTATAAATTATGGTATAACCTACAAATTATACTCTCTTTCTATATATAAATGCATACCATAAACTATAGTGTGTAGACCATTGGAGAATTTTTCCAAAGCTAAAATTGATCCATTCTCCACTTCATTTTGTGGAGTATAATTTTCTTCTGATAGTTGTTATGGTTTAATCCAGCAGGCAGCGAAGCACCATACAGCTGTTTGCTTACTCTCCACCCTGAGCAGGACGAGGGAGAGCATTGGGAAAAAAAGTAAAATTTGTGGGTTGAGATAAAGACAGTTTAATAGGACAGAAAAGGAAGGGGAAATAATAATAATAATAACAGCAATAATAATAATGATAGAATTAGAATACACAAGACAAGTGATGCACAATGCAATTGCTCACCACCCACTGACTGATGCCCAGCCAGTTCCCAAGCAGTGACCCCTGGCCAGCTTTTCCCCTAGGTTATATACTGAGCATGACATCATATGGTATGGAATATCCCTTTGGCCAGGCTGGGTCAGTTGTCCTGGCTGTGTCCCCTCCCAGCTTCTTGTCTGCCCCCCCAGCCCTGCCTTCTCACTGGCAGGGCAGTATGAGAAGCTGAAGAGTCCTTGACTCAGTGTAAACACTGCTCAGCAACAACTAAAACTTCAGTGTATTATCAACGTTATTCTCATCCTAAATTCAAAACACAGCACTATACCAGCTACTAGGAATAAAATTAACTCTAAACCAACCAAAACCAGGTCAATGTCCCAAGAACTGGAAAGCTGTTTTCAAATCATGGAAGGAATCAGTAAGAATTAGGTAGTTGCCTACAATAATGCCAGAATTTGTCCCTAGATTGCCTTATGTTTGCTTTGTAGTGCAAATAGGGAAAACAAAAAATATCCAGATGCAATTTTTCCTAAGCACTGCTCTCTAATAATGCTTGCTGAAGTCTTAAATCTATAATCATTATTGCATATGACTTCTTGTGAAGAAAAGATATTAAGCTTCTGCCTTAAAAAAGAGAAGGAAAGATATACCTGTAAAAATGGAGCAGTGTGTGAAAAGGAAACTTTATAATTAGCTTTAGTTGTATTCTAGATGCTAAGTGATTTGGTCCCGTTATTAATTTACTTACCTATTCAAACTCCAATTTATTGGCTTTGATAGAGTTCTTTAACTGAGATTTATAATTGGAGAGACAGACAATTCCTTAGACTAAATAAAGATTGATTATTATTGGTGGTTAATTTGATTTAGTATGAATTCAATACTGATGGTCACTGCCCTGATGTATTTCTAGTTTAATTTAATATTTATAGAGAGTAAGGCTGGAAGGGACTTCAAAAGGTGATCTAGTTCATCACCCTGTACCAAGGCAGGAGTATCATACCTACGTCATTGGTATTAATAGTAACTTAGCTTTGATGTAATATTTTCTTTATTTCTCAGTGTTGTGTTAAAACTTGTACAATTTGCATTAAATCACAGTACTTGCAATAAACCACATAAATTCAACCTTTTGTATTTCACCAGTCTAAAGCCTGAACTTGCCCTCCTGCCCTTCTAATGTTCACATGGCTTCTTCTACTAATCATAGGAGAGTTTTTAGGAAAAAAAAAAAAAGGTTAGATAACTGCTTATAATTCTGCCTGTCTGCAGAAAAATAGGATCTGCAAAATAAACTAGATATCCTCTCACCTACTCTTGTCAACATTTACAAAAAGGGCTGTGGATAGCCTCCTCCTTAGAATAGGCGGATGGGGTAGCTTTACACAAATTATCCCACTTTGTTGTCAAGGCCAGTTTTGCTGCATCCTTTTCTTTAATCTTTTGCCTATTTAAATTTTGTCTGTGTGTGTATGTGGGGAGTGTTGTTGAGGCTGGTGTTAATGTAGTGCCTTGTACAATGTTCAGCAACTGCAGATCTGGGGCCTGCAGGGGTTTTTGCAGGTTGTTTAGAGGCAGTATCTTGCTACTGTACGTGTTATAAGATTATGCACAATAAGGTTTATATGCTACACTACAAGTATTTTAGAAGAAGAGGATGTAGAATACAGTCTTGAATAATCTGGGCATTTGAATTCAGAGTCAAATTCCTTTGGAGACCTTTGAGCTGCCCTTCATCAGGGTGAAACACAAAGTGTCTGTGTGAGGTTTTCTCTGTGTGTACCTTAATTTTACATCAAGAATGAAATTTAGTTTAGAGTATGAAATAAAAAAAGGAGTAAGGATTTATGTAGCTCATGAAAATCACTGAATAGATAATCTTTGGCTACCACAAAGAATTACTGTCACAAAGAATTCCAATGGACAGCACTTTGTCACAGCAGTGGCGGTAGTTGTACTGTCTATTTTGGTTTGGATGTATTAGTACAATATTCTCTTTGTATCAATAGGTTTTTTCTAGAGTGACTTTTCTGGGAAAACCTGATTTTACAGATATTAATTGGGCAACAATTAAAGTTTGAGGAACTTTTCTTCTTGCTCATTGAGACACTTGGAGAGAGAGAGAGAACTGCATTGCTGCTTGGCTTTTTATGAAATGAAACTGAAGTACAAGGTGTTAAAGGATGAAATTTTTTGAACTCCGTCCTGCCTTATGTTAGGCATGTTCTCCATCCAAAATTAGGAATCCAGTGAATCTGGTATTTACAGAGAAGCAGAGCTACAGTTGGATAATGACTTCTTTCAAATAAATTTGAAATAAAACTGTACATAATCAGATGTTTTATTAAGTTCACATTTAATAGTTTCTGTGTTACATTAGCAGCTAACTAAGGTACCTTGTTAATGAGGCAAAAATCATGTATCAGACTCAAAGAATGTGTACATAAAAAATGTAGCAACAAAAACTAAAAAGAAGGTCAGTTCCCTCAGTTTCTTTTTTAAGAGTCTGTTTAAAAAAACCTGTTCTGTGTTTCTTCATTACAGATGTAGAGGTAATCTAGCAAAAAAGTTCTAGTTCTATTCTGCCTTTATTACATATGTGGAGGTAATTAGATTTTGCTGACAGTAGGACTGTGACACTTGTAGGTGGTAGGTTAGTATCTGATTGGTATACATTAATAAACAGACTTAAGTTACTCATGAAACTCACTGGATAGATAAGCTTTGGTTACTACAAGGAATTATTGCCTTTCAGCTGATGATACAGAGACTCAGCTAGCACAAGCTGTAATGATAAATGTCCAGGTTGTCCATTGTGTTTTGTTGTGTACTCAGTGCACTGGATAAGGTTCTCTACCACACTTGTGATCTGTGTAGGTGATTGCATCCCAGTTGCTTAACACATAAGTCCTATTATTGTCATTAATTTCATACTTCTATATGTGTATGTATATATCTATATACCACACATCTGTGGTATGCTATAAACCTTGTGATGCCACTGCTGTAACCTTGTAAATATCACGTTGCCACCAAAAGTTTCTGATATGTGGATTTTGAGGGTTGAAACTTAGGGTATAGTCTGACAAGGAGAGAAGGTTTTGGTGGATGGCTCTGAAGATGTAAGAAGAGCTCTGTTATTACCACTGTTTGGGTTATTAATTCAGAAAATAATATTGGGGGGGGGTTCTGCCATTGTTCTATGGAAACATTTGGTTTATGAAAATATGCTTTATGAAAAGAGATAAGGAAGTGATCCAGGGTTTCCTCAAGAAAATGAAGACTGGGAAGGCTTCCTTGTGAAGTATGCTTGATTCCTATTTCTGTAGCTTCTTGCAGTAAAGACTAAGAGGATTAGAGGTTTACACTTCCAAAGTTATTGGAAACTGTGCGTGGATATCTAATTTTTTGAGACGTGTCAAGAAAATACAGATTATTTATTAACCGTGACCATCAAACTTGGTGTGTCATACTAATTCTAACTCATAATGAGACGACTTACAGAATTTCAGGCTAAAGGGAAGAGATCACCTCTCTTTGTAAGCAATCCTAACGACATTACTGCATGCAAAATTTAGGCTGAGGTTAAGCATACATGAAGTTAGGAAAGCTGTTTTGATCAGTAACCCATGAAGTATTTTTGGGAGATTTGCGCGTAAATTTGAACCTTTCTACAGCCCATATTAAGGCTTCATCAGACTGAGTGCTTAACTTGAAGCTGTCCCTCATATCTGCATCCCTAAAGTACAGGAATACCCGAGATCTGAATTCAAAGTCAAAACTAAGGCATAACCAAAGGCAGAACTTTTGACTTGTGGAGTATGAGGGACTTTCCTTAGAAGTGATGAAACATGAGAAGTCATTTTCTTTTGTTGCAGCTGTAAAGAGAAACTCCTCAACTCTGCTTTTGTCAATAACTGTATACAACACATCATAAGTAAAACAAAAAAGTTCCATTTGAAGGAAGAAATGAGGGAACAAATAACACCTGACAGCTAGAGTCATGCTGCTCATTGAACTTCAGAAAGAAATGTTGCTAATAGAGTGGTGAGAACCTGTATGAGATAGGATTGAACTCTTCTGTTGAGCTAAATGAAGAACAGTCAAAACAATAATGATTACATTATGTACTTCACTGAGAGACGCTAAGGAATACACTAAAATTATCTTAAGTTTTTTAGAGTGTTCTCAAACCATTATAGTTGAGGAGGGGTAAAGACTTCTTGTTATAGACTTGGACATATTCTGAGGAATTTAACTTACTCAAAGAGAGCATTTAATCTTAATTTTTGAAGACTGTTGGACTTCATTGATTCTTTCTGTATAGGAGTAGCTACGGTTCTGCAAGAATATTTTTGGCATACTGTATTTTAAGAACCTCAGCAGTAATGAAAAGTGTTTATCTTATGAAAAATGTGTGTATTTATTGCATGATTTACAAATAAGAAAAACAACCCAAACTTTCTTAAATCTGATACACTCTACATTGTACATCCAATTACTAAGTTTCATTATTTTTCAGTGTAATCAATTACATGTTGTTAACTGGCTCTGAATATTCCTGCTGATGGTAATGTAAATTCATGAGCTGTAATCAGCTATAGAGTACTTTTGTTCAGATTGTTCTCAATGAATTTTTATAAAGAAAAATCATAATTACAGTAATGAACATTTCAATGCTCAACCAAATTTATCTGGTGTGATAACTTGTGACAGACTGTGACAGTGGTGGTATTATGTTGGGAATGAATTTATTCCTTAATGATTAGCAGCCTGGTCAATCTTTTGTGGTTATTCTTTGAATGGAAGTAGATAGCAGTGTAGGTGTTTCTATGATTAACATGGTGGTATTTTATTGTTCTCTGCATAGATCAAGCTATATAGGTGTAGCAGCATTACTGGCTAGGTACAACCAGTTCACCAGATGCTCTATCCCCAAAGCTGGTAACCAAACTTGTAAATTATTTAGGTAGATAAACTGCATGCTATGCATATTGTTCTTACCTGATGGCTAAGCTTTTGAAGGCTGAGCATCTGGTATATATCTGTTCTGTAGTTCTTGCTACATAACATCAGTTGACAAACTTACTATGTATGTATTTAATAGTTATATTGCTCATGCCTTATGTTGCTTTCAGGTGGGCATATTTGCGATGCCTCTATAGGAGTTGGAGGTGACTAGTTGCAAGAAATGGTATAGTCTGTATATTCTTTTCCTCTGAGCAAATGTGATGCAGCTGATACAATAATGCACAAGACTTCACTGCCATAGGAGAAGTGTCTGCATGATGTTTCTTTGACAAAGAAAGATCAGATCTGAAGCTTGGTAACTTTGGTATACTGTTTGGCTCTATTGCACTTTATTTGGTGGTATTTCTTTCTGTTCATATCAATGCTTCAGGCAGGGAACATCTCTTACTCTATAAAATGCCTGTCACTCCCTAATACTATTGAGAGTCAGGCATGATTTCCCTAATTTCACGAGTACTTGTGGAAGCTAATGATGAAGATTCAACAAAATCAGGAATACAACAGAACATGAAATGTATATAGGAACACAGATATATAGAAAGTGTATGTTTTGACAGATGAGGTTATCATAGGTGATTGTAAAAGTGTAAAGGCTTTGTTTGCCTGTTTGTTTAACCACTGCCTGTTAAACCTTTTAATCTATTCCTGTGTAACAGTTGACTGCAAAAGGTGTATCAGAAGAACAGTTTCTGATTACACTGATCAGAGGTGGAAGTTTATTATGCAGAAAGGGAGGTCCAGCAAGTCATCAAGGTTCCTAGCTTGCCAGTAAACTGCTAAGTTCTGTTTCCTTCACTTCATTCATGCTGACTATGATCCATGTTTGGTTTGAAGTGTTTGTTCAGTTTTTCCTATTTTTCCCTCTTCATCTTGTGGGAAGTGATCTTTGAAGTGGAGACTTTTCAAATAGACAATTTCAATGCAGATCTGTAGACTTATGATACACGCTTTTTTGCAGAAAACATAGTCAGATTTATCCACCCTTCCTTATGTCTGCTTTGAAGCAATCATTGCTATTCTTGAATGCTTACATCTTTTGTCTATTCTTCCACAGAGTCTAAGTCTGTAGGCCTGTAATATAGTGTTAGCATTGCTAGTAACAGGTCACAGGCTTTGTACTAAGTTTGGAAGGCCTCAGGACTGAGGCTTATTAGTCTTGCTCTGTCTGAACTTCTCTTGAGATATCTGGAGCTGTGTTTTACATGGCCTAGGTCTAACAGCAGTTTTTGTTTTGGTTATGCCTACTTTGTTTCCCTTCTACTTATCTTTGTACAATACAACCATAGGTTTTTATAGAGAATCATAACCAATTATTCTGTGTAGAGTACGATGTTCACAACTCTGACATAATTATGTAGTATAGGGTAATGCTGGTCTGGTGTGACAGCAAGAGGCCTTGGGAAGCGGAGACACAGGATGCAGCATAGAGGAGTACAGGCACAGGGTGCCAAGAGATGGGGCACAGGCTTTGTACTGGAGACCCCAATTCTTCAGACCCGCACTTTCTTCAGTATGCCCTTGCCTCTCTCCTACTGTGGAGCTCAGAACTGGACCCAGCCCAAATGTGTCTCACATGGGCTGAGTGGAGAGGATCACTTGCCTGCTGGCAACAGCCTGCCTAATGCAGCCCAGGACACTGTTAACCTTCTTAAATGAGGAATGAGCAAGGCATAAAAGCATGTTAGTGAAAATATAAAAATGATCCCAAGTGGATCCTGGAGGGAGGAGAATGAAGCCATCAACATGAACACCATACACATATGCTGCCAGTTTGTGCAATAGCCCCTCCCTCTCCCCAATACTGGATTGAAACCACCGGTCTCTTTAGGACCCAGAGGAGCAGGGGAAGGGTGGGCATAACACCAGGAGAACAGACAGAAACTAGGAAATGTGTTTATTTTTAATGTATTATTACTATTAAGTCTTTTTCTGTTAAGAAGTGTCATTTTTTCTGTAATAATTAGATCTGGACTAATAATTATTCTTTGAATAGGGTGTTAAGATTTTGACGGTACTAACAATAAATTATTTGCTTTACACATAAAGAGCATTTCCTCTTTTCCTGTAAACAAAATCTTGAGTGTAAAAAACTACAACAAAGATTAATTGTACAGTTTTAATTTGACCACTCAAATTAGTATTTGGGAAGGAGGTGCCCTTTTTTCCATGGAAACTAGCTGAGCAATGTGATGTTTGGACTGAAAGTCCATAACAGAGAGAATTAGGGTCATCCTGAAATGGCAAGTATGATGTACGGTGTTTTTCAGGGTCAGGCTGACTGCAGGACTAAAGGGTGTCAGCTTGACTTTTTTTATGCAGTTATGAGCAACTTGCAAAGCTCCTCTTTCTTCAGTCAGCATTTTGCTTTGGAAATTTTTAAGTGCAGATACAAACAGAAAGGGATTTATTTTGGAAAGGGATCCCTTTTTTTCCCCAAGTGTTCTGAGAGAAGTGCATCTCACTGTTTAGCTGACAGCACCTGGTTTGAGCCAGGGCTGCCACATGTATAGCACAAGATTACAGAGGTCCCACTTGAAGTTGTCTTCTTGAAACAGTGGTGTACTAAGTAGACCCGTTAACATTTCTATGTGGCAATAGCACTGTGCCAGATTCCATTACATGCTGTAGTGTGTTTACTGTAAGTATAGCATATTTATTACTATCGTCATCCTTCACCCTGTTGCTATTCTGAGATCAGAGCAGGGGGGGAAAAGTATAGAATTTCCATATCTGTTAAAAATAAATCCTGCTTCCCTTCATGAAACTTTTTGACAGAAAATGTTTTGCAGCTACTGTAAACAATATTTATGAAGTAAATGGCTCTGATGCACTCCATCACTGTTCAGATGAAGATCTTTGAGGAGGGGAAAAACTTTTCATACTCTGCTGAGATTAACTTAAAAATCATACTTGAACTCACATGAATAAAGAAAAATCCAAATGAATATTTCCAGAGATGGGAAAAATCTTTCAATATTGTAGATCATCGTACACCACAGTTTGTGAAACTCCTGTTAATATTCTGTAAAGAACTGGCCTGTTGTGAGTTTCTGTACTGTCAATTGTCAAAGTACATTAAATGTGTGCATTATTTTTATACGTTCTTCTAAAAGTATAATATAAATACCTGTCTACTTCAGTGTATGTTACATGAAGTTATAATAGTCTGCTACATTTGATAATTTGTCTTAAATGAACTTTTACATGGCAACGTACAGTCTATTGCATCCTATATTTAATATTCTAGTCTCACTCAGAATGTATTGTAGGCATAATGTTTCTATAGTAGAGTTGTTAGCCCGTAAGTAGTATTTGGTTTTTAGATTGGAACTACAAAAAAAAAGAAATTCAGGAAGCTTTATCAATCTCACATGGACTTGTTTATTATTATTCTGTAATATTAATATAGTTTTGCCTTAAAAGTAGTGACAGGCATATAATAGTTACATTTAATATGTAATCATTAAAATATCATCCCTGCAAATACAAAACATTTAAATGATTACTGAAACTTGAATGAATACTGCAATTAGAAATCATGGTCTCCTCTTAATGATATCATCTGCAACATTTATGAATGACATGATTAAAACTTCCCAAATATAAAGCCAAACAATTACTGGTAAATGTAGCAGTTTAAAAGATGGTTAAATAATGTGGATATTCTGAAGTTATGATCAACTGCAAGCACACTACCTACAACTGAGTTTTCATGAAGAGTTTACTGTAGTGTTATATGACAATATAGACTACAGTATTTTTTCCACATATAAGGGGTAAATGTACTTAGCTAAAGTCAGAAAACAGAAGCGATAAGAAAGTAAATTTGCTTTTCAATTAAAAATTAATTTTATTTTTATGTTAGCCTTGCTACACTTAAGGAAGCATTCTCGTGTTTTTGGTTCTTCTGATTTTCGCATACTGGTCATGGGTGTAGCTTGATGTTTATTAAATTCTTTTTCCTCTTTCAGAAGTTTTTATTTTGTCTAGGAAAGAGCCCATAATGAATTACAGAAAATTACAAGCAAATAAGAGATGACAGCAGTCAGTCTGCCTGTTCAGTGTATGCACAGATAACAGAAAATAGATAGCCCCAATATGCTTCTCTTGTAAGCGCAATCCTGTACAAGGTCGTAGTCCTGTGTTTTTGTGTGGCTGATCTGTACCTGCTTGAAAATCCCCTTTTTCCTCCCATGAAAGTTTCATTCATAGGTAAAACATGGCATTATAAAGATAAATAAACAAGTAATATCCAAGAATGAGAAACAACACAATATTTATGATCTGTGTCAGTGAAAAAGCTACATTTTTTACTGTCCAGAAAGTAATACAATATCCACTAAATGGTACAAAGTGGTTGACTATGGAATTACAGTACAGCTAATTATGGTCTCAATAATTTGCATTTCTGTGAAATGTTATCGCCTCAAAATGTCACATAAACAATTGATCAAATAATTCACTTAATTTTGCAGCCTTGTTTCTATTCTCATTTTTAACTGAATTCTTTGAAGAAACATATTTTCTTTTTAATAAATGATTTCTCTTATTGTTCAATACTCATTTACAAGAGTAGTTTTGTGTTCTAATCTCCTCACATTCTTCGTGTATAAGAAGTATAAACCTAGAGGTTTTACATTGTACTGTCATTTTCATAGCAAGTAATATTGCTGATTTGATATGGCACACACCTATCATTGAAGCTTGCAACTACTTCAGCAACTGAAAACCCAAGTGTGGACTCCTGTTCATGCCTAGACCTATGTGGATTTTACTGTTATAAGTCCAGTAACTGTATACTGGAGTATAACTGTATACTGTTCTATACAGTTATCACTGTAACTGTATATAATTGTTATAGACTCCACATCTGTTTTAGGTCCCTTTATGCTCCAGGTACAATGTAATGAGAAACAGTTTCCATCTGTAGGCATGGGGGCAAATTTTTTGGCAGTTTCAAGGAACTCCCAAACACTTTTATCATTGATAATACAGAGTTTTTAGGCATCAGGCTACAGCTGCTTGTCATCTTTTCACTGCAATGGTCTCGTTTAGTATTTGAGTCAATGGACCTACTTTTAGAAAGACTCCAGCATAACAGAAATGAGTGGGAGCTTTGAAATTGTAGAATCAAGCCCTAAATGTATGTCATCCACCAAGATCTACTGGATCAGTCTTTGATATGATATTTCATAGGTTCATGTCAGTATTATTTTAAAACTGCTTCTAGTTTATCTGAAGTAAAATGTATTTATAGAAATTAAACAAACAAGTAAGAATAGTATTTTAAATTAACATATATAAAAAGATTGGCTTTGCTTAGTTGACACTACAGCATTACCTGTAATTTATCACATGACTTGCTTATGATCTGTTGAAAATCTTTCCTTTCAGTGTGCTAGGATTATGAGATGAAGGTGGACACTGATGATGATAAATGTGGATAGTATTTGCTCAGTTTGCATCCTTTTGGAATAAATCACATCTGAAGTTAATATCTAAAGTACTAGATTAATAAACCAAATTTATGTATTGCAGCAGTAGCAAACCCAAGTTAAGTATTGCATAAGATGACTAGTGAACTGGCAAATACCCCTTTTTTTTAAAAAATCCAACTATCCCTTTGTTAGGACGCCATAGACACTGTAAATCTAAGTTCAGATCTGGCTTTCTCAGGCCCAGGTTATTAAGAGGGCTTAAAAGGCACTTTTTCAAACTCATGGGATGTACCTACATTAGTGTTTTTGTTCAGAACAGAAGTTCACTTTCATAGAGAATTTCCAGATATCACTGACTTGGATACACGCTGTCCCATGGCCCCAGAGAACGTCAATTCAATTCTTCTGGGGTGAAATGAAACTGGGGTCCAGCTGAAAAACAACCCTGGGGCCACTTCTAGAGTTAACTAATCGCCAGCTGTTCTTTGCAGGCCCACTCCCATACCTCCACACTACATGATAATGTAGTGGCACATCCTAACTTGGCAAAATGATAGTAATATCAGCTAAATCCTAGTTGTTATGCTGAAATACCATTGCATAATAAGAAGGCATGAAATGCTTTATTAGGTATTGTTAGATAACTCCAGTTTTTCAGTAAGAATTTAGCCCTTTCACTGTTAAAGTTGGTAAGGGGAAAATTAGGGCCTGTCACTTAATGTCATTTTATGCTAATGTTTTCTTGTCTTTCCCCTTCTTATTTGTGGAAAATTTGAGATAATAGCAGAATGACATCTAATTTGGTTTTCTCAGTTTTCACAAATGGGAAACAAAGTTCCTTGTTCTTACCACCTAATAAATCTAATTAAAATTCTTAAATGAAAGAAAATACTATTAAAATAAAATAACTTTTTGATATTGTTTCTCTGTATTTTCAGTGATGCAGATTAAGTGGTGTATACAACTGTGTTATGCCACTTTTGCAACAGTTTTAGGTCCATATATACTGTTCTGACCCTCTAAGATAGTATAAAACACCTTTAGGCCCTATCAAGGGATTTAAGTGCAAAAGCTACTAGAATCTTTGCCTCACAATAAGTACATCCTCTTAGGCTGCCTCCAGTAATAGATCTCTTGTGATACCTCAGTTAAAGCTGACTCTGGTTACATATTTTGTATGTGAAGGCACAATACTAAAGAAAGTAGGTAGTAAAATAACAGTCAATGCTCCCTGTGATTGACTTCTGTTTGGGCTCTATAAAAAGATGATTAATGTCAGGCAGTGTTTTGTAAATCTCACTGTGTATTTATGTAAGTGTACTCCAAAGAGTATAAACATGGAAAAAAAGATTAATAGTTTAGGATGACATGAAAATGTACAAGTAGGTATAATGAAATATGTTAAGTAGCCTGTGACATATAATGCCACCGGTTACATGCTTTTAAAGATTATTTCAAATGCACATGCTGTAGATTTGATCTATGTAGTACCTGAAATTACTAACCCCTCCATGACTGTTACAGAGATAGTAAGAAGTTTCAAGAAAGAGAAACAAAATTATTCTTGGTAAGTAGACTGCTTGAAACTACTTACAATTTTTTTCATAACCATGACTGCAATTTAGGAAGATTTTTTTAAAGAACATTTTTTGCTATATTTATTTGTGTAGACTGAAGTATAAAAGGTTAGACACTTACTGCTTTTTGGCCATAGAGTAGATTCCAAAGGAAGCCACGTGTATTGTATGTTTAAAACTAGGTGAGAAAAGAGCAAATTAAACTCTGGGATGTTAAAATACCCATTAGTGATACAAAAATGCAGACATACAACAGAATTGTGCTATTTTTAAATACGGTGTTTCTAATTATTATTTCCATAGGGCAGGCCTCTTTAAACACAGCAAGGAGTATACGCAGAATGACAAATACTAAGTAGGTGATGCTATATTCTTCAGGTTCATTCCTCTCACTCCCAGCAGTTGTGCTGTTCCCAGGACAGCAGGATAATTATTTTTTTGGTGAAAAAAAAATAGAGGTAACAATGTCACCCTTAAATAGTGTAGTGAAAGCATGGTGCTGGCCTGGCTAAATGTATATCAATAATTAGCATATCCAGTGGTATTTTGACCTTGAGGCAATGGTTGGTATTTTCTATGACTAGCTTCATAGCTGAGATTTTATTCTTTTGATAAAGGTGATTTATAGTGCCAGAATAACTTTTTTAAAAGAAGTACTAACTTGTCTACCACATGATGAGAAAATGGGCGCTTTGGAAAAGCTTCTCGCTTTTGAAGCATTGCATTTCCTTTGACTGGAACATTTGCACATGCTATTAGTAATATGGAGATGTTCAAAGTTCCAGCCATTAGGGAGAGACTAAACTTTTTTCACTATTTACAGCTTCAGATAATCACTGCTGGGAATAAAAATTATAACCAGAACTGCATGTATCTTTCTGCTACATTAGTGACTTAGTCACCTACAGTGTCTCCCACACTATTTGTGTCAAGTTAATTTAGGGAGGTGATAAAATGTGTTCTGTTTTGTTTAGTGGACTCTAAAATTGCTGACTTCAGTGGATATTCTTATATTTCCTTTCAAAACACTTTTGACAATGATATAAGACCTGTACAGTTTTATATCATAATTCTAGAAGATGAGCCATTCAATTCTTCTTTAATTGTTGTTAATGGTAATTCTGATAGGGTGACCTAATTAAGGAATATCTATATTCTTAATAGATATAAGATCTAATTCCTTTGAAGTGTTGATATACATACCTTCTGCTGAAAATTCCTTTTTCCAGTGGAAGATAAATATCTAAAGACTTTTGGTATTATCAGCCAAGATCTCTATTAATACTGTGTATATCTGATTGGAGCATGAGGAATGCTTCTTGCAATAGAACACTTGATTGATTTGTGTTAATCTTTAGTAGCATATCCTCCTTGTTCTACCTCTTTCTGCCACTGGCAAAATCCACTGTCTTGTTACTTGGCTATTTGGCCAAATACACTCAAAATCTCATTATGGACAAAAAGGAAACATATGTATATAAAGCAAAGAATTTATTGTTCATATATTTGAAAGCTTAAGAGTCTAATCTAAGAATCCTAATTATTATGGAAAAAAGAAAACAAAGAAAAAATTGAACACTTCTATATTGAAAATCTCAATAATGTAGTTAAAGTTTCTATACACACACTTCCTGGTTTCTACCCCTTTTTCTTGAAGTGTGAATGTGGCCATCAAATACTGTATCATTCAGGACATGGTAAACTGCTACAGGTGCTTGGCTTTTGTACATCTGCTCACTTCTCAACTGATAAGGTGGTGAGCTCTAGGCTTTCCTAGGCAGCCTGAGGGTACTTCCCCTGTTTCTGTGGTGGAGTGTCAGGACCCATTCTCAGCACTTGACCCAGATGCATTTACATTCTTATTTTTGCGGGGACCATAACTGGGGAATAGATTTTACTCATTTGGTGCACTTGAGTGACTCAAGGAACTCAGTGCCTTGAAGTCTGCACAGAGATATACTGCTGGGATAATTTCCACTTGTTCTTATGTTAACCTTCACCAGCTTCACAGACGTTGGTTTGCTAAATCCACTATCAATCCATTTTCTTGCAAAAAGGGTACAAACAATTTCTTGCTCTTTCTCTTCTGGCAGACTGTTAGCTTTAGTCTGTACACAAAATGTTCCTGTTCCTTTTGCGATCTCCCTATTCTGTAACTGACATGATAGGGGTACTGGACCCACCTCCCCATTTTGTTACGCTGACCTATATCAAGTGATCCACTAGGACAAATTTGTTGGAACCTCATCCCAGCACCTCAGCTGAACACCAGTCTCCTCTAGTGAATCACTACTAGTGAACTACTCCACTGAACTACAACTACAGCTGCTTATTACCTTTGGTCAGATTTATTGATCAGGGACTCTTTGTCATCTTTACCTTTTTTTTTGTTTTAGAAGAGATATGTCAACTGACTGCAATTGATTAACATCTGCTATGACCCTTGATTACTGAGCACTCTTCTCTTTTAATAGGAGTTTTCATCCTCAAAATGTTTCCCTAGAATTAAAAGTCATTCATGGTTCTTGCTTTAGTGCAAGCACAAATACATTCTGTTGAGATAAAAATGCTGCAGAAGCAATATTCTTAGCGCTTGGCAACAATTACCGTCATACACTAATCTTGGATTTAATAAATGTTAAGATGCGAAGGATCATAGCCATGTATCTTTACTTAAGCAATAGCCCACAGGCCTATATGCTTAGCCCATAGCTTTTTACCACTGACTTTGTATCCAATTAATTTACTGAGAACGCTTCCTGTACTTCTTTCATTTGAGCTGTCATAAAACTGCTATACTTTCTTGCCTATATTGCTCTGCTCCTTCTTTTACTTTGTGTAATCGGTTTCCACATTTTTATGAGGCTTCTGCAAAATCTGTATGGCTTTAGATTATCATGATTTTGTCTTACTAGTGGTATAAGATTTTATAAAATTATCTATATCCTATAACTGAAAAAAAATTCCAAGATTAAGTACATCCTTCACCATTATTATAAATCTTGTGAGCATGATATAAAATATGTGGTCATGTTTTAATCTAAACCCTTGATGTTTATGGTTTCTGTTTCTTACAAACTTATGATAACTGATTTGGAAATAGAGAGAAAATGGCAAGATCATTCCTTTTTGTAAAGTTTCACACTTCATTTCCTTGCATTTTATGCTATTCTGGCTAATGAATTGCTGAAAACTGGAATTGTGTTAAAAGGAGTAAAAAGGTATTGCTCTGATCATAAGCAAATAAAATTATGTGGCATATGGTACAGAAACTGCAGTTGTCAACACAAAGTAATGAAAATCTGCAACAAATACAAAAATATTGGCTACTTAAACCAGTAAGCCATTAATTCATTTGCAACAGAGGTAATGTCATGGCTCGATATGAAGATTATTCAAATACTTTTTAGTTATCACATTAACATAAATTAGGTGTATTTGGGAATCTTTAAATACATTTACACTTCTCAAGCATTCCTTTCTTCTCTGAGCAATTTTTCCCAGCATATTCTGTTACTTGCTTGAACATGTGTTACAGAAAAGACAAAGTTTTCTAAAATTCGGAGTGATCTGTTGGAAGAGCAAATTTGAATGCAGTCAGTAAATTAAAAGTATGTTTAAATAAACAGTTACTGTTATAGGAATGAAATTGTTCAGATTCGGATATATGATGAGAAAAAGACTTCACCTTTCCAAGAAAAGAAACATGTTACTAAAAATAAAGTTGCATTCGGTTGTTTAGCTTTGACAGACTTTTCAAGGGTTGACTACATTGGAAATTCAAGCTCCTTCATGCATACATGATTGGGTTTTTTTTCTGAATGATGCTTTTGAGTCTTATGGACTATTTAATCCAAAACATACCCACACATTTACATTCACTACAAGCACAACATTTTTACAGTAACATTTCCAGAGATCCAATGCACACAGAGGATCAAATTTAATCAGGATGTAGAACACCTCAAACTATGCCCCATTTAAATTTGTCTGTTTACATGGGGGCTGAATTTGATCAAATCTCTAGCAAACAACTAAATAATTCAGTCCAATAGCAGCCTTATTTCACATGACTTGTACATCTGTCTTGATAGTGAATATAGCTGTTTTCCCAGGAATGGAGCTTTGCTCTGATGAAATGTGTCTGTAAAAACAATTTTTAATGCATTCAGTAAATAATACTTTGTTTGCAATTCAACCCACATGTTTTTCCATCTCTATAGAACTCCTTTGTTTTAGATTCTGATGACTAAATAATTCAGTCCGGTAGAACCAGGACTATTTCACTTTGAAACTACAGCTGCTTGAGGCAGGAGAAGAGTGTCCTGTCCTCTCCTCCTGGTGTTGCAGAGGGTCTCTCTTTGATGGATGGCACTGGAAAAAACAAACAAAAGGGATAGATGGATGCTTTGGGAGCCTTACAGTCCCACATTTGAAAAATACTATAGAACTTCTTTGTACAGCCACACAGTGTAGAATTGTTTAGGCTCCATTACATCATTCTGTGTTGCGTTGTAAAATGAAGTGATTACAATGTGATTGGAGCAGCTGATATATTTCGAATCACTTGACAAAAGGGGAAGTATAGTGGAAAATCAAATGGATATATATGGGTAGCAGAAGTGATCAGAAGAAATTGTGACCATAATTATCTTTGATTGCTATCCTTTTTGTAACTGCTGTGTAATAGTGGTTTGGTTTGTGTTCATGATGGTAGAGAACTTCTCTCAATTTTAATTTCTCAGAAACCGTACAGCAAACAATAGTTGAATAACACGGTGATAACAAAATGTGAGTACATTATCTTTAGTTGTGTGAATTTGAAACTCTTTTGGCTGTTTCAATTAATTTAATTGATTGTAACTGTTTCTAATCAACTGGGATAATAAAGCTAGCATCTATAGAGGTTTTTAATCCCCATTTCGCTGGGGGATGAATCTTTTCTACCCTTATTCTCCAGTTCCTCTGGGTCAAACACAACTGTTCCTAACACATTACAAAGTCTTGGATCTCTTCCAATCTTAATGTAAGCAGCATAGATATGATGGCATTTATATTGATGGATAGTGTCCTCAGGGATATAGACAAAGATGAAATGTCAGTGCTAGTATTTTTCAGCCTGCTAAGACTCTCTGAAACTCCCATGCAAAATAATCTGCTGATCTGTTGGTGTGACTTAGCACAGGTATCTAGAGTTAGGCAAAGTAAAATCACTGACTGTTATCCAATAAAACTTGCGGGAGCATAATGAGAATCTCTTCTTTCATACTGTTTCTGTCTTTAAGGCTAATTCTGTCTTTTCTCTGATTCAATATGTACCTGAGGCCACGGGGAGAGCTTTAATGATGAAAGTGTAAACAAAGAGTAAGGTGACTAGTCAATGAGTTGACAGCTGGAGAATGTACTTTGTAAGTCAGGATTACAGATAGCCTGTTTTTCTTTTCTGGCCTTTTGAATAGTGGCTGAAGACATGCACAGGTGCATAAATACATGTAACAGTGGAAAGGTACCAACATATTGATGAAGAAAAGGCTACTATAGGTTTTCAGGCAAGTCCTCCATAAAATATTGAAGACAACTAAGTCAAAATTGGATAATGAATTGTTTGTTGTTTTGGTTTTTTTTTTAATTCAGTAATGCTGGAGCTAAGTAAGCACCTCAAATGTTGTCTGCTTTGGTGATATGCCATTGAGATACAACTTTATTGATCTTCTCCAAATCGTGATAGCAAGTGATGGTGTCAGTGGAATTTTGGGACCTCCTCACATTAACAGGGGACTCAAACTCTTTTGAATATTATCTCAGAGACATTTGTTTACCCTCCTTAGCACCTATAACTTCAGCCCTAGAAGCAGCCCCCTTTTTTTTTGATCCCTCTTTTGCACCTGTAGCTAACTGATATGAATGGAACACTGCTAAGGTGAATTCCTACATCTTGTCCATTGTAAGAGCAGTTTCTATAACACAGATCCAATTTTATTGGTGCTGTAATACACTTTTGAGATACACATTTCTAGCATATCACATGTAGCACATTTTATAGAATGGTGTGAACATTGATTTGTATCATTAGTCTATTAGACTCACCACAAAGCTTTCAGGTTTGTCATCTATCCAATATCCTTTGTTCACTTTGCTTCACTCAGGTCACAACCCAAGACCCCCTTTGGTTTTTTTTTTAATGCATTTTTCTGTTTGACTTGCTGTACTGAGAACATTTCCTCTCAGAAATTAATTAATCCTGAACATCTTTGTGATTGTTTGCTGTATGCTTTGACCTTTCTCTCCAAGCCTGCAGGTTAGGCTGCAGATCTTTCTGTGCATATGGAATTTATTCCATTCCTCAGAATCTGTGATTTGGGGCCAAAAATAAGAAATGTCTTATACTTGTCTAAGAAAATGTCTTATATTTGACTCAAGGAGGCATTATACATTTATGGTGCTGTATAAAGTTTCATTTTTTAATGAGCTAGTAGCGTATTACTACTAGGTCAATTTTATGGATCTCATGTTAGAAGAATTTCCTCTTTTGCTTACTACCAGTTTGCAGTTATATACATAGCTGTCTGAAAATACAAAGTCATTATATACAGGAATATAGATTTTTTATATTCATGTAGCTATTAATATCTTTAATTTCCCCCCTCCCCCCCCTCCCACAAATTTGTTTTTCATTTTCTTTCTAATATTCCATCTGGAGATCACTTTTCATGTTAGTAATGATACAATCTATGAAATGGTTTAAATAATTGTTTTCTGATTCATATGTTCATCAGTGCACAGTTTTCAGCAGAATCTTGGAAACCTCAAACCAAAGGAAATTTCTAAAAGGTATATTAGCATGTAGCATACTGAACAAAGTTAGCAGAACAAAACTCAGGTGCCATTTCAGTATTTAACATTATGACTCATTGCGACAAATTTGTCAGTGCTATCAGTTTCAGTCTTATCAGTGACTCAAACTAACTGTGATGGATGTACATTTCCATACTATTATTTTGTCATGCTTCAGGGTGACACCTTGGCTTAATTATTCCGATGTGTGTGGCTGATAGACCAAATTTTGCAAAGCAGCAAGTAGAGAACATTTCCCAGTCTGTATTATACATCTATGAAACCTTCCTTTCTAGTGCTTCACTGTAGGCAAGCTAAATGGTAGCCAGAAACTTCAGGGCATATTTATTTATGAAAGATTGTAAATATATAGAAGGCAAAGATGTAAGTGTTAAAAATTTATATTAAAAAAAAAATGTGTCTTATACAATATTTGTCAAGGTCAGAAAATAAATAATGCAATAGTTTCTCTGCAATATGGATTTTTATGTCTGATTTTCAGAAAATCGATGCCCTCTGCCTATTACTGTTTTATGATTAACCAATACTTAAGCAAGTGCTGTGCAGAGAGTATAAGATCTTTTTTTTTACAAATTGCAAAACCTAAACTATCAACACTAAAACCTCAGATAAACCCAGTAAAAAAAAAACAACAACCCAGCTGAATGAATTTACTTCCTTGCTTAATAACTATCTTATGTCAAGGATGGCAAATTAATGTAGATCCTTTGTTGCTTAAGTTCCTAGTTAATACGGTGTTAACTTTTACTTTCCTGCCTTACAACAGTGTTCGTAGATAAACACATTTTAAAAGTATGACTTTCTCAGGAAGACATCTTGCAAGTGCCTGAGATTAATCTTTTCTAGCTTGTGTGGATAAATGGGGGCAACAGTGTAATCAAAAGAGAGAAGGAAAGGATTGTTGTTTTAGAAAAAAAAAATAAATAGAAGATACTCGTTCTACTCCATCTTTAGTGAAGAAAGTAAAGTTTCAGTGAAATGAGAATCTGAGAGTTTCCTTGCACTGAAAACTCATAAAGATTAGAGATGACTCCCAGTTTTGGTGTCAAAGATGATTTCTTCCAATGACCTTTGTGTTACCTGTTAAGGATCTGGTCTGAGCCTCGTGGGCACTTACTGGGAATGCTTGGGAGAAGGCATGCTGAGTTCCTGGCACTAAGAATTTAAGCATCAAAATGTAAAAATGTCCTAGAGGTAGATTTACTGTGGGATGAAGAGAGAGAAGACACAAATCCAGAAAGAGTTTCAGGCAACAAACGTGAAAGAAAACGCACATTCCACTCACCAAAAACAGGCAAAAGAAGACACACAAATTCCTCTAATCTGACCAGCAAAAGTTGTCTTTTCTCCCTGCATGCGCAACTATTACACAGGGAGGCTGTGAAGTTTTTCCTCTACAGAGAATGTATCTGGCAGGAGGAAGCTGAGGACCATTGTGTTTAGGCTGGCCACTGGTGTGCAATTGGAGAGAGTGGGAGAGTAGGATGTTTAAATAAAAAGTTATTCCCGAAGGTGTAATGCCAGTGCTTTTTCATGTTGAAGACTTTTCTGATATTTCCTGTAGGAACAGTTGACAGAAGAAGCATTAAGTATCATGATCTTAATTATAGATCTTATCTCACTCTGAGGGAAAAAAGTTTCCTGGAGGGGGATCCTTGGAAAGTAATATAAGTAACATGGCTTTGCCCACTAAAAGGAAAAAAGGAAAACCTAAAGCCTAAAGGTTCTTCCAGGTCAAGATATCTTTCAGGTCACAATATCTTTACATCTACAAATATGTGCCATGAGGAACTAAAGATCAATCTGTTTACATTTATGTGGTAATGAAGATCGGTATAGTCTGTCTTCCAAACGCCTGCTTCTTCATGCTTACTTCTGGCACATATTGTTCACCGTGGTTAAAAATCCTGGGTTGAAACAGTATCAGAAGCTGTTGAACATAATTATAAACTGACACTGCTAAGGAAGCCTGTTTGCCTTGTATCAAAGGAGGCTGAAGGAGGGAAGAAGCATGGGGACTGAGAATTGCTGCCACATTAAGGAGTGTCAGGATGAAAGCAGAACTGGGCTGGCTCTGGCTGTACTGTGAAATGCTGGCATATGATAAGTACACTAGATAGGAAATAAGAAGCTTTGTTTCAGTAAGTAAGTGGATCAAAATCGTCATCTGTAAAAGGCAGCATGTGATAAACTGCTATCAGCATCTGGTAAAACCTAAAGAAAATGACCTAATTTCACAATGAATAGTCATCCCAAGTATTCAAAATCTAAAATTTCACTGTTCTTCAAGAGCACTTTGTATGGCCTCCCCTAAGCTCTATTTCTACATCCATTCAAGTCAAGAACCAAAGTCTGACTGACTTTAATGGGAGCAGAATTAGGCTCATATTGAATTTTTGGACCAATGTTAACATTGCTGTCAGCAAGATGGTGAGTTCTAGCCTCATGCTTTCCCCTGACATCTGCCTGTTTCAAGGTATAAATGAACTAACACAGAAAGCACACTTGAGGAAATGTTTACATCTGCCTGTATTGGCAGCCAGGAGAGCCGCTATAAAATACTGGAAGCTTGACAAACCCTGCAGCTTTCAAAAGTTAGATTACAAATGTTTTCAGTTTAGCCTCATTAAAATAGGAATAATAGTGAAGGGAAGGCCAGACTTTAGATCTCCTCTTGAGCTAAGACTGCAAGACGATGGAACAAGTACTTCCTCTGAAGACCTATAACCAGCCTGAAGTACAGGTTTATCTCTATTTACACAGTGAAACTAAGGGCAAAAAGATTAAATGATCTATTTGATGCCTTGGTAAAAATGTCTTTCTTTTAAAACAATGGGTTAAATGGGTGTGAAAATTTTTTTCCACTTTACAATCCTTCTGCAATTGATACATTACCATTACTTCATTCTTTCTGTTCTTCTGAACCTTGAATTTTTGCATCTGCTTCTAGTGTTTTGTATGCAGACACAATAATTCTGTGTCCTGCGTTGTTTGAGTAATATGTAGCAGATGTCTGTACTGGTTTTGCCATTGTACAAAATATATTTTCTTAAATGAAAGGAGGAAAAAAAAAAAAAATCATCCTAGATGTTGTAGACAAACTGAGTTTCTCTAGTTTGAAATACAAACGCAAAACCCACAAGCTCTTTCCACTGAATGATCAGAAAAGGCTTCATTTTTAAACTTACTGAAATATTTAACTCCCACTACTTAATGGCTTATTAATTACTTCAACAACTTGTTCCAGACTTTCCAAAGGTACTCCATCTTGACCACAACCAAGAATAAACTATTTTTTAAATTGGATTAAGCTTTTGTTTTATTGTCATCAATATTAACAACTGCATGTCCTTAACATACAAGCAAGAAGGAAACCAGAGCTGTTTCTTACATGCTGCTTGAAAACCTAACAATGCAAAGATACCGACTGCTTCCTGTAAAGTGACAAACTTCTTCAGCTTCTTCTGGATTTTCAGTGAGCAGGAATTGAGAGCATTAATTATCTCGCAGGATGTACTGAACAGGTCATGGGATGAAGTTCTTCCAAAATCCCTACTGCTACAGACTGTACTTTGGCTGAAATATTAGTAGATACGATGTAGCGTTTTCTTACTAAGATGATTTTCTATTTCCATGGTAGCAGACAGTTTGGACAGAATTCAAGTGTGTGGTTTTTTTTTCTTCTTAGCAAAAGGACTAATGAGAGCAGCGGGGTTAAATTGCAGCCTCTGTTCTGTTTGTTATACAGAGCTGTGGTATGCGGCTGTTCCCATCAAGGAGATAAAAGATGAATGAGACAGACATGCAGTAAAAAGGGACTAGAGGTAAATACATGAAGTACCTTGCCTGGGATCTTTCAGTCGCAGGATCTCTGGGACATAACTAGTATTTGTCCACTTCTTGCAGCTTTATTCCATATTTTCTTAGTAATTCCAGTTGTGTTATGTCTATAAACATGGTGCAATGTACATATTACATGTAATGGTGTTCTTCTCCACACTTTTGTTTATCCAGTTTTCATCCCTCCCTGTGTTTCGTACTAGATCTGAGTTTGGAAAATGGTAATACACAAAGCAGATTGATTGCTGCTAGTCCTGTTGCTTAATTTTCAATGGGAATTTCAGCTACCCTCATGATAAGGGTAGGACAGAGCCTGAACTGATGTTAGATATAATTCTCTCAGATCAATTGAAGTTACTTTAAAGAGTGAAGATGGCCATATATGCCACAGTACTCAACTATATGGGTTTATGATGTATTTTTGGACTGTACTTCTACTATACCCCATTTCAAAATGTGCATGTAGACTGTCTTGCGGAACAAATGAGAGTATTTGGAAAGAAGATTTTGGATAGGTGTCATAATAATATGGTAGCCAGTGCGAGAAGACCACAACAGCTACTCTTACATATAAATACTGAGGGTATGAGTATTCAGGGAGGAAGTAGGATAATGTAAGAAAAGGTTACAGAGCCAACTAATGATGTAATAAAAAAGTAGTCCTTTGTTCTTCGTCCTTTATGTCTGTTATGTGTGTTAATCCTCTTAGTATATTGCCTTTCTGATTGGCAACTCAGAAATGGTTCGTAATCAAGTTTAAGTGAAAGACTTAATTGCAACAAAAGTGGCAGTAAGTGAAGTTTTACAGCTGCAGCCACATGCATGTTATTTCAGGGAAGACAAGGAGGGGAATGAGCTGGGGCATTTTAGGAGATGCTAATAAGTAATTGTCAAAATTACATAGAGTACTTCAACCCTTCGTTGTCTAGGGTGCTTCAGATGGCTATTATCCAAAATTATTAAATACAGTACTACAAATCAATATAGTTCTGCAAGAAAAACTGTTGCAATATGGTAGTGTTTTGAATAAATATCTTCAGAAATACCATGGTACCAGCACAGTGAGGTCTGCATCATGCTAGAGCTAATGGCCACAAAAGTATCAGAGATGGAGAATTAAATTAATGAGATTGTTAATATTCTCTCTCAGCTTTTCAAATTCCCACTTTCATCCTTGTGCAAACTAACTAGGATCTTTTGCTATTTAGGTATATTTCAATTTCATTTTCCTTATCTGACTGTCTCAGACCAATGAATGCAAGTTGGAACAAGTCCCAGAGTAAATATTGGGAATCCAGACATGAAACAGTCACTGATCCTGTGGTTAAGATGGTAACTTTTTAGACTCAAGTTCAATCCTTCCCTGTATCTTACAGAACTGCACAATACATCATTTCTTACATCCCTCAGAACTACTCTAACGATTCAGTTATTAATGATTCTGGGATAAGTGAGGTTCTGTTTTTAAAACAGGTCTTTTAACATTCTTTTTTACATTCTTGTGCAATACAATAGGTTTCAAACTTCCATTCTGTGAGGAAGGTCTTCCTTCTCTACTCCAACTATAAATACATCTGTAATTTTGAGATCAGAATACAATATGCATTCTGACATAGGTACAAAAGATGTAGATGACATGCATTCAGAGACCATATTGCTTGTAGCACAAGCATGAAATCTTCCTGCTACTAGAGCAAAGCTAGGAGTCTGAGCAGTTAGAAGATGTTGGACCTTCAGAGTGCTCAATGGATTTGGATATAGAGCAGCAGTGAGCACAAAGGATAACGGTGCAATGGAGTAAAAATCAATCAGTTTAAAAGGTCTGACAGAAAAGTGGGGAGAAAATAACTTTATATCACAAAGACCGCTTCATATTAGGGCAAGTATGTGCCAGCATAGGCTGCTGGCAAGGATGACAAACAGCTGCCTCAGTCACTAACAATAAATGTAACAAGCCATAGCTAAAGCCAGCTGTGTCACTACAAGCTCATGGCTGCAAAATTAAGTCACAGATCCTACTATGTGGTTAACCTTGTCTTCTACTGTAGGTAATAGCCAAAAGTATTATTTAAGTCTGTGTTAATTATCGGCAGGTGTTGCTTACTATGACTACAAAAATGCTTTTCCATTGAAAATTCTTCTTAGACAATTGTAGCAATGTCAAGTTAGTGTCTCCTTTTCATAGACTTTTGGTCACAGACCATGAATTGCAACAGAACACATAATTTTGGAGTATTCTTTTTCCATCCTAAATGCAAGGCTTTGGATTTTACACTTCCAAATTTTGAATTTTAAATCAGATTTTAATCTTCTCACTTGGTTTTAAACCTTTCATAAGGTAAAGAGCTACACTGAAGGAGATAAGGGAGTGCTTCTAAGATTTTACATGGACTTTTTGCCAAATTTAATACAGTAGTTGAGTGTGACTGAAAGTAACACTTGAAAATTCATAATGCTCAGAATATCTGGTTTAACCAACATTTACAGTGTTATTTTACATTTATTTTTAATTTAAATGCTTACTCTTATGCTAAATAAGTATCTCATAAAGGTCTAAGGCTTGTTGAAAATCTGTGTTAATGATGCAGAAAACTCCATGATAAACTCCCTTAAAAGTTTCAGGTAAAAAATATCTGAACCACATTTTCTAAACTACTAAATTAAGGAAATGCAGTGTCCTCTGAAATAATTGATGAAGTGGAAGGTAATTCTTATTCTGTGTAATGCATTTGTCACATTTTTCCCAAATGCTGATGAGTTATGTTTATTCCATACTTCTATGTGGTTTGTGTTGCTGTTGACAGTTTTACCATTTACCGTTATTAGAATATATTTTCTTACATCTTCCAGAATTAATAGTCAGATATTTTATCTTTTTTCCTTGTTTCCCTAGTTTTTAATTTGTAGTCACTGATATAAAATTCCAGTCTTCATTTGCTATATGCTAGTTTCTTTATTTTTAATGTCTGTTTTTTATAATCCTCTAAGCCAATATAATCATTAGTTTCTTAATTACAGATTTTTGAAATATGTAATGTGATAATTTTAGTTGGATTACACATTTTCCTGTTCATAAAATTAGTTGATTTAACTCACAATTTACTTCTAGACTTGTGAAAATGCTATTTTTTAAGCACCAAATACATATAAATCCTTTTTCTCTCTTATTTCACTTGCACATAGCAAATATACTCAGAACAAGAGCACTTGCTACAAAGTAATTTTAGTTCTGTGATCATAACTAAATGAATTTGGATTTCCTTTTGAATGGGTGGAAATGTTCCTAAATTAGGAGACTGACATATATGCCATAAATTCTGATTAAATCAGTTGTATTAGAAGGGTGAAACATATGGCATCTTTCATTAAGAATAAAGGTTCCTTTGTAGTTACTTCATAGTTACGCATTTGAATAGCGATCCGTAATCTTTTCAAGGATCATTTGCTTGTCAGATATGGGTAACTGTTTTGGGTTAACGCCAGTAGGCGGCTGAGCCCCACACAGCCACTCGCTCACTCCCCCACAATGGATGGGGGAGAGAATCAGAAAAGTAAAAGTGAGAAAACTCGTGGGCTGAGATAAAGACAGATTAATAGGTAAAGAAAAAGCAGCATGCGCAAGCAAAGCAAAATAAGGAATTCATTCACCACTTCCCATCAGCAGGGAGGTGTTCAGCCATCGCCAGGACAGCCGGACTCCGTCATGTGTAACAGTTTCTTGGGAAGACAAGCACCATCACTCTGAACTTCCCCTTCTCCTCCTTCCCTCGGCTTTATATGCTGAGCATGATGTCATACGGTCTGGGATATCCCTTTGGTCAGCTGGGGTCAACTGTCCCGGCTGTGTCCTCTCCCAGTCTCCCACCCACCCCCAGACCCCTTGCTGGGGGGGTGGGGTAGGGTGGGGTGAGAAGCAGGAAAGACCTTGATGCTGTGTAACCAACTGCTCAGCAGTAACTAAGACATCTGTATGTTATTGACACTGATTTGGTCACAAATCCAAAACAGAGCACCATATGAGCTGCTATGAAGAAAATGGACTCTACCCCAACCAAAACCAGCACAGTAACTTAGTAACGGCTAACATTATTTTGATACAGTGCTGCTTCAATTCTCACTTTGCTTTCTCTGTCCTTTTAAAGTTAGTTATATCTTATTCTTCAAGTGGTGCAATTCACTTCACAAGGATGCTGTAATACCAACTCTATCAAGATTGGGCGTGTAAACAAACAATTCTGATTAGTCTTATTTATTTCTCAAGCCCCTAGCTCAACATCTTCATAAGCTTTTAGTTTTGGATAGTTTTTTAAAACACAACTTGATTTAGGTATAAGCGAGTGCTTTAGTCTTTATCTTTGTTAATAGTTTAACACCCTACTAACTGGGCTAGCAAGTTTTATCTGGGAAGGAAGATGACTGCTAAGCATTGTACATGCCATTATTGATAGAAGCAAGAGATGCAGGGGACAGCAATATTTTTCAGCCACATACTCATAAAGCATCTGGGAAATATTTGCACATCATTATTTACACTTTTTTTTTTTTTTTTTACGTACCACAGTTTGTAATCCTTATCCTACATGTATTTCAGCTCACCTCTTATTATATATTAAAGAATTAGTGATGCAATAAAAAAAGAAATCTTGATATGTTGCAGTTTTGTGTGGCAATCTCAATGGCAAAATTGACTGTACCCCTTTCTGCAAGAGGTATTCAGCAAGGTATCAAACAATATTACAGCTTTTCCTTATATATAATGTATTTTAAAATGTTAAAAACACTCAGTGTTTATGTTATTCAAAACAATGAGAGAAATTGCCATTATCCCATGTGGAGGCATTCAGAGCTGGAGAGACTTGAGGCAGAACTGAGCTTGCTTATTCCAGTATATCTAAAAACGTTGATAATTCTGTCATGCCTAATCTTATCAGTTATGATGAGTCCTCAAATGAACGGTAGTGCCATAATTTATTGTGTATTCATACAGTACTATCATGTAATATATACCATCTAAAAGGGTTGTCTAGGGTTGCTTCAGGTCTGGGAAAGATATTCCAGGCTGTTATGACTCCTGCTGCTTCTGTGTAACCAAACCATCCGGTAGCTGTGGCACTCTTACCAAAGGGAAGGGAGGTGAGGAGAGAGGCAGAGGGGGTCATTTCTTAATTTTTTTCATCCTTCTGAGGTACTTACTATTGCAGGACTCTGGAGGAACTACTCTGAATAATATCTCAATGGCTTTACTCAAAGGAGTTTTCTAGAGACACCTTCATAGTTATAAATATATATTTTTAATATTTACTACAGCTTACACTTTTAAGCAGTCCACATACTCCTGACACAGGTTGAGGGAAAAATGAGGAAATTCACTTATTACCTTGAGGTCAGCAATTCTGTATCAGCTTATTATTTTTAGTGTTAAAGTTATTAGCAAGAAGAACATATAAAACAATTTCCAGTCTCAGGATATATGTACGTTATCTTGAAGTCAAGGGAACCTTACAGAGTTCTAACTACTGAGTAAATAAAGTAAAAAAAGTGAAAAAAAATTATTTTAATGTAAATACAGTGGAATTAGCAATTGAGTATTACACAATATATATTATATGGTTGAAAGTGATTTGTACTATCTTGTTTAGGCTTAAACCGTTGGTTTTGGAAGCAATGCGCTTTTTAGATAAAAGAACATCGCTTTCTAGTTCAGAATTTTAGAAAAATGAGTAAAAAGGACAGGACAACTTATTTCACTTTCAACAGTGACAGACATACAATAGCTTCTCTTTATGCATCTGAAGATATGTATTGCATATCTGGCAGTGTTGTACCTTTGGCTTCTCATCATAAATGATCTTATACCAGTGACCAGATGATCTGCTTTTATAAGAAGTTATTTCAAGTCAGTGATCCTCCTTGTCAGCTAAAGACTTGAATGTCTTTTGTCAGTCCGTCGACTTTAAAAGCTTTTCTTTCCTCATCAATTATCCTGAATTCGTATTTGGCTTGGTTTACATACAATGGATACAAACTCCATTTGTTTCAACTCCATTAGACTTGAATGCTATCTAAAATACAAGTGAGTGCCACAGAAGTATTTTCCATGGTATTTCTGCTCCTTTTGCTGTGATTTAAATATTATCAACTTATTTTTCTGTTCTAAATCCATTTCCTGATTTAAATATTTCTCTACACTTGCCCCTGGCAAACCTGTCTTCCTTAGTTAGAAACACTTCTTCAAAGTGAAGTCAGTAGCAACAAAAACTATATAACATTTCCTCATCATTTAATTTTACATTTTGGAAGTAAATCTTATTCACTCTTTAACAAATACCAGGATTAAAGTCGGCCAGGATTTTTTTTCCTTTTGTTAAACATGAAAAGCTTAACAAAACTGTTGGGCTCTCAGTAGACTTTCATCAGTATTCTGTGGTGGTTCTGAAAGAAATCTAATGCATTCTCCAGCCTCAGCCCTGAGGTCCCTATCCTTTTGACAGTCTATATAATAAAAATGCAGCACGTAGGAGGTACTGTTTGAGATCAACATCCTTATGTCACAGAAAACTAGAGAAGCTTCAAAGAAAGGGAATGACATACCCAAAATACTTTATGAAAAATCATTCTGAATGATTCACTTCTGTTTTCATACGGTCCATCATATGTTTCTTAAGTATTGCAGCCACTATATAGTTCAGATATTGACCAGTAACAAAGTGTTACAGGAAGATTTTTTTGTAACGTTTTTCATGTGAATGTTGCCTACATTTACCATGGTCTTAGATTTTCATGCTTCAAAATTCAAGATGTAAGTATTTATCTTAGCAAGGGAATTTCAAGCAGAGCAGGTTTTAAAAGATTTTCTATTCTGTGAAAAATTTTGAAACCTAAAAATCCTATTGTACACCAGCATGAGGTGAAGGTATGTGGGAAGAGACAAAACAGGTTAGTCAAGGCATTCACTTGTAACAGAGAATCTCATTTCCTTCTGTTTCTGACAGGGGTCCTGAGAGGCTGAAGTTGCTGTCTATCTGCTAGAATATTGATGTGGGCAAAAGTCGCTTTCTCTTCTGTTCTATTAAAAAATTAATCATGGACCAGATTATCCAATGATATTTTTTCTGGATGGAAATTTTATTGCAAACGTTTCAACTTAAAGTTTTAGTTACATAAACTGACTGATGTAAAATCATTCTGTTGAGGTTTCTCAGTCAGCTCCGACGTTTACGTTATTATAGGCGCAAAGTATTATTTATGAGTTATTTTGCTTCCTCCCATCTGTTTGAATTTGTGTTCTCCAGAATTATTTCTGTTTTATAAACAGTACGGCAAAAACTGTTCTTGAAGCATCTAGTTGCACAATACAGTGTTTCCACAGTTAATAAAAGAGTTAAGAAAATGAAATTCAAGAGACCAGCAAAAGTTTAAAGAAATATAGGAGATTATTTCATCCAGTTGAAATTAAATTTAGCATGCTTCTTCCTTGGAAGGAAAATCATCATTTACAGTCTAAAACAACAATAAAGATGCTATTTTATTAATTTCAGATTTGTGTGTGTACATATCTCTGTTTCTGAAAACTGACAACAATTAAGTGTGAGGAATATATTGTGTTATGCTGCCATACAAAGGAGCTGTACCTCAAGTCATCTGTGTCCTACAAATCTGCTTATACAAAGAGCTTCTTTGACATGAGTGATGCTTATGAATTAGACCTTTACAAGCATGCATTTGGTACTTTTCAAATCAAACACATGTATTTCAAGTATAATTAAGTAGATCCTATCATTTAAGGCATCATCAGTGAGAGGTTTAAGATGGTCATCGAATGAAGATTCAACATTTCCGATACTCAGGCAGAAATCAGTAAGGTTTGAATAGAAGGCTCACAGTTACAAAACACACGCTTTAAAAATAAGACAATAGTCTTCTCTCTGAACAAATATTTTCTTGTCACCTGGGTCTTTATAGGGAAGATGAAAGGAATTCAGTAAAATCTATAGCTTTTTGGAGACAAGATGATCTCCAATCTTTTGGTTGCTCTCAGGTTTTGTGGAGGTTGATTAGCAAAGTTATGGCTGACTTGAAGTTTCCTCTTCAATATTTTAAGCAGAATACTTGCTGTGTTATTCTAAGTTTTTTTTAAAAAAGATTAGTATTACTATTTCTAATCCTTAGCTCCTGGCTAATAAATCCATTGCCCAAGGAATTCTCTTGTGTATCCAAGAATGTTTCCATGTTCTCCAGTAAAGCTTACAGCTGTTTAAAGGTAGGAGATGTCTCAGAAGAATAGCCTTTATCTTAAAATACTGGTGTCTGTTTTGTGTTTCATTCTGATCCTTCAGGAATGAGTTTTCTTTTCTAATCAAATCATGGTGAAGTATGGTAAATCAAATCATGGTAGGGTAGGAGCTGGTGCATAAAGCCAAAACTAAAAACTGTATATCATCTTAGCTACAAAAGAATTATCTGCAAACACATGGAAATGTTTTTTACAATGTTATACCTTCTGAGATACTATGTATTGATTACAATTTTTTGCAATGCTTCAAAATTCTGATGAGATGATTACTTAATCCAACATACCAAACCATGTTCCAGTGCATCAGGACAGATGATAAGTATGTTACAATCACACCTAATATGTAGTTAAATTGCAAAATGCTTATGATAACAAAAATATTCTTTACCCAACATATTATCATCAATGGATCTAAAAATTGTCTTCATATGTTAGTCACCCATGCTATATTTACTTTCTAGCCTGCTTTCTACAAGAATATTATGGACTAAATCCTACTTGCAGCATCTATATTAGTGGCAAATGTAATGCAAATGTCTGGAAGATTATGATGTGAGTTTTTTTCTCAACTTTCATAACCAATCAGAACTCTTTTAGTCAGTTTAGAAATGAACAAAACCCAATTTGTTACCTGAATAAACAATACAGAAATTACTGATATGACAGAAATAAGGACCCCTACAATGTTATTTAAGTCATTGCTCTTCTGAGACCCTTTTGAAATAGTTTGCTTTGATTTAAAATGTGTGTATTTGGTTATAAAACACCTCTGTACAAATAGAGCTGAATGCATTGGGTAGTATATTATAAAATTTATTTCTATATATTGGTTTGTGAGACAACATTTGCATTCATTATAGAAGCAAAGACTGAGCAGAATAAATTTAAAGCCTATTAGGTCAACCATATGCAATATGCATCTACTGATGATAATAAGAAAAAATAGCTAGTGGAGTTTTGTTTATTTTACTATATTTACATATTTAAAATATCTTGCCTTATGAAGCATTAACAAGATCGTATGTGCAGTCTTCCTGGACCATTGTATTTGTTGTATTTACAGAAGGCAGCTGATGGCACCTGACATGGATTAAGATTTTACAATTATAGAATGAATTTGAAGGCTACAAAGGAGAATCTGAAGAGTTTTCATGGTATTTTTCTTGTCTAAAATCTAACAGTGCAAAATCCTTTAAGTTTCTCTGTAACACTGAATGCTCTGGAGTTAAGACATATTTTATTTGGCATTTATTTGTGCAAAGAAATCACACCATCTAGGACTGGAGGCTCTAGGGAAAGGTAGATAGACCAGGCAAAGTTTCTATAAAAGTTTAGGTAAATTCCTGGCAAATATGTGAAGAAGGATGGAGGGTAAACAAGCTAGAGAACAGAAATATTCTTGGGAATGGTTTAAAATCAACTGACCTACCTTGCTCTTTTGCATAGCAATATAGGAGAAGGGCTGTTAGACATCTAACATGAATGAATGGATTTTTGGCTACTTTTGTGGTCATCTAAAGACACTTGAACCTGGTTGATGATTTGCTTTGACACAATGTCTGCTGAGTCTAGGTTTGCATTCATATAGCAATGCTAATTATTAATAATCAACTATATGTTCCTTAAACTTGCAACCTTTTTGTTATGGTAAATTTTCCAAATAACTCACCTGTACATTAATGGGCTCTTATAGAAGATTATTCTTTTTTTTTTTTTTTTAAATTTAATTTTCTTTCAGAATCCTAATTCTGCAGTTGGATTGTTTCCTTACTCCTTAATCTCTTGGTGGTATAAAGGTATACCTTCACAAAAGAATGAAATCTGTTTTGAGGTTCTGTGTTTCTTCAACAGTGATAAGAACAACTCCTTTATCTTTCTTGATTGACTAAAATTTCTGTTGTTTTATTATTACATTGTTATCCTTTGTGTGCGTTAGCAGATTATACATAATAACTGCAAGAACCACAAGCATCCATGATTACTCCTTATTACCTTAAATGGCAATAGAATAATCTCTGCAGAGTTGTTTGCTATTTCATTTGGAAAAAAACCTTGTTGTAATAGTAATTCTGTCTTTTGTTTTCGTGCTGTATATTCCTGACAATGATGTTTTCCCCTGTTTATCTTTTTTTTTTTCTGGTAAGCATTTGGTCTAGTTGTTAACAGTCTCATTTAAGTTATTTAACTTTTCTTCACTTGCTGGTGAAAATTTTTGAATTCACTCTGATTCACTTCTTGTGATGCTATATTGTTTTTTCATTATTCACTTTGCATGCAATCATATATGATGTGGATATTTGGCAATTCAGTTCACAAGGCACTGTCACATAAATAATGTATTTCTAGACTTCTGCACATGCCTATTAACCTGATTGACCTCAAACCCCTTTCCAATTCGTAAGAAGTTTCCTTCCATAGCAATACTTTATACTTTGCACCTGATCCAGTCTTTTTATCCAGTAGCCCATTTTAACCCTTATTCTTTACCTCAACCACTAATCTCCAGTTTGGAACCTTGTCAAATACTTTCGAAAATCTGAGTATATTACATCCACTGAATTCCCCTTATCTCTTACAGCAGCAATATCTTCAAAGAACTCCAACAGGCTAGATAAGCATGACAGTTCCCTGCCAGAGTCCTTGCTGGTTATCCTTAATCAAACTATGCTTCTCCAGGTGTTCTCCCTACTGCAAAGGCCTGCGTGAAATAGTTTAAATTATTTTCTTCATGAACCACTATCTACAGTTTGCTCTTAAGCCATTTCAGATTACTTCAAATTTAAATCTACAGTTTTCCTTGGCTTTAGCTAATGCTGTTTTCCTTCTAACTGGCATATATGCTATGCCAATATTTTTTGCTCACATTTTAGATATTGTTATGAATAGATGATTACTGTTTGAATTGTATCTGTTCTAACGAGATCTGTTACTGTGAGCTGTGGATGTCACTTAAAGAGAAACTTGCAAAGTACTGCTGTCTGCTAAGCAGATGAATTGTTGCTTTAACAAACTGCAAAGAGAGTCTATTATATTGCCCTAGAAATTTTAGTTAAAATTCGTATTCATTTGTGCTCAGTTTTGGCCCTCAGTTTTGGCCCACTCCTAAATTCACACCAAATGTTATCATGAGTGTTGTTTTTTGGAAAACATTTTTCATTTATGTGAGGGATAACTCTTCTTTTTCTTCAACATCCGTTTACAAAAAATCAAGCCTCCGGTTACCATGATCTTTAGCTTTTGCCTCTTATTCCTGCATATACTGTCCTGACAACTCTAATAGCAAAATGTAAAAATGATCCATGTATTTTCTTGTTTTCAAATAACTATTCTGTGGTCTGTTATGTAAATGTATATGGCTTCACTGGTAGATGTATATGTATGTGATAAGAAATACGTCAATAACTACAACTTAGTGGGGGCCTCCCCTCTCCCAGACTTAGAGAAATTGTGGTACAGCTAAATTTAAATTCTCCTGAGTCTTTCTACAGCATCAGTCTGTAAAAGTTGGTTTTCACTCTTCATTTTGGTCTGACATTTTTATTCTGTACCTTTTTGAGGAGTCAGTAAACCACATATTAAACAGTGATTCTATACAACAGATGAGAAATACCTTACAGGCTTTTCTTCAGCAGGACCTGTCAGGACACCAAAAATCATAGAATTGTTTGGGTTGGAAAGGACCTTAAAGATCATCTGGTTCCAACCCCCCTGCCATGGGCAGAGACACCTTCCACTGAACGAGGTTGCTCAAAGCTCCATCCAGCCTGGCCTTGAACAGTTCCAGAGATAGGGCATCCACAACTTCTGTGGGCAACCTGTTCCATTGTTTTGCCACCCTCACAGTGAAGAATTTCTTCCTAGTATCTAATCTAATCTATCCTCATTCAGCTAAAAGCCTTTACCCCTTGTCCTATTAATACATGCCCTTGTAAAAAGTCCCTCTCCAGCTTTCTTTTAGGCCCCCTTTAGGTACTGGAAGGCTGCCATAAGGTCTCCTTGGAGCCTTCTCTTCTCCAGACTGAACAACGCCAACTCTCTTCAGCCTGTCTTCATAGGGGAGCTGCTCCAGGCCCCTGATCATCTTTGTGGCCTTCCTCTGGGCTGGTTCCAACAGCCCTATGTCCTCCTTATGTTAGGGGCTCCAGAGCTGAATGCAGTACTGCAGGTGGGGTCTCACAGGAGTGGAGCAGAGGGGCAGAATCACCTCCCTCGACCTGCTGTCCACACTTCTGTAGCGCAGGATGTGATTGGATTTCTGGGCTGCTAGCACACATTGCCAGGCCATGTTGAGCTTCTCATCTACCAACACCCCGAAGTCCTTCTCGTCAGAGCTGCTTTCAGTCCATTCTTTGCCCAGCCTGTATTTGTGCTAGGAATTGCCCTGACCCTGGTGCAGGACCTTGCACTTGGCCTTCTTAAACTTCATGAGGTTTGCCCAGCTCTCAAGCCTGTCAAGGTCCCATCAAATCCATGTCTCTCCAGTTTAGAGACAAGAATGTCATACGGGACAGTGTCAAATGCTTTGCGCAAATCCCAATAAATTATGTCAGTTGCTCGTTCCTCATCTACCAGTGCTGTAATCCCATTGTAGAAGGCCACCAGATATGTCAGGCATGACTTCCCTTAGTGAAGCCATGTTGGCCGTCACCAATCACCTCCTTATTTTTCATGTGCCTTAGCACAGTTTCCAGGAGGATCTGCTCCATGATCTTGCTGGTCATAAAGGTGAAACTGACTGACTTGTAGTTTCCCAGGTATTTCTTATTTTCTTTTGTAAAAATAGGGGTTATGTTTCCCCCTTTCCAATCTGTGGGAACTTCACAGGACTGCCATGACTTCTCAAACATGATGGATAGTGCCCTAGCCACCTCATCCACCAGTTCCCTCAGGACCTACGGATGCATCTCATCACTTCCCATGGACTCGTGCACCTTCAAGTTTATAAGATGGTCTCCAACCTGATCTTCTCCTACAGCAGGTGGTTCTTCATTCTCCCAGTCCCTGTCTTTGTCTTCTGCTGTTTGGGCGGTGTGACTGCAGTGCTCACTGGTGAAGAACGAGGCAAAAAAGTCACTGGGTACCTCAGCCTTCTCCATGTCCCGCGTAACCAGGTCTCCTGTTTCCTTCTGGAGAGCGCCCACATTTTCCCTAGTCTTCCTTTTATCACTGACATACCTATAGAAGCTTTTCTTGTTGCCCTTGATGTCCCTGGCCAGAT
>JAVJGI010000062.1:497757-593266 GCA_035590275.1 Ibycter americanus
ACTGGGGTTGTTTAGCCTGGAGAAAAGGAGGCTGAGGGGAAATGTTATCGCTCCCTGCAACTGCCTGAAAGGAGTTTATAGCGAGGTGGGTGTCAGCCTCTTCTCCCAGATAACAAGCCACAGGACAAGAGGAAATGGCCTCCAGTTATGCCAGGGGAAGTTTAGATTGGATATTACATAATTTTTTTTTCCTGAAAGGGTTGTCAAGCATTGGAACAGGCTGCCCAGGGAAGAGGTTGAGTCACCATCCCTGGAAGTGTTAAAAAAATGCATAGATATGGTGGTTAGGGACATGGTTTAGTGGTGGACTTGGCAGTGCTAGGTTAACAGTTGGACCTGATGATCTTAAAGGTCTTTTCCAACCTAAATGATTCTGCGATTCTATGACTCTATACAGATGGAGCTGAAATCAGTGAGAAGTGAAGGCATTTGTCTGAAGGCAGAAAGGAGCTTCCAGCACCGAAGTATGGAGGTCCTGGTCAGGCTTCTTTGTTTGAAAGCCAAGCTCAAGCGCCTCCATTTTGTCTTCTCTTGTTCCACTTTTCCTTCCTTGAGTTCATGTACTGCCTTTAAAACTGAACTGTGGAAAATTTTTAAACATTTGATATGGCATCAAGGGAAGAATAGCTCTGTTGATGGAAAAGAAACAGTGAGAAAAAAGAATTTTTGTTTTTTTTTCCTGGATTGAAAATATAATAAAAGCCTAGCCCTGGTGCAATGCTCTGTTATTCAGCGTGCTTTCTGCTGTGAGATGACAAGTGTGGGGTGGGGGGTGAGGATGGAGTTTCAGCTAATTCCATGAAACTATGCTGATTATCTGAGGTGTCAGATGTATATATGTCAAGGAGCATTTGAGTCTCCGCTTCTTGTCAGATGATTTTTTAAATCAGGGTGCCTGGGGCCCTTCTCATAAGCAAAAACAGGATATAAGCCTTCCCCCCTTGAAGATGATTATCAGTTTTAGAAGAAGTACATTTGTATACTTTCAGAAGTCTGCTTGAAATGTAACCAGGCAACTCATTTGGGGAAGGAGACAAATGTCAGCCCAAACTCAAGGCTGAACTGCATTGCAGGCTTTATAACTTCTGCCTTTGAAAGTAAAGACAGTGGGTCAGCTTTTGGGGCCAGGGAAGCTGGTACAAACTGGATTACTGCTTACATTTACAGTACACAAAAGGTAGTAGATGTAACTCCACTGCCTGGGAAAGGCAAAAGTTAAGGTGGCAGGTGGTCTACTTGAGCCAATACTCCCTTGCAGGATTCTGCGAGCTGCATTTTTGGTAGATTATACTTTCGTCTCTCTTGGATGCATGACTTAGAGACTCTTGTAGTTTCAGATGACCAAACTGTGGAGGGCATAAACTCCATGTGAGTTTAAAGGTCCAAGTCGTACCTGTGCCGAGGCTCTTGTATATACTTTTGATGCCCACATTAGGCACAGTTACAAGGACACTGTTTCTTGCTTTGCCCACTTTAAGACTCCTGTTGCAGGTGGGCTGCTCCATAACTGCCATCTCAGGCAGGTCTGAGACCCTTCTGCAAACGTTCAGCCCTGGTGGAAGTGTGCATGCTGCCATTTGGAAAAGCCCTGCATTCATTTCCCACAGGTAAATGGCAATGCACAGGTCCAGGCCCTCACAGAGGAACATGTTGCAGGCTCCCTGTTGCAGGCAGGGACTAGTGGCTCGTGCTAGCTGTAAAGAGTATATTTTCCTTGCTTCAATTCACCTGTGAATTTGCCCAAAGGTGCCTCTTGAAAGTTCTTCTTTTCCTTCTTAAAAAGCTTCTGCATGGTGAAGTAATATTTTAGACTTCTCCAGCTGCTTGGAGCCAATTTCTTCAAGTTAATAAAATACACTCAGAAATAGGTATCTTTGAAACACCAAGGGTGCAGCATCTTGTTACTAATGCACTTATAGCAAGTGGTATGAACAAGCCTGTCTGTCTCCTGTGCATGTGCCCCTTCCCAACACAGCCCACGCACTCCTGGGAGAGAGCGGGGCATTGCTCTCCTACTGATAAACCAAGGTGCTGCCTTCAAACCTTGTCCTAACGAGTGTCCAGGTCACTGATGCCACTCTTAAAAATAGAGAGTTGCCGTTTTGGCTGTGTCCTTGCCTACCACCTGGGGGTTCTTTGAATGCAGCAGGGCTTCTGTCACTGCCACCACTGGTGCCCGTAGCTTCAAGGAGGTCTGACCTTGGAGGATATTGTGTTGGAAGGAGGAGGCAAACCCATGTGGGAAGCCTGAAAGGCAGAATTATTCCCCTGCCCTCTTAGGGGCCGTGCTGCCCACACACTGCCCACACACTGTTGGGAAGGAATATGAGGGTAAAGGGTCTTCTCCTACAGTCGGGTCCTCCCATGCTGCAGAGGTTTGCCACGGCTGGTTTTATACAGCAGCTACCTTTCCCCTGACTTGTCTTTCATCGCCAGCATGTCTTTGTATGGAAAACTGTCAGCTTTTCTTTTAAATGCTTTTGAGTACTGAAGATCATCCCCTATTTTAAGGTTTTTTGCTTGTTTAGAGCAACTGCACTTTCCTACTTACATTCTCTGCTCCCTCAAGGTCTCCTATTTACAGACAATCTGTCTCTGGAATGATTCAGGATGCTGAAGCAGTTGATCGCTGTATAAATCTTCACAGGCTTCACAGTGTATGCAGTAAACATGTATGACTCTAAAACTGCATTGTCCTGGCACCGCAGATTATTCCTTATTAAAAAAATATCAGTGTTTAGAAAGCATCAGACTTTTTCATTTGGGAACTGGATGAAAACACCAAAACTCGTTGTTCAAAATACAGTGTTTTCTGAATTTATTGTTCACGCTGCTTGTCACACTGATAGGCTTGGAGATGTGTATCTTTTGTACTGCACCAGAACAGGCACTAAACCAGCAATGAAATTTTGAATTTGTCCACAGCAATACAGCCTCCAGACTGCTCCACAAGGGTGGAACCAGACGAGGATGAAAGGCCACACCACGAGGGCCAGCAGCGATCGCAGCCTGTCCCGAGGCGGCGGAGCCGGGAAGAACAATAGGAGCTGGCTGTGTCTGGCAGCCGCCGTGCGTCTCTCCTCTCGCGGCCACTGAAATACATGGTTTGCTTTTCTTTGTCTCCAGGCTCAGTCGCTACCTGCCTGGTCTTCTCCCAGGTGAGAGGACCCATGGCACAGGACAGTCTTGTTCCCTCCTTCATCATTCTCCTTACCTGGTGAGAATTTCAACCATTAAGTTAAATATTTTGTGAAAATGAAAAGGATACTAAAATTGCTGACTAATTTTACGATTATTGAAAGGACACCTAGGCTATCTTTGGATCTGTGATCCAGAGGTAACCATCTCTTACCACTTCAAGTAGCCACACAAAAATAATCTCAAATAATTGGTCAAATAGCAAAAACTCAAATCCTGTGGTATGGAAAAAATTGTGGAAATCTTTCACATGGCCACATACTCCTTAGCACTGATTTCTTGTGCTTAACTCTGCCAGGGTCATTCTTAAAAACACCCCTGTGCGACACCTCCATTGGGTAATAAGCCCTGAGATGAGTCCACAGTCTTTCTCTTTGAGGAGTGGGAGTAAAATCTCTGCCCACTAAAGGGAAAATACACTGATTAGCGGTGGGCAAAGGCAACATGGATGGCTTATGCTTCATGTGCATGCCCTAAGCACCATTTGAACATTGTAAAATAATCTGTGTCAGTTCATTTGGAAACAAGAAAGCAAGTGAAAACACAATCTTAACTAGTTACAAGAATTAGCCAAAAATATTTTATGCTGATGCTGAGAAATAATATGACTGCTTTAAAGGCAGCATTTACCTGTTTATTAAATGGAAGGTAGCTGTCAGTGTGGACTTCTCAAGTGAATTTCTTGAAATGCAAACTAGGTATTTATTATTACTTACAATTTTAAATTGGTGTTGATCGCTTGATATTGTCTATCAGGTGTTAAAAATGTAGATTTCTTCTTCAGACCCAAATGTTTGTGCTATACTAATGCAGACATGTCAGCTTTTATTAATTAAAAAAAACAAGACTAAAAAAAAGGCCAACAGAAAGGGTTTTCAGGTATCATATCTTTCAGGAAAAATGGAAAGTAGGAATCTTAAAGACTCAAGAGAGGTTAAAAAAATGGGAGCAAAAAATCCTTGTTTACAAAATTTTTCACGATGTTTAAATATCTGTCATATTGGCATAAATGGCATTTTTTAATATCCATAATATTGGTAAAATTGGCATTTCTTAACATCCATTAATTGGCAAAACATTTTTAGTCAGTGGGAATTTCTGGCTCCAGTTCAAAGGAGAAAACCCCCCAGAATACCTTGGTACATGGAGGATGGCACTGCAGAAGCGGCTGTCATCATTTACGTCCCCTGCACCGTGCCTCAGTGTAGCTGCTGGGCCACCCCGTGGCAAACCCAGGCACCCTGGGGTGCAGCATGTTCCCTGCCAGGCAGTGCAGCAGGGTTCCTGCCTGCGGGGACCAGGAACTGGAGGAGGATGGAGAACAAGTGCACATCCCAGCTTCTTGGGTGGCAGATCCGGAAAGCAAAGTGTTCCCATGCCTGATGATGATGATGTAGTCACACTGACATAATCTTTCAGCCTAGTACTGTATGGTCATTTATTCCAATACAGCAGTATTTTTATTTTTAATGAAACCTTATCTGTGCTGGCTCCTGTCAAAAGAAAATGAGGAAAATGCCTTTCTAAGTGGAGGATGAAGTCGATGCACAGAACATGAGTGAACCAGGTAGGAACATTGCAACAGCTCCCAGCTGAAATCCCACCTCCACTGAAGCTGGTTCAAAATTCTCAGTGAGGGCACTGGGACTCAGATTTCCCTTGGTGCTTTCCCTTCACCCGTGGGAAAAGCTAACATGGCAGCAGCATTGCAGGGCGACGTGCTGCCGCAGTGAATCATAGCATGAGTTAATTTCAATACCCCTTCTGATACTGTAATATATTTATAATTTAAATTGTAAACTCTGGGGAAAAAGTACTGTGTCTTTTCATACAGCATTCAATATGCTAATGTGTTCAATAAAGAACAGGTACATTCACAGAAATAAATGCCTCCTTGTTTCAGATACGCTCTGTCCTCAGGTTAAAAATACATTATCAATATGATTTTTATTTTTTCACAATGAATTGTTTGTTATAGAGCAATAAAAATACTACTGTGGACTCACTTTACCCCAGAACCTGGGACCTACATGTGAGTTGGACACTGATTCTTCTGATTCATCTTCTTGGGTCGCTGCCCATCAACCATTTTCTGTGTATCTGGTCAGCACCAGTGAATTTGCCCCTGGTTAGTAGTCTCCCAGGGACGATGAATACACTGGGATATAAAGGTGAGAAAAATCTCAGTGGCAGTAAAGCAATGATGGAGAGACTTAAATTTTAAACCTCACTCAGCCAGATCTACTCAGCCACAGAAAATGTTTTAGGAAATTCTTAGTGTTCCAATATACAGACAAACTTAGAAAGCCTCCCAGGGAACCCAGGCTTTTCTTCTGGGAAATTACAACTTCCTTATCTGCCCAGGGAATCAAGGGAGGTATGGAATGGAAAAATGTTTGTACAGCAATGTGATGGTTTGAGACAAGCAATGCTGCTAACCATAATGAAACACCACTTATACCTATAGAAATTTGTATGTGCGCATCTGTGGGGGGTGAGGGGGAAAAAGAAAGTGAAATGTAGAAATACAATTAATTTCAGTAACCCCCACGGGTATGTTCCCAGGTGACGTATATATTCCCAGACAACAAGGAATGTGCTACAAATTAGAATGATATAAAATTTCCTTTGCTTTTCCTCTGCCTTTGCATACGCCTCCAGCCCCCCACACCAGCATGTAGCTCCTCACCTTCCACAGAGCTCAGAGTCAGGCTCTGCCAGTCTTTCCTTAGTACACACAGGCTCACATCAAAGATGCTAATTTTCCATGTCACTCCATCCACAGTTCTCGCTTTCTGTTTCCCCTGCATGATCGCCCACTATGCTTCCTCTTCTTACCAGTTATCCACTCTTCTGTCCTTCTCACAGCCGGTGCTCCATCTCTAATTTCTCTCACACCTCTCTATGGCTCTGCTTACATTAGTCAAAACTGCCATCCCTCCTCAGTGGTGCAGAAGTTAAGTGATGCCCTTGTGCATCAGGTAACCTCGAGCAGTTTTTCCTCCTGCTTGTTCCAAAGCATCCTTCATTGGGATAGCTCGCTGCTGCTACCTTCATCTACTCCTTTTGCGCTAACCTACATGATGGACGTTGGGGCAACTAGCTATCCATGTGTGAAGTGACCTCCTTGTTCAGCAAGAAAATCCTCCTTCTCCCTTACCTTCCCACACTAGTGTCCCTGTCTGTGTTAGGCTCCAGCTTAAATTACAAGTCCATCAGGGCAGGCAGCTTTGCCCCCGGGGTGTCTGTTGAGTAGTATGGCAGACCTCTCCGACTACTCAGAAATTATCAATGACAATGTTTTTCGCCACACTTCTAGACATTGTCCTGGCCCTGTAAAAAAAGATGCTTACTAAGTAGATGAAATTAAAGCAGCCTCATGGGAAAGAAAGCCCAGAGCACCCCGGGTAGGGAGCTCCCCCGCTGATGCCCAATTTGTGCATTAGAAGGTGATAAGCGCCGAGATGCAGTGTGGGGCCACGCCGGTCTCCTGGTGGTTTTGTTGTTGTTGTCGCAACATGATGGAGAATATCCAGACTTGCCAGTAAGTCAAGGAACAATCTCTTCCTATTATGCCAGCTCAAATACTAAACCAGCTTACAGTCACACATCTGCATGATCCTAACCTTCTCTTATTACAAACACAGTAGGGATTTACTTGCACCACACTAGCTGCATGGGGCCAATATTTTTATCCAGCAAAATCACATATTGTTACCTCCATATGTACAGTGGAAACAGCATGAGTAATGGAACCTTTAATCCTCATTTTTCAAAATTAGATTACAGTTTTACCTTCACTTTCTCTTAGTTTTTAAATCTCTCCCAACGCTGAGCATCGAAGATGCTGCTTTCCCTCTAATCACATTCTCTGGTGGCTCCAGTCATGGCTGGCTAGAAGGGACTGCCTATGCAGATCCAGACCCCAGGAGACTGCCTGGCTCACTTTCAGTCACCTTCCTTGTGTCCCTTGAAGAATTAGTTTAATCGGAACAGATAAAGTAAATGCCATATAACGTAAAATTAAATTAAAACCTATATGCAACAACAAAGATAGTATTAAGACATATCCATCATGCCTCTCTATCTCTGCACTTGCAGATAAACAGAGAGATTTATAAGGCAGGAACTATTTCAGTGCTAAACCAGAGGCTGGCAATATTGAATTAAGCTGCACATATTTGTCAAAGGCTTTTCTGAAAGTTGTATGGTCTGCACAGTGCGGTCTCTTCTACCTCCTGCCATGCTCTGGAGTGAAACACGTTACGCAGCATAACACAGGGGATCCTGCTTTAAGGTACAAGGACAAAATCATTGCATGATCTACTCAGCTGCCTCACACACCAGTTACATACTTTAAGCCAGCATATATGCTCAGCAGTATTGCCATGCAGTATTCTTGAGGATCACCTAGTAAATTCCATTTAATTGTTGTAAAGTACTTATTCTGCAAACTGCAGCCTGCTAGGAAGAACTTAATATCCTTGTATAATCATGGCAGCGTAGTTAAAGTTGCAGTTAGATACCATTATTAAGTCCCCCGTAACGATGGCTAGGAAACTGCCTTTGGCCTGAAAATTGCCACATTTACGCTGATAGGAGCAGAGTGCACTGCTGAAAACTGAATACGCTGTGCCAAATTGGTCTTGAATTAAATGTAAACAGAAGTCACCTGATTGAAGCACCTTCACTAATAGGAATGTTAATTTTTCATGCATTAATTGTTATCTTTTTCAACTGCAATATCCAAGCTGCTGTATGGATCTGCAGCAAAGACCTGCAGACCCCTTCATAATAATCACTTTACAAACACTAAGATGATGGCCCTTGCCCTGAGCATCTTATTTCACAAATATATGTAAGTTTATATGTTATAATGAATTTTAGAGGAAGGTAAATACAGTATGTGCCAACAATGTCCCTCACACATAAATATATATATAATGTACGCATGTATACAATAGTGTGCTTTCTCTAAACTATTTTACCTTTGTCCTGTTCATCTCCTGACATCTATAGCAGAACACTCTGGTGCTGCCTGAAGGGAGGTGGGGACCGTGTGGGTCAGCAGACCCTGGGGTGGAAGTCAGGTCACCGAGCAGTGTGCCCTGTGCTTGCCCTAGGTGTGAGTTCCTGGCCTCTCCGACCCACATCCAACATAAACCAATGTATCAGAGATCAGCCTTCACTCGTCAGTGCTGCACTGGGAAATCAAGACTACCTCCAGGATGGAATTGCTTCTCCATCTGAAAAGGGCAACTTGTGCCCATTGGATGCTCTTAGTGCCATACATCTCCCTGTCCATTACCCTCGAGAAGAGCTGTGTCCCTAACTGCCACTTCAATATGTCAGACCTTACGTAGCAAAAGGCGCTGACGTCCGATGTGCTTGAATTTGGCAAACTGCACCTTGTGTTCAAAGTCTGTGCTAGTATGCCCATGAGTCCTCCTGCCTTCACTCCCTCTGGGCGTTTTTGGGTGTTTGAGTGCTTCTTGGTGGCTGCCAGAGCCTCAGCAGTGGCAGCTGGGCAGGATCCCAGCCTGCCAGAGACTTTACTCCTTTTTTTACCGTTTTCACCCTTAGCCCGTTGCGCAGTTTTCACCCCCCTTCCCATACCCCTCCCCTGCTTCAACCACCTCCACAGAGCTCACCCCTCCCGGAGCAGGCAGCGCTGTGAAGGCAGCCCTGCAGGCAGCAAGCACGTGTTTTCCCTTGCCTGTGAGCACAACTGAATGGTTGGGCCACAACAAAGCCCCAAAGCCTGCCTGCAGCCATAGTCTGCTCTGCACCCTCAGCCTCCTGAGCAGAGACAGCTATAAAAAGCCTTTCACTCCACAAGTTGATAGGTTTTCACCCAGGATCACCCATGCATCACTTCTGTGGGATTTGTAAGCTGAGCTCTAATTAATGTAAAAAGCAAATGCAAAAAAAGGGAAAGTTGCAGGGTTTGAACAAGGAGGCCTCATGAAAGCAGATCGCATATTTAATTTGCTCTATCAGACAATAAGAAGATCCAATAATTTAAACAGTTGATGTGTTGTGAAAACACATCCTGTCACAGCTGGGATGTGGATGGAGTCCTAATCACTCATTTCCCCTCAGTGTCGTTCCCCCTCGCTGTCTGCTGTGACACTGTGGAGTTTGGCATTTAATGTGCTGGTAATTGGAAGATGCTTCTCAATATATTTTCAAGACAGATTTTTCAGAGAAAGAATCCTATTGTATTTTCAATAATAAATATATGAGGTAATACCATGAATTCCTTGTATCCTAGTTTTGTCTTTTGTGTTGTCCTCTTGGTATATCATCAGTCAGTTTTGTTTACAGCTTCAATTTTTTACTCATATGCTGCTTTTCTCCCCCTCCCTTTCTCCTTCCTCCCATTCTTTCTGCTTCTCACCATCTTTTGTTTCCCCTTTGAATCCAGGATCCTGGGAAGTTCAGTGAGCATGTCCTACTCAGTATTATTCATGCAGGTGTCTTAGAGGACTCTTTTAAACATGCTAAGAGGAATCGAGTTCACTCCTGGGCAAAGGTTTCTGAGGAAGGTGACTTTATTACGCAGATGCACTCTGCAGAATACAGATAAACTTCAGTGCTCCCCTCTAACCCTCTATTCCTCTTCTAGCACTCCCAGCACAGAGACTTATCTTCATTAACAAGTTCAAATCACTATATACTTGCAGCATCAGTGGTCAACGAGCCCACGTTTTACTTGGTCCATGAGATGAGCTAAATGGATAAGTTACTTTCGCTGGTCAAAAACATCCTCTTTCCTTAATGGAACAGCTTAATTATTCCTTCTTTCTCCTGGTCCTGGGGGACAGATTATTGAAGACAGATGGGCGCAGAAGTGTGCATACATTAGCGGGTGAGGCTGGATGCAGCCGTTCTGTGGATGGGAGGGTCGACAGCTGCCTGGTCACATCCAGACACCCGGGAAATTACCTGAGTCTACTGCATGTGTGCTGAGTGCTGGTGACCGCGTGTCATTCTGATGCCTTTAGCTGGCGGCCTGTGATGTCACATGCGTGCGCACGCGAAATTCTGCACAGCCTCCATAGGCTTGGCTGCATGCATCAGATCTGTGCAAATGTGCAATCAGACAAACATGACTTTTTAAAAAGTCATCTGTTTGCATCAACGTTATGTTCTCCCTTCCCTATTGCTTTATGACAGCCTTTTAAAATTGATGTTATTGCTGTCTCTTTTGCTGCCGCTAGTTTCTCTCTTTCCTGCAAACTCTCTGAAGCTGCTTGTCTGGAAGGTGGCGTTGCCTGCTCAGGAGCAGGGAAGCCAGAAGGACTGCTGTCAGTGTCTGCAGAGCTGAGCCTAGGAGGGGAAACGATGCTCTGTTCAGGTTTTGCGGTGGGTTTTGGGCTGCGCTGCGTGAAGAAACATGATATTAATGTTTCAAGTTCAATGGGAAATCTGGAGTGATGATAGTTATAGACTGATGCCTGCCGTGACAGGCAGGACCTCTGCCGTTCTGGTCCCAACACTAATATGACACCTGTCCCTCAACTTTGGCACCTCGTTATGGTGGAGATTTTAAAGCACCCAGATAATTTAGGAACAGGGATGACATTAGTTTTATGTTTTGTGTTTCTTGGTCCATTTGTCACTATTTAAAATTTGTGACATTTTATACATGACCTCCTTGGATGTTTCACTTGAACAACAGTGATAACAATCACTTGTGTGCAACTGGGGCAAGGCTTGAGTGATGTGAACCACACAAATCCTCCCCACATTGTGTTTGTGACTAGAGGCACCCATGGAGAGTTTTCTCATAACTAACTTCAAATGTTCACCCGACTGGAGGGGGACTCAGCTATCCAGGTCTAACAGCTTGGTTACCTATGCTGTTAGGTTGCTTCAGTTCATCTCTATAATTGTGCAACTGTGCTTTGAAAGTGCAGCCATTGTATGTATGGCTGGGATATTAAGTGCATCAATTGCATTGGCGAGGGGGGCCCAAAATGGTTTTCCAGGTTGTCTCTCAGGAGTTCACTGGCTCATCACCACATGGTGTCACATAAGAAATGTGCTTCGTGTCATCCTGTATGGTGTGACACCATTAATTATTTAGCGGGAAACTCCTTGGGACGGAGGGGCCGTGCTCCGTTTGTGTCTCAGTGCAACATCTGCAACCAGTTTCCCAGGCTGTGACTAGGACTGTGACAAAAAGCCACCAAAAGAGCAAATACTCCAAGAGTTTTCTTAGGTCAGACTGTAGCTGTGCTCTTCAGCTAGTGAGCAAAACTAAATGCAGATTGTCAGCCCTCCTCTTTTTTTTAGTGAGGACCCTGTGATGAGTGGTTTCATTAATCCTCCCACAGAGCTAGTTAGAAAACTTTGAAATAAAGTCAGCTGCTGGAAACCCTGTCTGGAGTCTGCATACACTCATTTGCATTTTGATTTCTGTGATTTAACTGAAGGCACAGGTTGTCCCTGCCAAATATCCCTCGCCTACTGAGGGATATACAAGGTAGAACTGCCCAAAGCAGCCTGACTTATGAGGACTGCCACGGCAACACAACCAATGCATCCCTAAACATTTAGTAATAAAAAATCTGTTGTTCTTTAGTCGCCAGGATTTAACAAGCCTAATCCCTAGGAGAGGTGATAAAAATTCATTAATCTAATTAAATACTTCTTATTGCCAAAGTGACTTTGTAGAGTAGCTTTGCTGAAGGATAAGTGCAAAGTAAAATGGAGTCCCAGCAGAGAAACAAACGTTAGACTTCAGCAAGCTGGTACACGCTTCATTAAACTCATAATTATCCTTTGGTTCTAAGTAGCTGATAATATTTAATGAGTATCCAAGATAATTTAAAGAAAATGTTTACTAATGAGGAACAAACAGTGCTATGGAAAACTGATATCTGGGGTACCATAGCCATGTATCTTACCTGTATCTTGTGTACTTGCTTTTGTACAAGTGATTTAAATGTTCTTTTTAAACTGTTTTACTACAGGCTGGTGTTGCTGGTTTCACCGAGGTCCCCTGTGAAGTATGAGGCATCCTAGGGAGAAAAGGACATGCTGCGGAGCAGGTAGCGCTGCAGGGAACCACAGGCAAAATAAATCCGTGTGGCCTGAGCACAGAGAAGGGAGCAAAACACTCCAGGATTGGGATCCCTCAGTGATGCCAGAGGGCTCATTTTGCTAGGCTTCTAAATTGTGAGGGAACCTAATTTTTGTCTCCTTGTGGGCAGGTTTGTGCGGTCAGGGTGAGCACACTGCAGTCTGTGCAGTTTTTATCATTAACTTTAATAGGAAAATAATTTGACTCCTGACAGCCTACATATCATCTGTTGGCAGGTGAAGCAGGACAGCTAGCCGAGCACTGGCCAACTGCTTTCCTCCAAAATTCCTTTACAGGGATTGGTTTCTTCTTCTCTAGGGATATATAACTTCCAGCTCAGAATACTCTGTCTTGGAGAAGTAGCGTGCATTTTCTTTGCCTTTGCATCACGCAGATTTACAGCTCTACATCTTTCTAGTGCAGATAAATAAAGAGTCGCGATCTGTATTTAAAAGATGGCGGATAAGAAAATGAATTGTCTTGCACCGAAGCTACGGTGATGAGATGTAGGAAATGAATGAGTGATGAGAAGGGGATCAGCATGGGAGAGCGAGCTGTGCCCTGACCCTCCATCCACCTCCTGTGAACGTTTTGCTCCTGCTCTGCAGCAGCCTGCGTCCTCCCTCGCAGAGCTGGGCGCTCCGGCAAGGCTCCCTCTCGCCGGCTGGCTCCCACCCCTGTTGCAGACGTGCTGCTTCGTGCGGTCTATTGTGTTTGCTTCCCCACAGCGGAGTGCCCAGAATGAGCTATAGTGACTCAAATCAGCATAGTCACACCCCAGCATTATTTATTTTATATGTAGCAGCCATATGTAGCAGCCAGTGTAAAAAAGAATAACCTGTATTGCTCATGCCTTGCTTGCAGTCTGCCATTTCCCTTGTGATGTGAGCTAGCCTGATTTATCACTGGTGGGTCCATTTCTGAGAGCTGGGATTACTTTTCCTAACACCATTTCTCCCCTTGCCTGATCATTTTTCTGAGGCTGTCCAATGGAAGGGACACAACCCTGCCTTAACTTAGCGGTGACTCTGCCCAGTTTGATCAGCACCAAACATCTAAGCCTTAATATGAGGCGTTTTGGGTGAATATTGGCCACTGAGCTCTCTAAAGTCATCACATGCTTTCCTGAAGTGTGTGGTGAACTCTGATAGCAGCCAACACTTTGAATCCAGGTAGTAAACAGCAGAGCAGAAGCAGACATAAATATAAAATTAATGTAGATATTTCTCGCTTTCATCATAGCAGGAAAACAGCCTCTTCTCCAAAATGCCTGCATATAGCCTTGTGTCCTGATGGCATACGTATATTATTGCAGGTATTCTGGTGCTGGAATGAAAGGAAATGGGGACTGTGTGGATTAGCAGACCACATGCATGTGCCTATTTTATGGCTGTGATTATCTTTGTAAGGTGCTTAAATGCTGCAAGTGTAGCATCCTATAAATGGTTAGACAGATTAGATTAGATCTGCAGTTCTCAGCAAGGGAGTTTATACCTGCTTGGCTCACTCGGAGGCTGAGTTTCTCTTTAAATGCGATATTGCTAGCTGTTTCTTATGCCCTTTATCAGCTGGGTTTCCAACCGGCAGCCTCATAGGGCTTGATGCTGTATCTTTGATCTCAGATAGATTTTTGTATATAAAATCATATTTCACACCAGCTTTACAAGCTGTTATGTTAATTCATTGGCTGTCTACTATCCTGGCTGCTATAAACACAATAAATACAGCATAAGGAATATGTAGAGTAACACCCATCCATGCACCCAGTCCAGCTCCTGAAGCAAAATCCAGGGCAAACGTCTCATGTGGGGGAAAGCAAGGATTTTCTTCCACATCTGTATGTATCAGATTTTCAGTTTTTGTGTGATGGAAACCTGATTTCAGAGACATTGAAAAATAGCTGGTGCTTGGACCATAATGGCTGTGCTACTGTTATATCATAGTGCTTCGCTGAAGCTGGGACTCTCATTCAGATGCATTGGCAGAGTGCCTGGACATGGCTTTTTGTTGAGTTTGTTGGGTTTGGAAGCAGGAATTGGGTAAGATTACTCTTTTGCAATATTTGTAAGCCTTGCAACTGGTCTTTGGCTTTAAAGCAGGAAAAGTGTCATTCTAACAGCTGCCTTTCATGTATTTGACAGCGACGTTGCAGATGTATTTCCTATTCTGCTGCCCAAAAGGTTCCAACCTAGCAAGTGGTCCAGCCTATTGAAAAGAAACTGTCTGCTCACATTTGGAGAATACAGTCATAGGAGTGAGAACAGTTTATGTACCTCTTGGAGACAGAGAAAGAGTCATAAAACTGTCCTAGCCATTTAAAAGTTGGTTCCTTTCAAACTCCAAAGCACTCACCCTATTTAGCATCTTACAGCTGAACAGATATGTTGATGTGTTTACAACTACCGTGAAGGGTAGAGTTAAGTGTAACAGTGATGTGAGCTTCAGAGTTCAGTGTAATATAACGTTACCCTTGTGAAATGCAATTATTCCAGCTCTTGTTTTTAAATAGTTGTTTTTCTCAGTGTGAAAGCTAAATCATGTAGCATTACAATGTTATTCATAAAGATGCAAGTTTTCTGTTCCCAGCAAATTTCCTTTGATTTTAAAGAGGAAATCATATGTAACCAAAACTTTTCTTAAAATCTACATGGACTGCACAGAGCAAGAGCTGAAACCCCGCTCCACAAGCCAGCACAGGAGCAGCTTTGCCTCTTGTTTCACACAGATATGTGAGGATAAGGGGAACACAATTTTAGAGCTTTCTGGTACATCTCTTTTTCTCTTGGCACCAAAGGTGTCATTGGTTTTAGTGAGGGAATACTGTGTATATAACACTAAAATTAGGCTGTGATTATAGGCTTAGGGCCTATCCCGACCGTTATTCTTAAGGTGTTTCAGTGAAGTTACTCTTGACAACCATGACTCTTGGCTTTAAGAAGAGAGGACTATTGTCCTGTCCTGTTGGAAGCTGCAGCCTGGTGAAGGGCTGCTCATGGGTGGCTGCCCCCAGAGGGGTCCAGCGTGTGCTCTGCCCCTTGCCTGTCCTGTTGGCACCAGCTGGGCTGGTGGGATGGGAGGACTTTGTGTGGGCTCTGATGCCCACCTCCGCTCACACAGGAAACAACAGTAAAGATAACTGAAGCAGGGAGTTTGTGGAAATGCAGATAAACAGAGGACCAAAAGGTTTTCTGCGTTATTTCCTATGCTGACATAAAAAAATACAGCAGGATTTCAACTCTTCCCAAAATACTAGCAAACTGGAACTTGATTACAGTGATGGAAACATAAGGGAAAAATAGCAGTATGTTAAGAAAAAGTAGAAACTTCAGCTGAGGAATAGCTCCTTCTTATTGCCTTGTAAATGAATTCTCATGCATTCTTCATAGTTCATATCATTTGACACCCACAATTGAGATTTAATTATAAAACTACCAAAGTTTCAAAGGTAACCTCTAAAAGCAGCCATCTTTTCAGCAGGACAGGGTGAAGGGAAAGACTTTCTCCTCAATAATTTATGAACAGCACATATTAAGTATCCAGTGTACGCCAGGTAGTTGCCCTGAGATACTAGGTTTTCACACTAGGTAAACAAATAACTATAATGGAAACCCAACTGATTAATGGTTAGCTAAGAGCACCTGTAAGTGGTGGGCTTCAGTTTTAAAGCTGAAGGGTTCTGTGGGCAGAAAAGAGCTGCTGTGTCTTGCAAGTAGCCAAAAGATCACAAGGTTTGCTGAGATGCAAACTAGAAGCCTATAAATAGGGACATCACAGAAAGGCAGAGGAAAGGCAGAGGAAAAGACAGAGGACACTGATGTGCGAGACGTTCTCAGGCTATTAAAAGATTAAAAAATAGTGTGGGTGATGGTTTGTGTGTTAAACAGGGTAGGCAACTCGATTTCAGAGCCCCATCTCTGAAAAGTTTGACCATGAAGGAAAATGCTCTGGTTATGCCCATGCCATGGACAAGGGTAACAGTGCGCCACATGCAGTGTTCATCCGCTTGGTATGAAGTCTGACTGTGTAAAGACTTTTTGTAGCATAAGAACTAGGTTCACAGATATAAAATTTATTTGAGTGTCTGGTTTTCCCTGCTCTGTTTCCCTCCAGCCCTTTAAATATCTTTCTTTACATTCAAACCTTTATTCCATCTGCCAGGGGGATGAGATGAGGGCATTGCACCAAATACTGGACCACATTCAGGAGCCCAAATGCTCTTCTCAGCCCTGCCACCAGCTCCCTGAGCAAACGTGGGCACATCAGGTTGCGAAACACCCTCTCTACCTGCAGCCTGGGGCCAGCGCTTCTGCACAGTGTCCTGGGATCTGCTGGTGAGTGGCACTGCATCAGCCCTGGATTTATTCCATCTGTTATTAATGATGACCCCAAAGGACTGAAAGGAAGCTGCCTCTGCTTCTCTTGTGGGTCACTGACACACTGGTGAACTCAGTTTGTTTTCCAGCATCACATGTTTGTGGCCAGAACCCTGCTCAATGTTCTGTCCCTGGTGTGTTGCAGGGCATAGCAGGGCTGGAGGGACCAGGGTGGAAGCAGGGAGCCTTGTGCCTTGGGCGCAGGCACCTTCCTCAAAGGGTGCTTGGTGCACGTGGGACAACATACTTGTCTGTAGGTCCAAGGGTTACTGCAAGAGCAGGCCTGAAGGCTTTGTGACACCAGTCATGCATTTCATGTGGAAAGTGTGTTCATATTGTTCAAAGGATCGAGTCAAACTAACCTACAGTAGGGATGCATTCATTTTTGCATGTAAGTCTTCATACCAATTATGTCATGGGTACAACATAGTGTTCTCTCAAATTGTTTGTAATTCAGCATTTAAAATGATACAGTGTTGTAAGTTAAGCAATTATCAAGACCTCAATTCCAAGACACAGAGGTTCCAGGTTATAGGTCTCATGAGTTTTATTTACTTTAATTCATGTCAGCTCATTATCAACCTCATCAGGGAGCGCAGACTTAAAAGTAAGCCTGGATCAGTCATTATTCTAGGTACACACATGTGGATTAAGGGTCTTTTCATCTATACAGTTTGGGAAAGGGGGGTGGAAATCTATATTGTTTCACTTTCCATTATTCAAATTTGCAAAATAATTTTTAAATGAGTCTGGGAGGCCATGGAGATCACTAATAACATCTCTTGTATCAGAAGTAATTTGGTTTGTAACTCTCTATGATCAAATCAAATAATCCTTTTATACCTGACCAAAATTACTTTGTAGAGTTCATGTGCTATTGCTAATAATTATCATCACAGTGTGTCTTTGAACCATTAGGCATTATGTTACACACATTTTCATGATGAGGGTGTTAGAACTAGAGATCTGATGTCTCTTTCTGATGGATTCCCTGAAATGCAAGTACTTTTTCAGCTGGCTCATAAGATGGACACAAGCAGCCGTCCATTGCTGAGATTTCCTGCAAACTGCAGGTCAGCCTTCATGTCCAGAAGGATGTCATAGCAAACCCATGACCCCAGCCTCCTCCTTTTGCTGCAGACATCCACTTGGTCTGGCTTAGTCTTGCCAACTCCTCTCAATAAGGATAATGACCAACTTTAAAAATCAGATTCGCTGCTATTCAATTGACTATTATAATATTCATTTTGATACATGTTCTACATGTGTTCTACATTCTACATTCAAAGGAAGGATGTAGAATTTCTAAACAGCTGTGCGAAAGTGTGAACTTAAGTTTTAGCCCTTTTTTTGGTATAACTGTGGGCAAACTTCTTAATCGTTGCAAAGTTATTTCTCTGTCTCTAGGGATTTCTTGCTGCACTAAATCTCACAGCTATGTTTCTCATCTGGGGCATCATTCTGCACAGGTGGAGAAATATGATTCTAGTTTCTTTTAGAAAGCTTTACTTTATTCAGATTTCAACATAAAACATAGTAACTGTTGTTGTGCTAGTCAAAATCTCATAATTTATTGTCCCTGTGCTAACAAATATTGAGGTGAAGACTCTGCTTCCCCCAACATTCACAGGTTGATCCAAATACTATAAAATACAAACTATTTTGTACTTTTAACCACTATTTTCATTTCAATGCAAGACTGACATCCCTATATGCACCTATGGGATGCATCAGTCACCACAATATTGTACCTCGCACATTTTCAATAAAGCTCCTACTCTGGGGCCTCCCCCGGGGGTTCTGCAGCCCTCTGATAGCGGCGGAGCAAACCCTGCAGGCTGAAGCCCACGGCTGGCTGGACACTGGTCCGCCGTTGAATTCTAGGTGCCAGGTGCCAGCCACCAAGATATTTAAGCCTTATGCATGTTATAACAACGTAGGGCAAACAAGAGAAGCCATTATCTTGTACTTTAAAAAAGGATTCAAACTTCTTTCCAGGGGCAGGGAATTGCAGAGTCTGAGCGGCTGCCTGAGTCTGGCTCCTACCAGCCTTACCTTTGAGTTAAACAGGCAAAGTGTCCTATTTAAAAGCAGATGTAAAAATGAGGCGGGTAGGGAGAGATCATTTCTCAGATAATCTGGAGTCAGGCCATTCAGGCCTTAGTAGATTGTAACCGATACCTTGATTTTCACAAGGAAGTAAATGGGTGGCCAGCACAAAGTAATGAAAGGCTTTATTACCATACGGTGCCTTAGAAAGCTCCTTCATTGTACAGCGAAAAAGAACTAAAAATTGCTTAATCAGATCAGCCTAAAAAGGAGGAAAAAAAAATAATCACACTTTGCCAAGAGCCTGAAGACACCAGAAAGAAAAGGCACAGGCTGGTGCACCTGGGTGGTCCCTCCTACCCAGGTCCTTTGCTGTGCAGAGGCTGTGGCTCTGGGGATCCTGCCGAGTGGGTACCACTCTGTTCTCTGGTTCTGTACTCACCCCAAAGTGCATTTTCTGTCTCTGCTAAGTTGCATTGCTGCTGGGTTTTTTCCTGTTTGCAGCAGAGCAATAGCAAGGAAGGCAAGCAGGCAGTAACAGCTCCTGTAAAGGCTGCAGAGTCCTGTTATGTGAGACAGCCTCAGCATCAGCACCTGGTGCTTGTTTTCCCTCACTTTTGGTGGAAAAGTATGTCAATGGATGTCAAGGTAAATTATTCTCTTCCGCGCTTTCCTCCCCCCGCCCCTCCCCCCCCCCCCCCCATCCCCTTCAAGTCTGTCTTTGTGTCATCTCTTCAAAGTACACTACCTGTAAAATATTGATTCACAGCAGGCTGAGCTGCCAGGTTTAGATTTCTTTTTCACTGGCAGCAATAATAAACTACTTTAGACAGTGCAGGCTCAGTACCAGCCTCATCATCACACCACAAGCACATCGGTCTGTCTTATGCGTGACTCAACATAATGAAACAAGGACCCAGAGGTATCTCAAAAAGAAGAGGGAACTGAGAAACAACCACGAGGGACATCAAAGGAGCCTAAGGAGGCTGTAAGTTGAGGATGTAGCAAGTGCCACCCTAAACAGCAGTAACGGCAGCTCTGTTTATTCAAAATAACTTGTCAGAAAAAAAAAATACAATAAAACAACCGGTGCCACCTGAGACTAAAAATCCAGAATAAACAAACTCTCTCCTTCCTCTGTTCAGCTTAAAAACAGGAATACCACCCACTCCTAGCTATCTTCATGGTCTTTATGTTGTTGAAAAAAGTGTCAAGAATGATTACAGGAAGGTAAAAAGACCCTCAATAGCTTATGGCAGTGCTATGAAAATTGTGCCTGGTGGGAACGGTGGAAAAATGTATGCAGTGTGTGAAATGTATTCCAGTTTGATCAGAGGCAAGGTTTTCTTGCCTTATGAGCTATACAAAGAGTAAGGCATAGGTCTTGGTGTAAGCCAGGGTCCCACGCTGGCACTTACCCCTTTGGTGTGCGCTCACTGGAGTGCTCAAAGACTCAAGTAATAAAGCCAGAAAAGGACAGATGTAAAATGTTCTTTGTAAACAGTGAGGGTTTAGGGATATAGTCAGGAAAAAAAGCAGGAGTAGGATATTATTTTCCTTAGGCTAGTACACCCACTGTATTACTATTAAAAAAAAAAAAAAAAAAAGAGTATCAGTTCGTTTATATTTGTATTCTCCTTTGACTGTGACTACTTTTATTCTAAACAGTTCTCAGGTAGAAGAAAATGGGAAAATGTCATAGAAGATCTTCTGTTTTTTGTTGCCACTTGCCTCACATTTAAGAGTTTGGGGGAAGGGAAAGCAAACAAGCAATATCAATAAATCAAAAGGCAGAGGTGATGGCTCTAGCTTTGCATTCTTCTTTTACCAAAGCTTTCGGAAAGTGATGGACGCTGCCTTGGCACGCAGCAATGAAGCTATGACTGGCTGTGGTCCTCCACAGATTTCACCACTGGGATCCTGTGCTTCCAGAGGAGTCAGAATGTATCTTTAAGTCCAGAAATGACAGTCCCGCACACCACCATCTGCTCCCCTGAACTTTCAGGGTTGCTATCCCTTGGGAACCCCTTTCAGCATGGGACTCAGATAAACCAAGGAGCCACTGCTGCAATGTGAGCAGTAGGTTGGAAATTTGGCTGTGTCCAAACAGATGCTAGCACCTAAGGGGCCTTGGAAAGCGCTGAGAGGAGGGATATTGCCCAGCTGTGGATATCGTCAGATGTCTGTGTCCAAAGCAACCACCCCGGCCTGAGCTGATGAAGAGGAAGAGGCACTTCCCCGGTGCAATGTTTAGCTGCCGTCCAAGAGGGGTACCTGAAAGCTGTCACATGCATTGACATTCCTGTAGAAGCCTGGCTTGGTGTAAAGTACTCAGAAATTACAATTTGTGTGCCCAAAATCGTGAAGCTGGCTTAAGAATATAAAAACATATAAAAGAGCACATTTATTTACTTTCAAATATTTTGCTATTTTAAGGTGCTCTGAGATCATGTTTCCAGCTTCCCTCCATGACTGTAAGCCCTGGAAAGGCACTTACCACTAGCAAGGTGTATTTGCTCTGCATGTCTGGGATCCCTCTGCCACCTCTGCTGCAGTGGCAGCTTGCTTACATCCCTCTCATGGCTTCACCTAATCGTGTTATCACTGCTCCTCCTCATTTCCCACAGCCCATGGCTCTGCCCCGGGCCCCTCGATGCCAGGTCAGCCACTGGCTGCCAGAGTCTGGGGCCAGCTGTGGTGGCCCTGGCCAGCATGTGTGCACCCACTGGGCAACTGAGGCCAGGCAACATCTGGCTATGGAGCCCACACTCTGCGTGGCAGCAATTTGTGCCTCTCTTCATTGTCCAGCCACTAGTTTTTGCAAAGCTTGTAGGAATACAGTACCTTTGCGAAATCTCTCTTCTCTGGCCAATGGGAGCACAAGTTACTAAGAAACAACAGATGTGTAAACATCATCTTATGAACTGAGGCTCATACTGAAGACAAACCCACTCAGGTCCTGGGGTAAACACTTCTTCAGGTCTCAATGATAAAAATAAAGTCAATAGGCAGAGATGCTGCAGTTATAATTTCTGCCTGGCTTTGACTGCTACCACTATGGATTTGGTGTTTGAGGCAAATAATTTAGTACCAGATTTTGTCACTGTCATTACTGCTGAGCAGTACAAGAAGGCCACTGCCTTGCCTGGCAGAGTGGGTTTTTCTTCCTGCATCCACAGACGATTACTCACGGGTGCAACTTGTCTCAGGGAGGACAGCTTGCCACTGCAGGAAACCATCCTTGGAGGCAGATGAGGTGCCTCCATCAACAGCGCAGGAACTGCTTGGCATGAGTGGGTGCCAGCACTGGTCTTCCTGTGAGCCTGCCTGTCTGCGTGGCGGCATAGCAGGGTTCATCCCACTGACGGAGTGCTCACCCAGGTCCCCTTGGGCTGTTGCACTGCCCCATTGGAGCTGTGGGCAGAATCGGATCCTTCTGGGTCAGGACCCCCTCCATGCAGGCACGCAGCAGCAAGAAAAGAGAACAGCTCTGTAACGTGGATGTGCTTATGAAGCCACAGTGGAGAAAGTGAGGTTAGAGACCCTGTGTTTGTAGCTGCCTTATTTTGACAGCATTTGGCTGAGACCTACCCCTGGGCTGAGGGGCAACCAACACCTGCATGTCTGTTCCCGTTTCTAACCACACCTCCAGGTGAATAGTTGTGTGCAAGTCTTGCATCCACCCTGGGTACAGCAGTTTCACCCAGCGTGCTCTCAAAGGCACAGACTAGGTGGGGTGAACACAGTGCATCTCTCCATCACCCCTCTGATCTCTTTGTTACGTGTTGTGCAGAAGGCTAACAGCAGCTAAAGTGACCGAACACAGATTTATTTGCCGGCATCACTTTAATCTATGCCTTATGAGGAAGGCAATAGCTGTCTTCCAAGGGATGCTCTCTCTCTTTTCAGTGTGCCCTCCTTTGTATTGTGGCTTAGAAACCTGGATCTTCATTTTGTGTCTCATTTGGTGGTGGGCACGCTGCTGTCAGCCCGGAAAGGACGGCAGTGTGGAGCAGCACAAGATGGTGATGCTGACAGTCCTCTGTGAACTGAAGAGCTCAATGCAAACTTTTCCCTCCCCTTCACTCTCAGACACAATGTGATGCCTCACCACCAGCGGGGCTTTGCAGAGACCTTTCTGGGGGTGACATAAACCATGTCAGTGCTCCTGGCTGTCTTCCTGTGGGGTAGGTGGGAAAGGGCAACACAAGCGCTGCTCCCTCCCTTGGGCAAACAAGGCGAGGGTCAGGGAAACAGCGGTTAGCTCCTTTCTCGTGCAGCAAGGGAGGCGGTGGAGGAGGCAGGAGACGTGTCCCTCGGTGGGCTTGTGATGCACTGCTCATGCCTCACCTCTCAAGGCTGCTCCTAACGCAAGGGCTTTTGTTCCGCCTGTGCCTCAGCCACCAGGAAGCTCCTTGAGATTCAAGAGAAGTTGGTAAACAACTGAAGATCTGATAGCTTATTTTTAACCCTTTGCCTATACCGTTCACTTCTCATCAGTGCACCTGGGCCCTGCCGAGTGGGAGCGGGGATCCGGTGGATGGGGTGAGCAAGTGGGAGGGCAGTGGTGTTACATCACCCCTGGAGAGGGATAATTGCACCTCTTGAGCATGGGTGGCATTGAAGGTGATTAATTACATTTTCCTTTTGCTTTTATTACAAGTCACTCTAAAATAAAAGAAAATAAATACTTGAGAAGGCTCGCAAGATAAAACAATTGAGCTGGAGCAACACATTTAAAATGGAGACGTTCCCTATCTAATTGCAGGCAATGTGAAAGGCATAGTGGTCTCTGCTTCTGGAGGAGAGCTGCCACTTCCCTCCCTCCCCAGCAAGGAACAACCCTCACTTCTCCCCTTCATCCTGCTTTCCCATCTCAGGTTCCACAAAGTCAAAGCTTAGTGGGCTATGGTTCTCCCTCATTAAAAACCACACAACACAAACCACCACAGAAGAAAAAGAAGAAAAAGTCAGGTTCCAGCCTTTTTCTTCAAGGATCCCGGGCCATTTTCTCACTGCCCACTCTTCGTTGCCTGCGCCTTTATGTAAGGCAGCATACCAGCCTGGAGGGTCGCTCCCTGGTCTGTTCTTCACTGCCTGAAATACAGGGATCTTCTCTTACTATTTTTCTGGCTGTGGCCCCTGGGGGAAAAAGCATTGTCACGGGCTTCGGATGAGGATGCTGAGCCTGGATTTAGAGATCACATTGCTTTGATGCAGTCAGTGTGAATACAAGAAGGAAAGGTAAATGCACACACCTAAAGGAGAGGTGTTTGTCAAATATAAAAGCTGATAGCAAAAAAGGATCCAGAAAAGCGCTACATGCATAGGTTGTCTCTCAAAACTGCACCTCCACAGCAGCACAAGATGCTGTAGAGAAAGAAACAGAAAATATTTTCCAACAGATCTGAAACGTTATCGTACTGTTGCCATGGGAGTCCGGAGCAGCACTTGGCCTGAAGTGCGCTTCTGGCAGGAGTTTATCCTGTGTGAAAGGTCTGACATGCAGAAGGAGGTGATGGGGGCACTGAGGACATACTGGGCGCCTCGCATCCCCTGAGTAGCCATTACCTGGGGACCTCTTCTGCTGTTTCCTGGAGGGAGCCCACTGCGAGGCAGATGCTGCCCTTCCTTACGGTAGTAAAACTGGCTCTGCCTGCACCATTCAACACACACTATTTCGTATGAAGCATGGTTTTGTGTTTTTTTTTTTCAGGCTAAAAATCACTTACATTAATTTTAATTTGTGCCTTGTAATCCCTGGTAACTTAAAATATTAGTAGACAAGCACCATTTTCTTTTTCTGTCTCAGCCTAAAAATGCTGTGATAAGAAAATACAATTCAATAAAATGCCCAAGAACCCAAACCCATCAGTTGTGGCACTAACACAAGACATGAGGGAGACTTACAGCATATTTTAATTTTGAGGGGGAAAATGGGAAAAAGCGCTTCTAAAAAGGGAGACTGAATAATTCATAACACTTTTCTGTTTCTCTTCATGGGATGTCTGCAGACAGATTAGGACTGTAATAAAGCCATGAAGCACAGGAGACCGCTCTTCATGCCTTGACAACACGACATGGAGCACATTTACAAAATGTTTGTACCCCTGATGTGTCAGAGGGGCCAGCTGGCTCTGTAGCCTGTTGCTATGATTTCTTCCAGTTCCCTTAGTCAGGACTGGATGATGTGTTTTGCCAAATCTTCATTTGCACTCTATTTGTTTTAATTTATTCTACAGCTTGATTGGTGCTCGCTTGCTTGCAGTTGGGCACAATACTCACGTGCTGCTGCTTCTGTCTGCTGACAGGACTTTTCATACAATAAGGCTATCACTGCAAACTCTTGCCGAAAGCAAATGTTGGAAACAAAGTGTTTCTGCCTAAAATTAAGGTGTTTTGGTGGATGAGACTGGAATTTATTTTCTGTGAGCATTTAGCTCAGCACAGCTCAATGAATGGAGTGGCAGACACATCACCTGTTACTTTGCAATCTGAGGTTTAATCTGGATTTTTGTGCAATATTTTCCTGAATGTACTTGCAATGAAGAATAAAGTTGGCTCGAGCTGTGTGAACTCAGCTCCCAGGCATGCCCAGCCCTCCCCTGCTGGGAGGACATGCACGTTGCCCAGGTGCTGCTGAGCATCAAAGGCTGTGGAGATCCCAGTGCTCCGTGCTAACAACCAGTCCATCTGGTGGTGAGGCTCATGCAAGGGAACAGGAGACCAGCTCCTGCAGTCACTGAATCCTCTCTGAAGAAGTGAAATTGCTCCAAAGAAATAGAAATAGAGACCTTTGCTTTTCCATTTTCAGCTAAAAGTCCTTGATCTAACAACATAAAAAGTAGGATTCAGGGTGAGAAGAGTGAGAGGGACTTTGTATTTCAGGACCATGGGGGAAGTCCCAGCCTGGCCACGGCAGTAGGAATGCAGTGCAAGTCTGTTGATCTGCAATTACTTTTTACAGATCAAAAACATACTTTTTTTCCAAATAATTTTTTGTACCTTGCTTTCTCTCCTTAAGAATTTGTGGTTTTGTCCTAGAAAGAATAGTGTGCATAATCTTTCCCCCTTTATTATCAGTTTATATCAGATACTGAGCCTGTCTGATAAATTTAGACTTGATTCAACTTGATTCAACTTCATATTTTAAAATCTTTTGTGTTTTTCTGTGCAGGTCTCATGACTACTGTCTTTTAAATCCATTCTTGGTTTCATTCTATAGACATCAAAATTTTGCTTGTGATTTAATTCAGAGTCTCTGTTCCTTGTTCTCCTCAGTTATTAAAAGCTCAGCCATTCACCAGAGGTTTGTCTTTTATGGAGCTTTTTGGTCGCAGCTTCCTTTCTCTCTGAGGGAAGGGTCTTAATAAAGAGCTGTGATTTAAGAATTAATGCGGTGGCTCTTTGTAGAAAGCATTCCAGAAAGCTCTTTTGACTTCGTTTCCATATGACGGCTTTTAGGGGATTTTTTTGGGAAAATCCTGTATTTTTGTTGAAATAGGACTGACAACACAGTTGGCATTGCTGTCCTGATTATAAAGAAAAGTTATTGCTGACCATTAGAAGCAGGACATTTTGTCACATTTTTATTGTTTTCTGTTTCTTGGGTGGTAATTGTTCCTCATACACTTTCCTTGCATGGTAACAAGGAAGAAACAGCATCCAGGCAATATCTTCTTAAATCTTTGTATCACTTGTTCTTTTTCCCTATTTGTTGACACAACCACAGCTTTTCCATAACTGTTCTACAAACACAAAGGAGTTTGCAGAAGTTCAACATATTTTTCCGTAACTATCATCCTACTGTCGATGTTACAGATGGATGAAAGCACCATGCATTGCACCAAGAGCTTTGCCATCCACTGTGCAGAACTGCTGCTGATTGTACTAATGGAAAGCTAATAGGCAAAGAGAAGTAACTAAAAACATGAACATGTGCTAGGAAGGAGCACGTGAGCGGAAGAAAAGTAAAAAGTCAAAAGTATGAAACACCATTTTAGGACAATAACTCCGAAATGGGAAGTAGAAAGATGACCCTTACAGTTGCTTGATATTAACTATCAAAAACCAGCAACTCATAATATTTCCCTTAATTTCAGCAATGAAAATAGATTTATTTTTTGGTTAGAGAGAGTTTCTATTTTGATCTTCTTGATGTCCTCGTCTAAATGGGAGTTTTACCCAGTACTGCCAGTATAATCAGACTGCTACAGTTGCACTTTTCTATCAGAATTAGTCTTCCCACAGTAAGGACTTTTTAGCATTTACATTCAGCAGACATAAACTAAACTGGACAAAAAAGGCACTCACAGTGGGCTCTGAGCAAGCAGCAGGGCAGTGATAGTCACAGCAGTGCAGGTGACGCCTTGCTCTGACTTCCCCACATGCTCCTGCCCTTGGATTCAGACACTGTTTTAATGATCAGTTATAGACAAGCCTACGTCTTACAAAATAATCAAAGGTAAACAAAATCTTATTGGCAGGTATTAAGAATGCTTGGCTGCTGGGAAATTAAACCTCTTTTTAATGAAAATTATATAAAAAAAAAAAGACTGCTCACAAAGTGTTGTTGGGGCAGAGTTGAAACTTGACGTTACTAAACTCTGTGTTTCCTTGGGCAATTTTACAAGTTGATGTATTGGGGAAAACTGTAATCCACTGCAGTGCTTACATTAACCTGACATCCTCGTAGCTGATGAACACATGCAATGAATGCCAATAATCAGAATTAAGGTTACCTTGGCTGCCAAATGGAAATTATCTTTAAACACATGGAAAATGGCATAGGACCATAAAAAACCAGCCCTGCCAGTTTGTAAGAGAGTGTAAAACATATGCACAAGAGACCCTGGGCCTGACCAGCTCTCACATGCCGCCAACAAAGGTTTTGCCAGCAAGTGCTGAGAGAAAGTAACTCCAGGGAGCTGGGCTGCCTGGCTCGCATTAGAATGGCTGGTGGGGGAATGCAATTCAACTTATAACTGGAACTGGCCTCTGTACAGTTGCAACCTGGTGTTAGTTTCAAGGGCTCCCAACCTTAGTTGGGTTTCTACCTTCATTAGTATGGTGTAGTGCAGAATCTGCTGACACTGAGCTCATTTTGGGATGACATTTCAGTGGTGACACAAAAGGGAAGGTTGCCTGGCATGGGGGGAAGACACTACCGGGCAGCCAGGGCAGTGGCTGCCGCTCCATCCCCCTGCCATCCCGAGCAGGCAGGGGCTTTCCTGCCTTGCATGGGGCAAATTCCACTTTTGCCCTGGAGGAGAGCAGAGAGGCTGAACTCTTACTGACTTCATCATCTCCTCTTGTGGTGCCCTCCCTACAGCCCAGGAGCTAGAGTGAAGCTCCTTCTCCCCTAGATACGGATCTTTTCACAGGTGCAACCTGCCAGCATCACACAGCGCTCTCACTGTCTGGATATCCTGCTGCATTCAGATGAGGATCTCCATCTCAGGTCTTCACTTCCCTTGGAAATGAGCAGCACTTCCAGCTGTTTTGTGGTGCAGAGGATGGGATGACTGATGGCTCTGGTGGAAGACAGCAGGAACTGGGGACATTTCAGCTCACAGTCTGGAGGAGTTGCCAAGCCACAGGAGTAGAGTTAGAGCTGGCACAGGCACTGTCCCCAGGCTGGCACAGCACTCGGAGGGCAATCTGTGCACTTGCACCTTTGCTCCTACACTTCAAAAGCAAGGACACAAATGCACAGGCTGTTCTGAGTGTTTCCAGCATTTAAGCGCTGATTAACTATCCTTTGCTGGGAACCGGTGAATGAGCAAGGGCAGCCAGTCAATGGGTTATGCTAAAATGTACTTGGACTTCTCCTTGCATCCCGTGGGTACTCACAAACCATGGCCAACCTGCTATTGCCTCAGATTTTTTTTCCTGTTAAATGAAAATTGAGTGGTAATTGTTAGCAGTCACAATTTTCCCATTATTAGTGTTACTGCATGTGTGAGACACTTGGAAAGAGATGCAGGACCTGAACAGTTTTTAAATAGAAGCACCAAGACCTTTTGGGTTTGGTGTTTCCTTTGCCATTTGATAAATAGTTAGCCATATTCCCAAGAAAGCAGCAAGTCCATGGCTAGGTGTTGACATGTTTTCCTTTAACTTGTTAACCCTAGCATTGACCTGTTAAGATTACTCCACAAAACCCACCACATAAAATAGCACAGCAAAACTGCTACTTGCTGAAAATACTGTGGATGGGGCTCTGCTCCCAGGTAGTGGGAATAGTCTGGACTTACACCAGTGAGCCAAATTTGGCCACAACATTCATAGGGAAAAACACATAATTTGCAACTGTACCAAACATTAAACAAAGCAGAAACATGGGTGCTGTGCATCTGCAATGCTGAATATTCAGCTGTTAAGATTTTTTACTCATCATGCAGTTGTAAGACAAGAAGAAACAAGCCACTGGTCATTCCAAGCTAAGGGAGGGTACATGTCTCTGGGACCTCTCCCCTGTAAGATATCTCCATGGTAAGCAAAAACCACAGGTAACAGTTACAAGAATAAAAATCAATCTCTTTAAAATTTGGTGATTATTCAAAATGTTCTAGGGTATGTGCAGGAAGGAAGGAAAGATGTATGGATGTATGGATGGGTGGACAGATAAACCAGATTGTTACTAACCCTATGCTTTTTTTAATGTTTCTGAATTTAGTGTAATACAGTGATGATCACTTATCAGAGACAATGCTGGCCACCAGCATAACCAGGGCAGAGAAAATGATTACATTGCTATGTAATAGCAACTATGCTGAGCTATTGTTCTCCTGAAACAGCTGTTGGTATAATCTCTCTGTTACACACGGACATTTCAACAGCTGGAATAACTGACATTGTCTGAATGGTGACAAGTGTAGGATGTGAAAAACGAAGTGGGAGGAATGGGAAATCACTGGGGCAGGGCATTGTACTGGTTCTTTTCTTCATCTTCTTGCTAGGCATCAATCCTAGTCACTGCCAAGGGACAGTACAGAGAGCCCCAGGTCCCTTTGGTCTGCAGCAGAGGAGCAGCTGCCATGCTTTGTGTATGAAATGTATCTACCTCAGCTCCTGTGATATTTAGGGGCTATAATTTGCACAGTTGATGAACGCACAGACTTTCACACTCATCTGGTGTATGCCAGCCTGGTGAAGTTCTTGGTGCCTTTCTTGGGCAGGTGGAATCCCCATTCTTTGTCCCAGAGCAACCTACCCTCCTTCCTGAGGGCAGCATGCACCTTGCCACGCATGGTGCCTTGCTAGGATTACTCACACCCTCCAGCCTCTCTTCTTACATTCCTGTGGTGTAAGGCCAATGGTTTCTGCTAAAACAGAAATCCAGAAAAGTTAAAACCAGGCAGGTGAAATATTTTGAAAACAAGGATATGTCTTACCCCTTTGAGTAAAGGTGGGTGGCCCAGGAAACCTTTCAGTATCATCAGTACAGTTTCTCCTAGTGCTGAATATTGATTGCAAAAATGTATCCATCCATACAACTGCTTCAACAAAGCATCTCACCTTCAGAAGCTAAAGTGTCCATTAAATTTGTTGGCTACACTTCAGCTGGCTCCCAAAGTAAAGCAGATGCTTGCATTACTGTCTCTCACCCTACCTGCCTGTTGTTAGGTACCTGTTAAATCAGTGCCGCACCAGGGCTGGCGGTTCAGACGTGGCTGGGTTTGCTGGGGGGGCACTGGAGGGGGCTTGGCCCAGTTTGGCCACAGTTTGACTGTGAAAACCATGGCTGATTTGTGGTCTGGCTGCAAAATGACTGCTAACAGGGTCTGCTCCTTGCCTGCTCATGCAGCTCTGGGTCCCAGTATGGCTGTGTCAGCTTTATGGGTTTTCCTGGGAGGGCTGCACAGCTGCAGCTGCAAATGCTGCTTACTTATCACAGGGGCCACAAGAACTGCTGCTGAAGATGGCACTCATTGCCAACACAGTTTAGGCCTCTCATGCTTTTGAGGAGGATTATCAGAAATGTTACAGTATCCTTGCTAAACACTTAACTTCGCTAATACCTTGAAGATATCCTGTTGTTCCTGTTCCAAGGTGTACTCTCTCTTCCCATCCTAATTACTGTATATATAACTATGAGATTTAAAAGATAATAGCAGGTCTTTAGTGGGTGTCTCTGTGTTTCTTTCCCTAAACTTTGCAGCACTTACTTTGCTTTTAAGAACAGTGCTTTTCTATGCAAGCCTGTAAGCTATGGGCCTGATCCAAAGCTGCCATCAGTGGCCTTGATGAGCCCCCAGCAGCAAGACCCCAGCCCCATGCATGTACTAGATGCCTGCAATGAAGAGCTGGGTGCTGTGCATGCGTGCAGAGGTTCCCTGAAGAGAGGTCCTGTTTTCCATGAGCTACAGAGGCCAAGATGGCTATTTCCAGTAGAGTGGTCACTGATACCTGACTCAGTATTTTGGAAACTGTATTTAAACTGCATCAACAGGAAAGTGATAAATGGGCCTTGGTCCTTCCTACAAACCTCCACTGTCCAAGCACAGCAATTTTTGTAAGGCGCTTTAGCAACAAAGTATTAGATTTCTAAAGCCCCATAGTAATTACCTAAAAGGCTTTACCACAAGCTGCCAAACATATAATCGTTTTGTATGGATTATAATTAGCTATTGTTTGTCTGGCGCTTTGGAAATGCAACATGCAAAACATGATTCTAAAGCGTTCATTTTCTAGTGGGACCTGGGGAGCCCTGCTCTGGAGGCAGCAGAGCCACTGCCTGCAGGGCTTTCTGTCTGCTCCTGTTCGGTACTGATGCTGCTGGCTGCTTCGAGACACTGGCAGTGGGAAAGGACCAAAGCCATCGATGTCTCCAGCTGATCCAAAAGGGTGCTTTAGAGTCTCTTCCTTCCTTCCCATTGTTTAAGCATGATGTTCTCCCTTCTGCTTCCACCACATGCAGTGTCTCTCTGGTCTATTGATATAAAAGCCTTAAATGACTGTAGGTTTTAGAGAAGTCTTAGAAAATGTCCTTAATTATTTAGAAGGAAATCTCTAATAATAATAGCATGCTATCTGTGGCTAAAGTGAGCAGTGGCAGTATGATGGATATTTCTTTTTTAAATGCATTGAAGCAGAATATTCACTTGGTGAATCTATGAAGACCATGAAAGCCTTGTGGAACAGCTCTGAGTTGTTCAGACACTTTTTATTAAACAGCTGTAGAGGAAACATTTTGCATGTTTCTGAAATTTAAAGAGATTGTAATGCTTGTGGAGCTGAGGACTGATGGCAGCGGTCACCAGCTTCATCCCAGTTCACCCTCCTTGGCTGTGTCTGTACCAGCAGGCAGACGGCTTGGTAGGAGCAGGTATGTAAAGTGACTCAACTGGTGCCAAAACTTTCAGTTCACCCTATGCATGTTTGAAGGGTTTTATCGGGTCTGGTGCCATGGAGTGAATACCCACAGCACTGGAGAACATGAAGTGTGTTCATCAAGTCCACCTTCTGCAGAGCAAACCCGCTCTGGCCACGTGCTGTGGTGAGAGTCAGAGCTCTGCAAGTGAGAACAGTGGGGAGGCTCACGGTGAAAACAGCTCTGGATCTGAATGGAGAAGCTGATACAGGCTTATCCTTCTTGTGCCAAATCAGTGGTACCAGTGCCCTGCCATCTGTGATGTACGTCTGTACATTCCCCTGGCTCTGTTCCCCCCAGAGTCAGGAGGAGCCTTTGCCCCAGGATGTCAGTTCAATGGCACAAAGGCTATCCAGGGCTTGGTGTATCTCTGCCATGTTTTCTGGAAACATAAATGTCTAAACCCTTATTAATAAAGGAAAGTGGAATTTAACATCACAGCACCAGTATCTATCAGTAAGGGATTGTTACCTGAAATACTGCAGCAAATATGATTGGCAAAGAAGGTAGGAGGTTATTAATTGGAAAGTGCTATGATTACTTGTCAGTCTTAAGAGAGTCTTTCATAACACTCACATAAAGTAGATTGAATTAATACTCCTTCTACTAATGTCTTGACCTTTTGTAACTTCAGATTTCCCCAAATTCACCATTGCATGTAAAACTGTAATGCTTACATAAATTATTGGTGTGATTATATTATTTGACCAGAAGTCTGTCAAACAGACACTTGTTTTAAACTGTTTAGGATAGCATAATAATAATAACAACAACAACAACAACAACGATCTGTGATTATGTACTGCTGTAAACAGAGGGAACGCAAAAGCCTTTTGTTCAGAGGTTCACAGCGCAATATGGGAACAATTAGCTTTAGATTTTGCATTTCTCAGCAGAGTACACATTTTAAATTTTGAAGCCAGTGGCCTTGGAGAACCTTTATGCATCACTTGTGAACATTAAGCCCCTTTTATAATGCCCTGGTGGTGAGGGCAGCATAGTGGGTCCCATCCCAGTCTCTTGGGAATTGATGGCAGTTGTCTCCTAATGAGAAAGGCACTGAAACTCAGCACCAATGTCACAGTGGAGTCCCCGCTGAGAAAATGACACCAACGGAGAAAAAAGTTCCTCTTTTGGTAAGGTGCATGAATATAAAGAGACTTATAATTGGATTTCCTTAAAGACTTAGAGAACTAACACTCTTACAACTCTTCACATTGAAAGGAAGTTCTTTTAAATTCTGTTAGTTCTCCAGCCTACATTTTTTAGAAAAGATGTACAGCTTCTGAAGAAAACCAGGAACAATGAGGTGAGCGGTATTTGCATTCACAAGTTATTCTGTGGTGGCACATTGTCATCTTTTGTTGAAATATCACAACTTTCAAAAAGACTCCTTTGAAGATAAAGAATTACATTTCATCTTGTTTTCTAAAAAGTTACACTGAATACACACTTTGAAATGACAACGTGAGATGTGACTGCCCTTTGGCATTGGTCTGTCACCTAAGGTGCCTATGTTCAAATCAAGGTCATTGTGTTTTCTCTTATCTGTGTGGGTCATAGTATACATAAGTCCATATCCACACCATTGGCATCCCAACATTTGGTATGAAAGACTATGACATACTCCGTTTGGAAGATGAACAAGAGTGAACTAATAAGGGCATTAGATTTAAATACCAATCTCTGCATTGAATGGTTCCTCAAGATCAAAGTTAAAATCGATGCAGGGCCATGTGCCATACAGAATTAGTACTTTACAAGATTGAAAGGATGTTTTAAATGTCTGAGGAATGTAGTGCTGAAAGACTTCTGAGCTCACTAATCAGCAGGAGGGCACAGTCCCAAACTTTTAAGACAAAGCAAACATGGTAGAACTATGGACCAAGAGACTCTTCCAGTCTAAAAACAGTTTCTTCCTTCAGGCAAATTGAGAACAAATAATAACAACAGTATACAACCAGGCTTAAAATCCGCATTAAGAGTGTATCTGCACTAGGAGAGCACCCCAGCCACAAATGGGCATTCATCCCATGGAGCCAGGCTAGGGATAGTCTGAATTACAGAAATGTGCATGGGATTAACATCAGGTTCTCCGAATCACCTGTTCCTCTCTACTGCCTGTAGGCATTCACCCTGGTCTGCACTGACGACTAATGTGGACACAACCAAAAAACATTTGAACCTTTCAGTGAAGAAACCCAGTGAGCTGCTTTGTGTATCCTAGATTTTAATGTACTCATTGACTGTACTACTGCAGTCTTATCTTATGAACATTGTGCTTTTATTCAGATAGTTACCATTCTGCAGATGTCTGGAGTCCAGCCCAAAGCCTGCTGCTGATTTCTCCTTCATGACCCAGGCAGAAAGCTCACCTCCTGTGCTGCTGTTTCACCATTAGCTAAAAGGAGAACAGTAAATTTTGGCAAACTTGTGAGGCCTGTTTTATTAATCTGGGAAAAATGCTTCATAGCATTTGAAAGTGAGGTAAATAGGGAATTTTCTTTTCTTCTTTATTACTTTTGGGCCAAATCCTGAACGCCTACACAAGCAAAACCCCAGTCCAGACTACTTCTGAGAAGAAATAGTGACTGAGACAGTATTTGTTGCAGTGACTTTGACGGCTCTCTGGTTATGATGTCCAGTGAATGCACTGCTTTCCAAGAACGTGTCCAGGATCTGGCAGAAACATGTTGTTTCAGGACTGACTTGATCTTAAAGAGACATTAATTTTGCTCTAAGTGCTATTCCATTAAGAAGAGCTGCAACAGATGCTATGACTTTATGCTAATCTGGAGTCTGGAAGCTGAAAACATAGACTGCTCAGCAATTAGGAAACTGCACATCAATTAGGAGATGTGAATTTGGTGCCTTGCCAGCTTTTCAGATTTCATATGTGACCCTGAATAATCACAGGGCCAAATCTGTAAATGGGTACATTAACCCCAGCTGAAGTTCCTCTCACTTTGCCATGGCCCATCTAAGCTATGGCTTCTGTCTCTTGTCTATGCAAGGCACCCATCTCTGTCTCACAGAAAGAAAGATCCATCCCACCTGTTTTTCTGGGCAAGGAAAAATAATCCACAGAATCACAGAATGCTTGGGGTTGGAAGGGACCTCTGGAGATCATCCAGTCCACCCCCCTGCTAAAGTAGGTTCACCTAAAGCAGGTTGCACAGGATCATGTCCGGTGATTTTTTAATACCTTCAGAGGAGGGGAGACTCCACAACCTCTCTGGGAAACCTGTTTCAGTGCACTTTTGCAAACACTGATCATTTTTGCTCAGCTACTGAGGGAGCCTGGCCCACTGGCCAAGGACACCTGCCTCAGCCCCCAGGTACCTTGACTGAGGTCCCTGCTTTTATGCTGCTGGGTTTCTCTATTCTTCCTTTGCACATGAGCAGAGTATCTGCATTGCAGACTTTTGTGGTTGGGAGGACCCCTGGGGTGTCAAGCATTTCATTGCCCAAATCCCAAGGGGATCTGGCCCGTCAGTCTCAGCTGGGAACCCTTCATCTCTCTGTGTGTCAGTTTCTTATTTGTACAGTGGAGATAACGGTGCTACCCCGTCCCATAGGGATTTTGCAAACAGAAATCTATGAATATAGTCCTTGGGATTAGCAGGAAAACTGTGATGATTTGGACCATATAAATACTCGGATAGATCTCTTAGGGAAACAGCTGGTAAAGATATTGGGAGGGAATTAATTCCCCTCTGAGCAATTAAAATGAGAAAAGGCCATAGTTCTAACTTACAGAGTAAGTAAGAGTGAGTAAAACTGAACTGTATTAGATTTTACCCTGCTTAAATGAGAAAATCTGCAGATTTTGTAATTAGGTAGTAGAATTCTCTGATACATTCAGTTGCTTTTACTACCCAATGGTTTACAAAATAGGAGTCATCTCTGAGACCTATCGTAATGGGTTGAAATAAACCCACTGCCAATTAATATGAATGGAAAAGGTTGTACCCGAACAATCACAAGCCTGGAACAGTGAGACCATTAGCGCTGTCATTTATGGAGAAATTGGTGCTGAAATACCTGCAGCAGAACTTGCTCAAGATTTAAGGAGGAATTACATAGCCCACTAGTGTTCCCATCTCTAAAGATCAGCTGTGGAAACAGATGGTCGGGAGAAACTGGTTAGAAATCTTGCAGTGGATATTAGAAATGAAGATAATTTTTAGATCAGCAGAACAGAAGGTACAAATATTATGACTTCTGATCACAGCCTGCATTACTCCATTTCCACTCTTCTAAGCTCTTCTATATGATATCGTGAGTCTGAGTCAAGTGACTAGATGTGCTTGCTGTGCTAAGACACTCTGAAATCTTGTGGCACCTCTTTTCCTCCCATGGGAAAAGGAACGAGGTGGCTCAAGCATCTGGGACCTCAGCTCGGTCATTGCACATGTTTTCTCTTGGTAGCAGCATCTCAGGTGAGCAGAGCAGTCCTGGCGATTGTTACTTGTGATTTGTGCCAGGTCCCAGCGCATGCTGCCTCTGTGGCAGTTAATGTTGTGAGTACTGATGGCACCAGCTGCTGGAGCTTTCTGTGTGTTCTGCTTGTTTGGGCTTCAACAAGTGTAATTTTTAATGCACCCCTGCTTTTTATTCTTATGCTTCCATAGACTTTCATTCTGAAGCCTTGTAGCTTGCATTTATTAGAATTGAATTTTTGTTTTGCATAATCAGTCTTTGCTATAATATTGCCATTGTGCTGGTAGCCAACAAATCATAATTCCATCACTGTTTATTTTCTTGACCTGTGGAGAACTACGGTGTGTGGCTAGTGCTCCTTAAACCCTATCTGCAAGCAGTTTAGCTTGCCGCTTGTGTCAGCCCTAAGCTTAGTGAGAGGGTAGGAGGACAGAGTCTGGAAAGCACAATGGAGTGGAGAGGACCATTTGCAGACACTGTGACAAACAAGGGAGTGCCATATCCCACTATGAGGGCTGGGCTCAGACAGTCTAGATGGGATTGACTAATTACATATCTGTGTGATGCTAGACACTGTACAGATGTACTGTACCTTTCTCTAAGCCCCCGCAGCAAATAGCCCTTCTACCATGCCAAGCCCTTCACAGTATTTCAGTTGCAGGTAACTCCAACTCCCCTACACAGCTACAGCTCTTTTCACCTCAGCTGCACACCTCTTGACAAACGCTATTTAGCACTCCTTTTCCTGCTAGAAATTGTTATTTTACTGGCCTGTCACTGAACATATTACTCCTCTTTGCATAACTCCACTGGTTTCATCTTCTCTATCACATCAAACATAACCTACTCAGCTTGGTATTTAAGGGTTTTCTTACCTATTCCTTCCTCTGTATTAGGTGTGTACCATTTCCTCCGGTAAGCTCAGTTTCCAGGTCTGCCTAGATTAGCAGCCGTCATTGCTTAGTTGCTGTTTCTGACAAGGGTGTTCATGGTTTTCTTGAGCTGCCTCCACTCCTGGCAAGGTCTCTGTAAACACTGCAGAATTAAGCATTATCTTCTCTCCAAGCCAATACGGTCCCTACACAGATCTGGACAGTGGTGAAAGTGCTGCTGAGGTTGAGACCATGGCTGGCCATGCTGGCCAGCACTGTGTTGGTGTCCCCTTGCCTCTATGCATGAATCCATTGCCCCTTCTTTTTTACTTAAACAACTTGCTGTCTCTTGCTATCTTGCTTACACAACTTGCTGTCTGGTCCACAGTGGTAGCAAGCCTGCTACACTGGGGCTGGGGTGATGGCTGGAACTCTGAGGCGGTATGTTGCAATGTACATATTTGTTACTGAGCGTATGCATATTGTCTGATGTCTTTTATTCTAAGTGCTGGGTAGTTTTAAAGAAGAAGCAAATGATGTTAGAGGTTGATGGAGGGCTCTGTTTTTACCAACTCTGCCTCCAGAGCATTACCAATGATCTCAGGTGTATTGACAGGTAGGATTTATCTCACCTAATACAGGCATCTGAAGCTTACTTTGTTCTAAGATAAGTACACAGGTAATGTGCCTGCTCTCTGGGGATTCCTATTTTCCACGGGCTATGTGGGGAGCCCAAAGGGACCACCTTAAGCCCAGAAAACAACATATAGTGTCTGAGGGTGAGCCAGAAGCATCTTACCTGCATCTCTAATCTTCCCTACGGTCCAGCAGTGACCAGGCAAGTTTAGGACTCGTCCACATTTCTCTTGAACCAAAACTGCCCCTGGGATACTGGGGCTGTGTGGGGAGGTCTGAGAGGATTTTGAGTATAGAAAGCAGCTGAGATGGCTTTTGGAAGTGAAACAAGTGACAGGATTTTACTCCCCTCTTCCAACTTTTAGAGTTAATGTATTTCTGTCAAATGACTACTATTCAGATTCCTATTAAAAAGTGTCCTTGAATCCCACTTAATTATCTACTTTTCAACCCATTCATATTTTTTAAATGAAGCACAGTATTTACAAGAATATCTGTGCCTTATATGTCAAACTTACAGACTGCATTCAGTGTCAGGGATCATTTGACAAACCCAACCAATTAGACCCAACAATATTCTGGAGACATTATCCATACACTTTAATTTGCACCTCTGATCATTCATTCTGTCAAAAACACCAGAATGAAAAAACCCTCAACCTTAATTGATAGTTTCTTCTCATCAATGTTTTCTTCCTTTGTGACTTGGTAACAAAAATTGAGGTTGCATTGGAAGTTCACTGAAAAGATGAGTGTCATCTAGTTTCTATATGAGTTGCCCCCAGAAAGCCTGTTAATAAAGTGAATAGAACATGAGGTGGAAAGAGAGGAGTGCCACTATGTGTTGCAGGTGTCTGCAGAGACCCTGGGGAGGACTGCAAGCTGAGGCTCAGAGCGCAGGTATGACAGCATCCTCAGTTTCCAGCCGCCAGTGGTTTTCTTCATATGGCAATAAACTTTTGTCAATAAGGATCAAGTAAGCCCTAAGTTAAAGAATCAAGACTACCAGCTCACAGCCTGGGACATATACTACTCCTTGAAATTGGCATTACCATTGTATTTTTTTAATAATCACACTATACTTTGAAATATATTTTTTTTAAACCTTAATATCCAATGGCAATTTAGACAGTCTTAATCCTATCTGTATAATCAAAGAGTGAAGTCCCACCCCACTGACTCTGGCGTGCTGGATTTTACCCTGGATATCAGTATTCAAAGTTGCCTCTGAGCATCTACTCCACCCGTGCCTACTGCGCTGTGAAGTCGTGTGTCTCTCAGACCTCCTGTGAGAGACAGTTCCTGACAGTATTTTCACCAGAAGGCAGCCTGTCCTTTAAATAAAAAATACCTGGGAAAATGTATTGGTTTATGTTTTGTGGAAATGAAAAATATTGGGATGAGTATATCTGGGAAAACCATGTCAGAAAGAATAATCATATTTTTTTCAGAGAGAAAAAATATAATAATTTACTGTAATTACGGTCCTGGCACAGCTGGCAGCATGTTGCATGAGGATCTGAAACGATGTTATGATGTTAGATGTGGAAAGCAGGTGTAGTAACTTCAGCTCTTTCATTGTTGAAAATGCTGCTGAGTGCATTTATCTGTTTACTTTTAAAGCCTCTTTTCCCTTGGGTAGGGTGCACGATTCCTTCCATTAACAAACAGGAACTTCCCATCAATCCATTGTATTTAAAAGCAGAACAGGTGTGAGGACTTAGTCACCCATTTCAATGGTGTCATCCACTGCACAAGCTGGCACATACAGTTACACAAACACCAGACAACATTTCACATAAATAGCGTGATCAAAGGCAAGACAAGTTTTTTTGGACCCCAAAATTAGGCAAAAATTAGGTGTTCATGGAAATCACTTCTTGAGGGACAGCAGGGGCCAGGAGCTGGGCTTGGTCAGGAGTGTGGACAAGCCTGTGTTTTGTGAAGGAGAGCTGTAACATGGGCTGGGGAGGCTGAGGAACCTTCTGCGCCCAGAGGAGGGCTGGATGCGGCCCTGATGAGGGAGAACAGACATTCTGGACAATCAATGACCCAGTGTTTAAAACCGTGGTGGTTCATTAGTGTGCGATTGCTCTGTCAGGGCTCCTGCTATGGCCATCCCATCGCTGCGTGATTCTGTAAGGGTGAGCACGCCTCATGCCTGAGCGACTAGCAGAGAACAGTTGCAGCACACCGCTCTTTTCAAAGCCTTCTGGGGAACCCTTCGCATGTGTCCTATTTCCTCCAGCCTCCCTGACAGAGTGGAAGAACCCAAAACCTCATTTAAAGCTTCTGTTCACTTGCCTTAATAACCCAGGGTTCCATCCGAGCTCGCACGCCACACTGCTCATCACATTTGACAGTCCAGACTTGCACCTCCAGGACAAGAAGGGCTGCATCCTGCAGTCACTCTCATTACTACACTCCAGTTAATATTGTCTGTCTCTATAGGGGAGGCTCTTTTTTTGCGTGGAAAAGTTACAAAACACTTTGAGCAACATGATTTTCCCAGATATTGCATCAATTATTTTCTCATCAATGCAATAGGTAGATTGTCCCAGTACATGACAGAAGCATTAACAGAGATTACAGGTAAACAATCCCTTTTATGAGAACAGGCCCTCTATTGCTGCCTCCTACCCCCTTCTGCGATATTCTGTGGTTTTGACAGAAAATCAGTTTCCGATATCTTAAGGAACTGTAATAAATACCCCTGTTGTGATTTCTTTTCACTGTGCATTCAGCTTCATCTTTCTTATTCTGAAAAGAGAAGCCTCGATTCTGATATAGGATCTGCATAACATGAACAGCAAAGGGAGCAGCAAAGCATCCAGGAGAGCCTTTCACACATTTCTTGCTGTATTCTTCCCTCCTCCTCCTGCTTCAGATTCTCCAGGTGCTCTTCCACTTGCCATCAAATAAACAACCCTTGTGAAACAAAGTCTGTTCTAAAACAAGGGTCTTTGGGCTAAATTAAAGTGTTAAATATGCTACCACAGCCCTTCTTAACTTTACTCAGAGTTGATTTTATAGATCTAAAGATAAAATTTCTTTTTCAACCTATATATATTTGAGACAGCACCAAAATCATTCTAAAAGGGGAAAAAGAGGCTGAGGTTTTCACGTTACAAGCAATTTTTGGGAGTGTTAGCTGAGGAATTTGCCGTTGTGCTTCACATATAGACGCAATTGTATTAAAAAAGATGTTGCCACGCACGTAGCATGCCTGGAAGCATGATGTAAAAGAAAAGTCAGGCAGGTGCCACCTATAATTATTTCAGTAATTTTAAATCTTTGGAAATACCCAAGTGTTTATATTTTTTACCTCTGCTATTTTATCTTGTAAATAGATCTGTTTAAAACACAGCAAAAGACAGGACTGAAAGTGTCTGAAAGAAGGAAAAAATTCCCACTCAACTTCCCTCGCTCCCATTTTTCCCAATTACCACTTACATTTCAAAATCAAACCCCTCCTCTACCTTAGATCCCAAAGCTGGAGGTGCCAGATTTTCCACACTTTGATTCATTTTCTCCTGTTTTAAGAAGAAGGAGAAGAAAAAAATATTATTCCATGTTCTTGGTGGAGAGGTACAGAGTGGATATTATCTAAACTTCCAGTGAATCACAGCTGACAGTGTTGCTATTTCTAGGCCAGAGAATCACTCTTTGAACAAAATGCAATCGCTGTGTCTTTTCAGCCTGCGCTTCAGCAGAGTGAAACAGCAGGATTCCCGTACTGTATAATAACTGTCAGAAACAATTTCTGCTCTGTAAGTGAGGTGAAGCAAAATGTCAAAATATTTGAATACATTTCATTGAGGATATCTTCTTTTAAATTAGTGAAGGCTAGAGAAAGAGAATCCTATTCTCTCGCATAATAAATATGCATGGAACAGTGGGGCCAAGTGAATTCTAATAAACCTGGGTCCTCGCTTGTTAATGTGTTAGAGAACCACAACAATAAAACACAATAATTATTAGTTAAAGAAATGCCAGTATTGGCCTTTTACCAACACTCCCAAACATATAAATTGCAATAAATTCAGACTGTCTGAAGGCACTGCGTTAATTACCATATTTTATAAAATGCCTTGGGTAGAGGGGAGCAATCACAGCGACCGAGAAGGATCCCAGCCCACATGTATATATCTCGTTATTAGTACAACTGCATTCCTTGTAAATCATTAGCCAACCTGTGTTATCTTTGCTCATACCCAGAGAAGAATAGTAAGGAAAGTTTACTAACAAACAACACCTCATAGTTTTAAAGGGGTTTCCATCCTTGTGGGTCCCAAAGCACCTTATGAGGAAAATGCTTGAGATTTTGCAAATGCCTGGAGTTGAGATACTTTCAATACTATTATCTTGAATTTGAAAACAATTCTCTTGTGCTCCCACACAGTACTTGCAAACACAGGCTGGAGAAGGCTGCATGGGTTAAAGTGTCTTGTGCCCGGTGGTAAGCAGCCATGAGACAGATTTGCTTCCAAGAGGATGGGTGAGCAGAGCACCTAATTCATGTGACCCAAGAGCTGCCCATCACAAAACCCTTTCAGACAACTTACTACCAGATTCAAGAAAGCTGCAAAGTGCCACAAGAAGAAAGCAGCGACACTGAAAGGCACAGCCTGTATGTGAAGTCCCGCAACACTGAGGGAACTGCATGAAAGCATCTCAGCAACTCCGAGACATAAATCACTCTTACATGCCATAGACAAGTCAGCTCCATTTTTCTAGAGTCCCTGCCAATCTGATGTGGTACACTAAAGCGCTAGGATCATGGTGCATCCAGCACGTTTCATCCATAGCTATAACCAGTTCAAGATGATTCAGAGTAAAGGAGAAAAAAAACCTACCATGATTCTATGTACATTGAGGAAAGGAAAAAATATCTCCAGCCCTTGCCAGTCACCTGTGGAAACCAAAACATCACACTAATGTTAAGTAAGGGAAAGGCCAGTGAAATATATATTTATGCAGATATAATCCTAGCAAGAGGAATATGAATGCCCATAAAAATCCTCCTGACAGTTTCCTGAATGAATGTTCTTGCTGACTGTATGGAAATGCTGAAGTGGCTCCATCATTAAGGTGGCAAGCAAAAATAATGAGCGCAGTTTATACTGAGATGGACACATGTACACACATGCAGATACAAAGGCAGGAATCCTCTGTGTCAGTGAAAATAAGATGGCCCCAAATTGATTTAGGATTCATTAGTTCACGGAGCTCATTATGTCATATTACAAGATAAGAGTTCAGCCCTGTTTATTGTTTTGCTGCCATAACCCACTAAAGCATGATTTTTTCAGTTGATGTTAAAATGTTCACATCTGACAAAGCCCTTCTATAATATTTTTTTAACTTATTTTTTAAAAAGCATTAATTTCAGTATCTAATACTAATGGACTGCTATCTAAAACACTGATCTTTCCATAAATCCATACTCTGCTTGGTGTTTTATCCTTTGCCTATTTAGGACCCCTGGAAAAATCTCTCAGGAGGCAATCAGACCCTGAATGAACAGGTTAATTCAAATTACCATACTGTTTTGCAATGGAAACCAGAAATCTTTTTGGTAAAAAGTACACATTTATGGAAAAATGAAAAATTACCAGGCTGTGTGGTTTTCTGCTGAAATTAGGATCAGTCAATAGCCTTGTTTTGAAATGTTGATCAAATTTGTTGCATTCCCAACCTCTGCTAGTGAAAGAGGTTAAATCTAGTAAATATCTATCTAGATGCCCAGTTACTGGAAGGCTTTTTGACAGCAGTCCAGTGTGTAATGACAGATTACAGCATATTGCCTGTGCTGAGCACACTCCCAGTTACCCCACTTCTACCAAAAAGCATTACTGTTAATACGGGTTTTTGCATCCATCCAGTGCATTTCCTCTGTAGACAAAAAAAGAATTGTGATTACTCTCGTTGTTTACATGCTTAAGATACCTGGGTGATTTTATTTTGAAGGCAAGTGATAGCAAATAAATATTGTTGTTTTCTTCCAGATAAAAACTTCCTCATTTGTGAGGATTCTGCTTGTTGATGTGATTGCTGGGCTGTATTATTTACAATAATGTCGCTGCAGATTACAGGTTTCTTTGGTAATACTGGGATAAAATTACTAACCATTTTGACGGTGTTCAGAGCAAGATAATGGCAACCCTTGGTAATGTACAGCGGTCTGCCAAAATTGCTGAAAAGAAAGAGGAAATTTCATCTAATCCACATAAATTGAGTGTGGGGAATATCAGGCTCTCTGGAAAATGCTTGTTTTAGTTCTGGTGTGTGGCAGGTAGCTATCCAAGATGAAATACATATCTTGCCTCATCTAACCATAGCGAATGCAGGATTGGTCTCAATTGTGTGTTTGCAAGTATTTTGAGTAAATTCAATAAAGGTAATTGTCTTGTTTTCCTCATTGTTTCTTTCTGTTCACTGCTCAGCCTAATCTCTCTCTTCTTCTTGTGTTTTCTCACCCTGGGGATCAAGAGTTTGTCACTAATATAGTTTAATACCTCCTTCATTACCCGTTTTTGATTCTCTTCTCCATCCCTTTAAAAATCTGGCTAATTAAAATCTCTTCTGTATATAATATCCCTTGCTATGGACTTCTTGATAATTGTTCCTTTACCTGCTTACACTATATGCACACCATAAACATGCATGCACCCCACTCACACACAGCGTGAAAACATTTGTAAAAATTGTATTTTGTAAAAATTTCTAATCAGTTAATATTTTCTTTTATTTGAAGATTACACCGGTGTCAGTTGTTCTCCTGTTACTTTCCTTTCTGCTCAACTCAACAGCAATGAACAACTTCAATAAAAAGTTTGGCTTTAAGTTAACTTTCAAAACAGTTTCAGACATACATACACAAGGGTAACACTTTGCTTTTGGAAGAAGCAATATGGCATGTATTCAAATGGCTTAAATTCATTGAATAGTATATTTTAAAGCGTATGAAAGAACATGCTTTTTGGTAAGCATTAAGGAGCACACCATTTGCTGTTCAGATGTCAGTATTTTTTGCTGTTACTGTAGGACCAAAGAATAGGCAGTGTTACCATAAGCCTTCCAAAAGCTTAAAATGTTTTGATTTTTACTTATTTAAAAATGTTGACAGGATTCTGTTTGCCATTTCCAGAAAATGCTCTACAAGGAGGAAATCAACCCTATAAACATTTGGAAAGGTAAACCTTTTCACAGAGTCATAACCTTTCCTTATGCTCTTACAAGAAAAAAGTATTACAGACTTGAGTGTGGGAGTACAATACACAGTGGAATAAAAATTATTTTGAACAAATATATAGAGGAGGAGGTACTGTAGGACTGCCGTGGCCTTTCATGTAGGCTCCCAGTATCTCATAAACCCCAAGTTCCTCTCAGAAGTCGAAGCAAGAGCTGACAAATATAATTGACCCTATCACAATTTAAATTTCCTGTCTGATGTGATGTACAAGGTCTGGATCGAATCTATTGCAGCAGGATAGCAGGTTTGGATCAATGCTTTTTCATATTACTGTAACAGTTGAGCATCAAAATTCCTGTAAATATTTCTCGTGCAGTTGCCAGTAATTATCCATATAAACCACAAACAAATAGCTTTAAAGTAATTTAAATCATTAAATCAGGTGCCTTCTCTATGTTTCTCATGCATCCTAATCATTTATCTTGTACTCTTTCCTACCACTGTCTGTGTTTCCTTCATCACTTTTCCTTCAGTCTTTATCTAAACAAGTTTGGTTTTGAATGCCAGTCATTTCTCAGGTCTGTGGTCTCCGTAGGGCCTTTCATTTAAGCAACAAATGGAGTGCAACACATGGAAATGGGACTATAGCTGCTAAATCTATAAATTAATTGGAAAACATGTCACGTTGCTTCTTGGAAGAAGACTGGGATGAATAGCAACGAGTGGCAAAGCGAGGCCTTTGTTTTGGGGAAGATAATATTTTGCCTGCCTGGACAGTAAAATCTTAAGGTGGTTGTGTGATAAGGGGCGGCTGACCTTTCCTCCAAAAATATCTCAGGTTCCTTGTTCAGCACTCACACGCGTGGGCTGTGCGTGAGAACACATGCATGTGAAGGACTGTGACTGTATTAGTCCAAGAATGATCATGGTGAGAACCTTCAGAGGACAGTAAACATATGCCAAAAGTTGTGTCAGTTCCCCACTAGACCCTTTCATTTTTAAACTTACTACCTCATGGAAGCGTCCCATGCCATTGTGCATTTGCTTTGTAGGTCAGCAGAACTAACCACAACACACTATGTTCTCATTTCCACAGAGAAACATGGGAGTTTTCTCTCTTACAAGTCTTTCAAATAATCATAATACTCTAGTGATTTGCAGTATGCACAGAAAAAACTGCTTTGGAGGTAGATAAAGTACTTAGTTGTTCTGATTAGCTACAGCCACTTGTTTCCTATATTCCAGTACATGTAGTCACCTAAAGACTGCCAGAAAGGGCAGAAAGCAACAACCAGCTTTCTGAAAAGTCCTAAGTTCAAAATCTGTTTTCCCATGGGAATGTCATATTTCTGGTGATTCACATATGTCATGGATCCAGCAAGTCAAATGTTGTATTTCCAGGGACTGTGGTCTCTTACAGGACCTGGGGCTTGTCCTGACTCCCCAGAAGCATGAGCAAACCCTTCCCAAAATTTCAGCTGTAAGAGAGGCCCAGAGCTGAGCCAGGTACAAGAGTGGTACTTGTCACTTGTGTACGTTTTCACTCATCAAGATGCAAGAGACAGCAAAGGCAAACAAATTCCTCCTTCTAGATGGAGGGTTTTCTCCGTCTGACACAGATACACAAAGAATCCCCATCCGCAAATCTGTAAACTGCACAAAGACATATTTCCCTAATTGTGATGCATATTTAACTTGGGGAAAAAATTTATTAATGGAAAATTATCCATAATACAGATATTCTGAAGAGCAGAAAAAGTAGGAAGAAGCAGTAACTAAACAGAACTATTAGGAATGGCAAAAGGCAAATTAACTATGAAATTGAGAATAAAAATGCCTATAGAATCTGGAATGGAATATACAGTAGAGCAGCACCTGAAGTAAAAAGAAAGTCTCAGACCCTTTCAGAAGGATTTTGTTACAGACATAATTCAGGAAAGAATGAATTCATTTAAGGCACTTCCTTAATCATAAGATTCTGTCTTACAGGAGAAACGAGACCTACAAAAATAATTAGGGGCATGGAGTGAATTCATTTACAAGAGGAAAGATAACTAGTTATCTTTGGTAGGTGATGATTAAGAGTGGGAGAGGGATGCATAATAAGAATTTACAAATATTAGAGGCATAAATATACAAAAAGCAGATTATGAATATGCAGTGAAGTATTTTTAAATCCAAGGACCGATATTTGGGCTGTAGGTGACTTATTTGTTAAGGGAAAAAACACATGATAAAAAGCCTTTTTCTCGGTAGGTTACCAGTTCAAATCTGTCCCTGGCATGACATGACTTTATAATCTAAAGACTATTTAAGGTTCTTCTTGAAATAAATTTACCTCTGTTTCAGGAGAAAGTGTCTTCATTACCCAGGCTGAAGCCTGGCCAAGCACTGCTGCTCGTTGTCCCAACAGAGCAGTGAATGCAGCCCCTTCCCAACGCTGTGGAAGTGGGGTTTATCAGTGTGGGAAGTGCAGGGAGCCTTGCACCGTCTCTGTGCATTTGCACCATTACTTTTTCCCATGGGAGTGTCAGGATCTTCTTTGTGATATATTGGGCAGGTAATTAGTGAAACAGAACGTGATTTTATGGGCCCAAATTTCTGCAAATATTACACACAAAGCCAATGGGAAAGGTTTTCAAGAACAGATTTCATTTATTGCACTGATATATAGTTATGGATATGAAATTTCAGACAGATGAAAATAATTATTATGTTCCTCTCTAATATAATCCTAAAGTCTAAGCATAACAGGAGTTCTGCATTCCCCACTGACACTCAGACCAGCACTAGGATTTATCAAAAGTGTCTCTGCTTAAGGACTGATCTATCTGCTGGATTGGTCAATGCCAGCATGGTAAAGAAACACCACAAGCCAGTACCCTCCTCACTTGGCTTGCTAGTCACGAAACAAAAAGTCTCCAAATCTACAAAGCTTTAACATGTTTTGTTGTGTAATCACAACTGAGTTGCATGTATAACCATATACATACATACTGTATGACATATATGGACATCCAGAAGAAAGGCTAAGGAAACAGTAAAACAAGAAACAGCAGGAGTAGGTAGTCTGGATGCTTCTAGGAACACATGTAAGTGAATTAACATGCTCTTTCAAAGCAGACTGGTAAACACTCCCTGCAGCAGAAATAAAAGCTGCTTTTTAAGCTACCTCTCATTTGACAAAGACAATCTGCTGTGTACACCTATACTAATGCAGGTGACATGAAATATCTTTCTCGGAAATGCTGTGCATCAATTTGATTTAGAGGGGGGAGAACAAATAAGTAATCTGCTAAATCTGAGAGGTTTGCAGCATTTCCTTCCATTGCGCCAGAACACACATTGCATTAGGACTCTTTCAAGTAGGTATTGTTTCACTGTGAAAGGTTAATGAAACCTAGAGTTTCGGAGAAAATGGATTTGATAATAATTAAATATGTTCCAAGCAGGAACAATCTTAGCTGCTCTAAGAAATATAGTAGTATATTTAATTTCCCAGTTCTCAGGTTCTGTTCCAGACCATAACATGCATGCTCCTTTTAAGCAGAAGTCTCCACTGGTTTAGGTTTTACTGTCTTAATTCGGGCAAATCCACCCCCCATATCAATTAAGATCTGAAGAATTAGCACTTAGTGTCATAAAAGTATGCATTTTAATTTCATCTACAATGCATAAATTGATGGCATAAAGCAATCTGCTCCCCTCATCTTCTGCCCCTCTCCCGCTCCCTCCATCCTTCCATCTGAGTAATACGGTTCGGAGCAGGAAAGGTTAGGATTTCAATACCTGTGCGAATGAAGTCTTTTTTTAGTGTGATACAAGGTCTCCTTTTTCAATGATTTGAAAAATCAGAATAGATCTTTTCATGTCTCCTTCTTCACCACAGTTTGCTCTTCTCAGTGAAAGAAGTGATCTATCCACGGTTGAATTATCTTTATTATTGATAACAAAAGGTTTTTAAAGGGAAGATGGAAGAATTCAAGGATCCTTGACTATTACTGGTGCTCTGAGCACAGATTTTCTAGAATTTCCTCTAAAATGTCAGAGGGGTTTTTTTTGTTTGTTTTTAATCTTTCCACTAATTATGGAATTCAGGGAATGGAGAGACTTCATCCTCTGTCCTACCTGTAAGTGAATGACTGTGTCTGCTGGCCATATGGGTTGAAATGAAGTTGCTTCATACTCCTTTTTCAGATCAGTCGTTACAGTTTTGGAGACTCTCTTTTGTTGCCCGAAGCAGTCCTGGTATCTATCTTACTAGCTGGTTTTCCTCTGGAAAGGTGGCAGTGAACATGCGTAGATGGTATAAAATGGCATACCTACCCTGACTTGGAAAGAAGTTGCTTTATACCAGCTGAAGATTTACTGAAGAACAGCTTCTCTGCTAGTTTGGGGGAGGCTGGATGGCTGGTAACAACCAGAAAAAGAAATGTCATTACTCTTTTTGCTCTCCATTTTATCAGCACAACAATGTTTGTACTGTTCAAGGCTTCTCTTTCAGTCCTTTGCTGTCAATACATTTCAAACCCAGCATCTAGCGGTACAAGTCAATTAAATCCCAAATTCACTTGTCAGAGCGTTCCCTCTATGTGTCTGCCATGTTCTGAAGCCAAGTTCTTCAGTTTCTTGGGTTTAGTCCAAGAGGAAACATTAACAATAAATAACTACGGAGATCTGTATGCTGCGAATTAAAACAATATCTATTAAAGGCACTCCACAAAAATGATCTTGAAATGCATGATGTGAAATTTAAATAAAACCTGTAAGAATATTAAAGCTCCAAAGAAATAAATGAAATGACTGCTGAGAAAAACTGAAAATTAGGTGCCCAGTGTTTTTAAACTGTTCAGATTTTTGGCAACTTGCACAGTAAGTAAATGCTTTAAATCAGAAAAATTCCAAACAACTTTCAATTGCCTTTAAGCGTATTTTGGACTCAGTTCTTGGTGTGGACAAATGTCATGGAGGAGAAGAAATCTGGCTCAAAACTACGAAGTACGGGTATTGAAAAAAACTTAAATATGCACAATATGTGACTTTCTATTATATTTTTAACAACATTTCAAGGTTGGATACATAATTCATGGAATTTTGGATATCTTGAGAGAAAGTACAGTGTTGTAAAATTTCTGGATCAGCATCTCTTGGCTTGGGAATGGACCCATACCTCAGAAACTTTTTCAGTTCCCTTAAAACTGTTCTGAATGTAAAAACTCCAATGCTACAATCCAAAGCCAACTGAAAAAAAATCAAAATTCTCTTTACTCCAAAATGTGCTCTGAATCCGCCTGCATTGTGTAAGGGAAGGGATTAATTCCTTATGTGGAACAGGCTATTTAGAAATATAAGGCAACAAAGCAGCATGCATTGCGGTAGTTTCCTCCTTCAGAAAGAAGCCATCTTCTCCTTGCAGATGGGGCCACGCTCTTTCAGAGGGTTTATTTGTTGTTGTTGGGTTTTTCATCTCGGCAGCAGTCGCAATGAAAGGTGGGGTGGCAGGCACCATGACTGGTGGGCACCTTTGGTTCAGCATTACGCTGAGCCCTGCTTTTAAGGTGGGGTTTTGACAACTGTGTCCTGAAGTGATGGGCAGCTCCCATGCTGCCCTTGCACGTGACTCGCGTGGCATCAGTCGTGCTCATACCTCCATCAGAGACTCCTTCTCGAAGCATCTAGAATAAAATGAACTTCAGTGCTACTAAACTCCTGTGGGTTTTTTTTTCCCCTTGGGTAGTTTGAATCCATTTGTTTTTTGCTGTTGGAAATGAAAGCTGGGTTGTATAATAGTGTATAGCTCCCAGTTGCTGCGGTGCTAAGGTCAACCTGAGCTGAAACATGAGTTGGCTCTCCAGACTCGCCCGGCCAACAATTATCCCAAAGCCAACCAAAAACAGAGCCCTGGGCAAACACTTGAGCTGCAACCCCTTTCATCTGCGCTGAAAGGCTTTCATCTTGGTGTCAGCCGGTGCCTTCCAGTCCTGCCGGTGCCAGGTGGGTCTGTCATTGTGCCAGGACTGGCCGGCTTGCCAGGGCACTTCACCCCTCACCCCCCAGCCTCTGAAACTGCAGCATCCCTGCAGCCAGGGCACCTGCTTCTCGTCTCCCCACAGAGGCTGCTGTGGTTGCTCTTTGTTATGGTCTGCTCAACAGTTGTCCCTCCACTGGAGGTACTCAGGGAGGCCCTTCAGCGTGAGACCTGGCCATGGAATAAAAGCCGCACAGTAAATAATAGTTGTTATTCTCAATCCTCTACACACAGAGTTTAAGACAGAAAAGAAAAGAAGAAAGGGAGAGCGAGTGCTGTGAAAATAAGTAGTGTACTGCGTGCTTAAGACTTAAAAAAAAATGCTGCTAGAAATGAAAATAACGAGTAGGTAATGCCCTCACCCTCAGGAATGAAATATTCCTTTAATAACTGTTTTCCTCAGCTACTCTTAAGCAGTTTCAGAGCCTTGTTGGTCTTGCTGTTTTTCATATATTGCTGGTGGACTAAGACGTAACAGGGTCAGCTGAGCCCACCCAAAGCCTGTTCCCTTCTTCACATAGCCCCAGAACCAAGTCAGGGTCTCGGAGGGCTTCTGGGCCACCAGATCTCTCCCTTGGTGCTCCCTGTTCTCCTCAACAGACTGATTTACAGCTGGGCAATGTTATAAACATCTGCCCCAGAGACTCATTAATCCACAGCTTGAGGGCAACTGAAACCTGTGGATCTACATTTCCTTGGAATGTGTCTTATTTCTTTCTTGTACCATGATGATAAGTGGCTGCAACATTCTCCAGGGCTCGGTCCTGCACGTTGTCCCCCTGCAAAGGAGGTCACCAAGAGAACAAGCCAGTCTGGGACAAGGAGACCACCTGCACCAAGATGGCTTGCTTGACTCTCTTCTAAATAACCTTCTCCCATAAGTACTATTAGCGCTAGGGAGTGCCAAATTAAGAGCAATGTGAAATCTTTGCAAATGGTGGCTAAATGATGGAGACAATAACAATGTAAATAACTTGGTAATTTAAATAGCTGGTTTATAAATAAACCAGAGTCAATATATATTCCTGCTGGTCTCTAAAGAAATTAGACCAGTAAATTCCTGTGAATCACAATAAGGAACATATTTTGTGCATTTAAAATAAATCTCAAAGCTGCATGATTAAGTACTTTTAATTATTGTAGAGTGGTACAGGCAGCAGCTTTATATATTATATCTCTCCAATCAATAACAAAAGAAGTGCTTTGCAGGAACTGATGCTGTACTTTTGCAAGAAAATAAGTTGTACTTCAAAAGAAAAAGTCAAATGCTAACCTTAATTTGTCCTTGCTAGTCATTTTATTTGACATGTGTCTTAAAATTCAGTTGGTTACCTCATGAAGGATCACAGTGCTTAGAAGAATGCAGCATACCTTAAACCAGGTGAAAGTTTGGTGGGTTTTACATTTTAGTTGTAGCTGATAAAGAAAACAGATATGCAGAAATACTTTTCTTTGACTTTATAAACATCATGTATGAAAGCAGAGATAATTTCTCTAAACATTCTTTTTATTTAAAAAAATATGAAAGGAACTCTGCAAGGTGGGCACTTGAGAATGGTATTTTATTTTAAAAGAAATGAAAAAAATGCTCACAGTAGGCAAAATCCCCAAATGGAGCCCGTAGCCCGATGCATTCAGCGGGTAGCCTGGATTGTTAGCATAATAGTAAAACTCCAACAGTGACACTTGAAGCAAAACTTTATGCATTTTTAAAGACAGCTAAAAAACCCCTTGAATTTCATCCTTGCATTCTCGTTTTCAGACATGCCACTGGAAAAATAAGCCAATGCATAGTCTTAGTAACGAATGTCAGCAGCCTGAACTTATCTCTGAACAACTCTGTGTAGCATAAAGACTTGAGAGATACTGGTCCCATCCAAGGCCACCATAGATCTGTTTTTCGGAAAACCCACCTTGCTTATAGGTGGCTTCACGCTTAGGTAACCACATCTGTCCTCTGTGGCCCTTTAGGATCATTCTTCCACTTTGCAGTCATTCCTAAAACAAGTTTTGTACTCCTCCTTACCTGAGCAAGGAGACTGGAAAGCTATTAGAAAGGAATAGCATCCTCTGAAAATGTTTTAGTGGCCAAGACACTCACAGGAGCACCTAGTTGATGTTATCCCTTGTCTACGTTCAGGGAAACTGGATGTGTGCTTGGGGCTGCTAGCAGAGTTTCACCCAGACATGTGAGAGGGTAGCTCATCTCCAGACCCGAAGCTGTGGTGATAAACTGCCTTAGCTTTTCCTCTCTTAGTGATACAGGGCTTTTTCTCAGGAAAGCCTACAGCTCTTTGCAGCCAGTAGCAGAGTCCACAGCCAGGAGTGCCTGCTTAGCTCCTGATATTGGCATGTATTTTGTCTTGGAAATGGCCACTACTAGCTATTCATTGCATCGGTTCACACCTCAAGTCTCTCTCAAGCTCCAGCTGCATTGTGGATTACTCCAAACCCATTGGCAATGCGCATCAGCTCAAGACAGCTTCAAAGACATTTTCTCCATTTAACCACTATAGAACATTTCAGCACCTACTTTCTCATTTTCATCATGTTTAGCACCGCTGGCAGAGTTGTTGCCCTCGTAACAGCTGACATTTCAATGGCACTTTTGCACCAAGATATCCAGCAAACTTTGCGGAGAGTGTTCAGTTGCTCCCAGGGCAGCAGATATCAGCGGTTCCTCAACGGCACCAGGCAGCATCCAGCCTGCGCTGCAGGAAGGCTGGGGATGGGCAGAATGAAATGTGCAATTTTAAATTGACCCCAGGGCTAACATTACCCTGGGAGGAAGTCCTTGATAATTTTAAGGTTTTGGCTGTGGGAGGGAAGGGCATTGATTTCAGAAGACATATAGAGATGTCCACAGGAGCACCTTCCCAGCCCGGTGCATCAATCCTTGCTGTCTGATAGAGATGGATGCACTGCTTCCAAGTAAAAGAGAATTATTTCCTGAACAATGGTGTTGCTGCAGCCGTCTTCCTTTGCCTACACAGCCTGACAGCCAAACTCCTTGCAGAATGACTGTGTTTGGTTGACAAGAGTCACTGTGATCACAGTCCACGGCAACATGTTCACTGTTCACAGGGAGCTGTGGGTTAAAGTACAATTGACCTTCAAAACCCACCAGCACAGGCAGTGCTTTGCTGAAGTGAAATGCAAGGCTAATTTATGAATGGGGCAACTCATCATCAGCATTTTAATGAATAAACGATGTGCCCATTCATTATTTTTCCATTTCCAAGTGTTAATAAACAGCCTGGTGATAATTAACTGAAATTCTACCTTTCTAGAAAAGTGGCACTTCATAAATATCAAATTGTGCTATTATCGTACATATCTGCTGGGTTTCCATGAATATATAAATTCGGCAATTACCTCTGGAACTGTTTGCTAAAATGTAAAAGCAGGTTAGTGAAGAAGAGGAAAGTCATAGAGCAATTAAAATTTGAGAAACAAACAAAACGTCCTCCTGATTCAAAAATTCAATGACAGTAAACAGGGCAATGCAATCAGGAAGGAAAGCCCTGCCCTAATCAGCAAAGGTGATTTTTCACATAACTAGAGATGTGGCTGAGCGAGCAGTGGTGAAACCTGCCTGCAATCAGCCAAGCGAGGCTTTCAGGCACCGAGCATCTGAAATTCCTGCCCAAGGACGCGGAGCCTGGAGTCGCACAACTGTTCCAGAAGGTCAGCTCTCTTTTAGAGAACAAACAGAAACCCCCAAATTTTTGAGCCTTCTTAGAAAATTACTCTGGAAAAAAAAAAAAAAAAAGAATTGACCTTTACCAGGGTTAGGCTTTGCACACTGCTAGGAGAGGTGTGAGCTGCTTCTCTCATCTCAATGAGATGCTAATTCCCGTACTCTCTTTCTGCAGGGAGACACTGGGTCCTGCCAGAGCAGGAGGCTGTGGGAGCAGGATGGAAGTGGGGAGCAGGATCCTCCTTTGGCATGTGGGGCATCCCTAAGTGACTGGGGAAAAGGAGGGGGTGCATTTTCCTCTGAATTTTGATGAGTTGCAGGGCAGAAGGGAAAGAGCTCAGGTCTGATCAGACGGGGACTGCCATCCTGGACTGCAGTCTCTTGAAAACTGAGCAAGAGTAGATGCTTGGAACAAGATTTCAGAAGAAAATGGAGAATACAGAAAGTGGTGCTGGCTACCAGAAAGACAAGTGCACCACGCGTACTGTTCAGCCTGCGTTGAACAGGAGCTGCGTTTGGGCCAGAGCACGCTGGCAGCTCTGGAGCCGGCGCTGCACTGCTGTGGCCTCAGCTGCATCAGCAGAGGCTGTGACAGCACTGACTTGGTCCAGTTGAGCCCACTGCAGCACGGTCCCTGGCTAACTGGTTGGGTGTGACACTGGGACATCATGCCCAGGTCCTTGGTTTGGTTGGTTCAGCATCTCCATCATCAAGTGGGGCGGTGGGCGACACCTACAATGCTAGTGACGAGCGGCTAGTGACACCAGGGCGGAAGGGTGGCACAGACATATGGGACTAGAAGGTTAGGGCTGGAATTTAACACATGTTGGTCCACATTGCAAAGAGGTGCCATGCCCTCCCTAGGGACAGTGCTCCTTAACTGAAAGGAAAAGGTGGACTCTCCCACTCCTGGATGAGCAGGGGTGCCCGAGGAACAAGGAATGGCACGGACACAGGAAAGGGGGAAGAGTGATTTCTGTTTTTTCAGACACACTGGGTGGCTTACATTACTATCTCAGCTGCAAACCCGAATTCTGACTCTGGGGCGTGGGCCGGTGAGCACAGGGACTCCCTCCTGCTTCGTACCGACACGCACAGAGGGAGCAGCACCATGCTACGGTCAGACAGCTACTACCGAGCACTGGCCCCTGTGCGGCAGTTTTCCACCAGCCTGGGCGACGAGGAGTTATCTTGCCCACAGCAGGTGACAGTATTGATTCATGGCTCAGCCAGCCGCAGTTGCTTAGCTATGCAGCTGCCATCCCCCAGCTTCCCACATCTCCATACAGTTCCTGAAGCCAAGACTACTCCAGCAAGGGAATGCACTGGGCCTAGAAAGGCAACTTCCTTTGATGAGGACCTTTCAAACCTCTTTGACCTGACCTCACTGACAAAAGAGCCCTTCAAAGAAGATGAACTGTTTCATGTGGCAGCAATTTCTCATGTCAATCAAAAAGATTTTTTTCTTACAGCAACAACTCTCTATCCTTTCCCCACAAAATTATTCATCTTAATACAGCTATCCTCTTCTCTACAGTGAACACCCTTGGGTAGCATCTTCCAGTGTCTCACAGACACACTCTTCAGTTCAAATTTCCATATTTTATTTTCTTTAAAAAGGGGGGAAATGGAATGAATTGAGCTTTCTTTGATTAAGATTCTTCTTTTGCATTTTTAAAACACACATCTTCTAAAGAGCAAATTCCTGCATAAGATCTGGTGGTCTTCTGAATATCTTTGAAGAAATAGATGCTCAACTTCCTTTCTTTTTTTTTTTTTTTAATGATAGAATGTTTGACCTGTTGGCCTCAAATTTTTAACTCGATTTTCTGCCTTAAAATATTGCTGCAGCAGTATTTGAGCTTCTATGACATTGGGACATACAAGTCAAACAAATATTTCTGATGTTGAAGTAACTATTAAACTTCAATGTGGATCCATAACCTTGAACCATATTTTAGCCAGGAAGCAAATAATATGGATGCACAACTCAGAGGAAGCCATAAAAGCTGCTTAAAATGGCCTATAATACATTTTCAGCACATAAAGTTGTCCTGCATTGAAAGTCCATTCTCTCACATTCCTTCCAGGCTCAGAGGGAGCCTCAGCCTCCTCTGTGACTCTGGTAACCTCTAAATCTTTGGGAAGGAGAGGTCTCCTTCCCAATGATATAAAGCATCTGTCCTGATCCTTGAGCAGGAAATACAAAAGAAATGCTCTAATAGATTAGTTTAAAAGAAAAGCCTTAATCTGTTTAGAGGTTTGGAACATCTCAAGAGCTTCAGCAGAGATGGATGGATGGTCAGGGAGTCAATGAGGTGATAAATTACACATGCACAATTTAGTCATGTTGTTGTTCCTCATAGTTCCACGTTTCACCATGTGGCTGTCATTACCCAAAACGTGCGATAAGCATATATGTTGAACATGTTCATAAACAAAACTATATGTAATGCCTGTGATTAGGACTATATAGCCATTTACACCTTTTCACCTGTTTCTTTACCTCATCCTTTGTAACTGTCAGTGTTTTCTTCATTCTGTAATTATTTATTTATCCATTTATTTGGAAAATCAGTTGGCTTAGGCATTTTTTAAACCACAAAAAACCCCCACACTTTTTAAAATGAGACCAGACTTGTCAAAACAAACAGAAACTGGACATTTTTGAGAAAGAGGATGTGTAGGAGAGCAAAATGTGCTTCCTGTCAGCTGGTGGAAATTAGCCATGATTTGAAAAAATGGTAAGGTTTTTTTTTAAATGTCTTTTTTTTGCATGCTCTCTGCATTTAATGATGTGCTGTGATCACAGCCTAGCAGTTCTGTGGGAATGCCTAGTGTGGGAGTATATAAATCACACCCTACTTTTCTCAATGGTTATTGGAATTGCATGGAAAGCTTTCCGCTAAGCTGCCAGAGAGATGCTTGTCACTGTCAGTGTCCAGGTTTTATCCGTACAACTCAGGAAGTTTATCCATATAACTCAGGAATTTTACATTAAATGAGGCAGAAAGTTCAGTCTCAGGCTGTACCTCCTGAACAGCCCCAGATGCCCTGGTGCTAACAGATCTAGGTATGTGGCAGAATAGGTCTATTCCTGTCATTTTAAAGAAATACAAAAAAATCCATAGGAATTCTCTTAGATTACTAATGTAGCAAAATTAAAGGTTCAAAGGCAGAGAAAAAGGGTGAAAGTGGCAGCTGAACTTTAATTCTGGTCTCTGAATCAGGCTTTTAATTATGCCATCAAGCAGTTCTGTGCAGAATCCCAGGTCACTGTGAACGCTGAAACCTGGTGATTATTTCTTGCACCGTATCTGCCTAGTTATCCCCAGACACCATGGGTTGAAAGACTGGGAGCCTCCTGCTTTGTGAGCAAGTCACAGTTAAAATGAGGAATACAGCTGCGAGCCAGAGCTCGGACTGAACTGTACAGGCAGCTGCAGTTTTTATAGAGGGCAGCATTACTTTTTCCATGGTATACTAGTGGCTGGGGGAAACTGAGGCTGAGTCTTAGCTGTTGGTCTGTTCATGTGGTCTTTGTATTGTGCCAGAATGTAGCTAACCTGAATATCTCTGTAAAGGGAAAGTGAGCATTTGAAAGAGGCTATAGCTGAGACCTTTGGTCAGAGCTGTTGTAGCTCTTCTTCAGAAAAGTAGATACAGGACAGGAATTCTGATCCAGTTTTGCAAGAAAAAAAAAGACTTAAACCTGTACTGCCTGAGATTCCACCCACCCCTCATCATTTCTTTAATCCATTGATGACCGATGTAACCAAGTTTTACCAACTGCAGCTCTCAGATACGTGAGTTTATTAGAAACTGTGAAAAGCAGCATCTGCAAAGGGAAGAGGAATCCAAAGAAATGCTGTGCTGGAGATTTCCTCAGGGAGGAGCTCAGCGGCAGGAACCTGAGCCCAGCAGTTATTTGGGGTTTGGTTGTCAGCTGCTAAGCAGGAGGTGCTCACTGGCCAGCCAGCCGGCACCCTCATCCCCTGGGACCAGCCAGGGTGCACGCTGCCGCTTGGGCGGCATAGTGGATGGCAGAGAGATGACAGTGCTGGGGGATGTGGAGGGCAAGGGGATGAGGGGAGGATGCTGAGGGAGGGTATCGAGGCCATCGGGAACATGATGAGGATTTGGGATGGTTGGTGGGGAGGAGGAAGGGAATAGGAATATAGGACACAGTTTCATAGTAAAGTAGGCTTCGTTAATGATGCAGCTCTCAGAACTGCTTGTTTTCTAACTTGCAAAGAGTCTGTCAAGTGCTGCCTTTTTTTCTTTTTTAGACTTTTCTTCTCATTACTGTGTTCTTTTCTTTATTGCCATCCCATGCTGTGACTTTGATTCTCTGCTCTGAGTCACAACATATCCACTGCCGCTTTATATTTTGAAATGCTTTCACATCAGCATTAATATAAGAATGCGTTTTGGCATAATAATTATATCTAGTTATTGACCACATAATCAATGTGGAGTTGGTAGAACCTTTGCTGCCATTTTAATCAAATCATTAACCAAAGCAATAAACCCCTAAATGTATAGATTGTAAATGGTCCTAAGAGTTGCTTTATATTAAAGGGAAAAAAGGGACTAGAGTTTGGGGGTTTTTTCCTCCCAGTCATATATAAAGCTGCCAAATAAGATGATTTCATCCTTTTATTCATCTCTCGAGCAACCCCAGGATTAGGCACAAACTACCGCAAGTGTCAGGCTGGGCTCCTGGGAAGTCGCAGGCAGCAGCGGAGGGGACTGCAGGCCGTGTCATGCCTGGATTGCACCGGCAGAGTGATCTGGGAACCGCAGTCACACGTTGCACCCTGTGGATGTTTCCATGAGCCTTGCTCTTGCTCTCAAAGCAAAAATCAAGTTGTCAAAGGCTGTGTCTGTGCTGCTAAATAAAGCAGGGCTATGGAGCAAGCTTGACTTAACCATCCAGGCTACTTAGCTACTTAGCTATTAGCTGTTAGCTCACACCTTGACGTGGTCTTGATACGTGCCAGCTCCTCTCCCGCAGGGAGTGCTGGGATGTGGCTGGCCCGTTGCTCAGCTGGCACTATCAGCGAGGGTGCACCAGGTTTGGCTGCCTCTGTCCTGCGGGCATCCAGGATGCTCTCTCCAACGCCTCTGCCCATGTAGTCACAGCACAGAGCCTGGGGTTCCTGCTAGGAAAACATCACTGTCACGGGCTGCAGACCCTCGTGATTCAATGCCAAATACAGCAATGACAAAGCAGAATGCCACACCTATACTCTAGGCCTGTAGGAGCATCTCACAGAACCCAAGGAAGAGCCAGATCCTAGTGCCATGCAGCTGGTAAGCCTGTGCCTTTTCGAGCTGCAGAGACAAAGAACAGCTCCTGGACCCGTTTAATTTAGCAATACAGATATAGCTGCTGTGACTAGGAGTGTAAACACCTCAGGTGGAGGACAATTCTGCAAGGGCACATGAACTGGTGTAAGGTGATGCACTGAGCCCTCTCATCCCATTTGCAAAGGTGGCTGAGCTTCTTTCTTTTTCTTTTTTTTAAGCTAGATCAGCCTTTCGGTATTGAATTTTGATGTCTTAAATGAAAATTTTCAGACACTGTTAATGCTCAGCATTATGCAAACTAAGACCTTTCATAGACCTTTATGCCGGGCATCTGGAAACTGAGGACCCTCAACTCATTGGTTACTTTCGAAATTCCTGGCCTGAATTTCTGTCTCACTTGCTCTCTTCTCTTCCTATATGATACATCATTATGATATGTAAGAATTTCTCACTGCTGTGCTTTCTCCAAGAGCCTGACTCAGTTCTTGCTCATTCCAGTTTAAAGGAGAATTACTCCCACTAATGGTAAAGGGGTTTCGTCAATGTAAATTTTCAGTACCAATGCACGCAAAATCAGAAGCAGGCAGCCAGAGTTTCAGGGGCCGAGAAGAAATCACACTGGTACTCACCTCCCTGTGCTTGCTGTGAAACTGATGGCAAGACAGCTCAATATTGTTCTGTGCTCTTTGTGGGGTGTTGGCTGTGACAGATATGTGCACACCCTTAAAATACCTCCGTGCGTCTGAGAGTACTTGTTTGTGTGGAGTGCTGTAGGAAGGATGTGTTTTTAAAAGGCTGATTAGAGATATTTAAAAGAGAAGACAATGTACTGCTTTGGTCCCTTTGAGTCTTATTTTATACAACAGAGACAAAATTGTTTCTGTTTATCAAAGCCAGCCTTGCACTGTGAGCATTGCACCCACAGTTCAGGCTTTGTGGTCTCACCCTTTCAGCTGAGATATTGTCCTGATTACAGGCTCTCCCTCCTCCTCTCCTGCTGTCCCCACCTCTAGGGTCAGATGAGCAAAAGTTACACCACAGCCCAGAATAAAGGAAAAGTCCTCAGAGATCAGCTGCATCAGGGCAGTTCATAGCTGCATCCCAGGCAGGGCAGCTCCCAAATCCCCCTCTCAGGTGTCTCCCTCACCTCTTGTCTCTTGGCCTCTTACCCTAGGGCTGCACGCATTTTTCACAATTTACGTGGGGTTTGTATAGTCAAAGGGTCAAATCTATAACTCAGATGACAATTTAATGTACAACATAAATGTAACCTGCAAGTATAATGGAGAAGCTCAAAGTGTGGACCCTGATCTGAAACATTTTATATGTGTGCTTTTAAAACTATAAGCAGACCATAAATGGTCCTTCTCTACTGGTTCGCAGATCTTGAAATTGACTGCAGCATCTGCTGGCAATGTTGTCTACATATACGTAAGCTTTGTTTTTCATGCATATTCATGCAGTAGGTCATTTATACACAGCATAAACAATAACAGACCAAGGACTATGTCTGATGGACCCCAACAGGACTAAGCTGAAAAGAAGATTTAGTGCTTCTAGTAACAATATTTTGTTGGCAATTTGACAGCTTTGACCTAAGCCAAGTGACAGCGTTAGGTGATACACAGTATGCTGACAACTTATTACATAAAGTATCATGGTTGGCTGTCAAAAGCTTTCTTGGAATCCAGAAATATAGCTCTGGCCAATTTTTATGGTAGTGAAAATGTGTTCAGTAATTCCTACCAAGGCAGTTGTTGAGTGGGGAGGCTGAAAGACAGGACTGATGGAGAGTTATTTGATAACAACAACAACAAGTTGTCCACCTGCAATTGGGCAGGTTTATTCACATGGTTTTGTAACCTTCTTGGCAGTGACTCAAACATTACAATAGAGTCTGGATAATTCCCTTTTCTTTCTGGGGAAAAACATAATCCCAGCAAAAATAACATGCTACCTATTTCCTTTTTAATCTAAAAATGAATTGGGAAGGAGTAGCAGCGTGTGGGAATAGTAAAGCAATGCCAGTTGGATTCTGTGCCTCAGAAACACAGGGCACCTCATTTTATGTCTTGAAACTGTGAGGACTCTGAGGGCCAGTGGGCATTGCTCACCCTTGTGCGGCCCTGGGAATCTTAAGGGAATTAGCAGAGCCAAGGATATGGTAGACCCACAGGGCTGCTTTTTGAGCAATGATTTGGAAATACAAAATCACAGTTCTTCATGCTCTTTTTCTGAAGCTTTGCTTGCAATAATAGAGAGATGATTCTTAGACTATGTCATACAGTTTTGTGAGCAGATGATGAATAGGACAGGAATGGTCATTTTTGGCCAGCAAAAGCCCTCAGTGGCTTTCCCATGCATCCCTCCCTTTGCCCCTGTTAAGGGAAGGGACCAGCACATGTCCAAGTAGCTGGAAGGAGACATGCAGTGTTTTGAGAGGGGCAGATAGCTGCACTGCAGAGTGTAAGTCAGCAGGCACATGACTTACATACTCGTCAGCTCAGGTATCCTGGTAGGCCAGGTCTGTTCGGATCTGGGCAGCTTCTTTTTGATGTGGCTTTTCCTGCAGTGGTTTCATTCTCTGAGTTACAGAGGTTCCCATATACTTCTTAAATGCAAATCAAGCATAGCATAACAGACACATGCTCTTATTTATAAACTTTGATCTTGTTTTTACCAACACAGCAATTGCTTTTGTAGAAAAAGAACATTAGAGTAGGGATTGAATTTAAATTAGTGCAATTTAGGCACTTCAATTAGTGGAAAAAATCAGGAGAATCCACTGTCCAGTGATTCATCAACAGGCAGCTGGTCCCCAGCTTTGGTCCCTTGGGTTTGATAGCTCTGCTTCAGCCTGGCTTGCTTCCTGGGTGGGGAAGCAGAGCAACACCAGTCCCGACTGAAGGGAAGGCACTGCGGTTATCGGCAATGGCCTTTCCTCTATGTGATGCCAACCCATCTCGGTACAGCCTTATAAAATGAACCGGTACAACGAGTGAAACAACCGCAGGCAATCGTTTTTAACTGCCTGCATGTGATCAGACACACAGACCCCTTCTTCTGGCATGTCTAGCACAGTCTTAATTAAGAAAGCCAGGAGCTGGAGTTGAAAATACGGTATCACATTTCCCATAATGTGCGAATTGATGGTTTCCCACAGTCAGCGCCGACAAAAATCTTCCCTTCCTCCAAGTTCAAAGTAACTGTTGAATATACAGATGGGCCGTATCTACACCTTTCCCCTCACAGCAAAAAGTGCTTTAGATGATTAAGAAATTAAACTGTACTGTGAGTGAGAACCTTGGTCGTTTTAAGGAATAAGAGTTTCCTTAGAAACCAGGAAAAGTAGTTTAGGAGCAGACGTTTATGAGGGCGAATATGTACACCATCAATTAACACCTTGTTTCTTTCACAAGTTCAGTTATATTTACAACACTGCTATGAAGCAGTGAAAGCAGACAGTTTTGTATGTGCATCAGGGCTGTGAAAGATAGACTCTGCGCTACCAGACAAACAGGGATTCACACCATATGGCTGGTTCAGGAGTTTTGACCGATTTAGAGCAAATGCATAGTAATTTCCCACTGGGGCTGGGTTAGGATGAATATTAATACAGATCAGAAATGACAAACAGAGAAATGGACAAAGATTTTCCCCAGATTACACCCTTCCCCAGCCTCACAATAGGTTTGAAAGCTGTTTTCTTGGCAGAGTCAGCGGTTTACACCTGATTTCCATGGTACTTTACTTACATCAGGTCTCCATAAAATCCCACCAAATGTTTCCAGCTCCAAGCCGCAGATCATCACCTGTAATTTCATATCCAGAAGAGTTCATAGGCTGAACATATTTAAAAAGCAGCCAAACAAGCCAAGAGCTCAACAGCTAACAATGTTGAGGAGGCTGTAGACACTGATCTTGGCACTGACAAACGCTGCTGTCATTCCTACCTTTAGTGCTGGTTTTATCCAGAGATGGTTTTATATCAAACGTGGTGCTGGAATACCAGCACATTGCACATACATATCCTGAGAGGCTGCAGTACTAATACATTGCAAATAACTTAGCAGTTTGGCTGACAAGCAGAAGAGTAAACTACTGTGGACCCATCTGGCATAAAATTAACCCTAGTTTTATCTTGCCTTCACTGAAGGAGATATATTCCTCTTCTTTGCAAGAAGATAATTTAGAAGATAGTTTACAATTGCCTACGAGGGTCTCCTCAACTCAATTTCTGATCAGCTTATGTAGTGGAATTAATGAATAATTAGGTTTAAGCCAAAACTTGAGTTCCATATCTGGTGCTAACAATGGACATTTTGAGCTGTAGTCTTTCCATCTCTCTTATTTCAGAGATTCAGCACTGCATTTGGCTCCATGGAAAGCAAAGGTGCAGCCATTTAAAGCAGTGTTCCTCAGCTTCTGGAAGAAAGCCCTTTTGGAGATGATAGCTCAATGGGTTTGTATCCCAACAGCTGGGTGGATCCGATCTGAGTACTCGCCACCTGTGGAAAGATAACAGTGTAAGCCCACACTATGCTTAGGGTACATTGATTCTCCCTACAGAGAGATTCTGTTTTCAGCTGACAAACTGTAACCATGTGAGTGGAAATTTTTCATTCACTGGCTTATTTCAGGATGGCTGAGCTGAAAGAATTCAATTAAAAATGACTCAGCTGATTCTGAGGACAGGTTAGTAGAATGACTGTTTTCCTATGTTAAAAATAATTCATTTATTTGAGGAACTCTCTCACACAAATGCTCTGGAGTGGTGCCTCAAATCTGGCAGGATGCATGACTTCTCTACACAAGATTTGTTTTTTGCAGTTATTCTGAGTATTCTCATCCATAGGTCTTTGAAAAGCTGCAATTAATACACACCCCTTAATATATGAGTCTGGGTTTTTTATACTGAATTATTAAGCCTGTTGACATGGGGGTTTTCTTGTGACTTCTTAATTTTCTTTCTTATTCATTCTCTATTTGGATTTTGGGTACCACTGAGCTATAGTATTGATGTTGTATGTATTTTACTTCCAAACAAAATATATGAAGGAACATAAAGTTACAGATTCAAAACTTAGGCAATACCCCAAGCCTAATTTTCCCTTGCCCACCCAATGTACATAACAAATTGGGTGAAGATGACCAACTATCTCAGCAACTATGTGCAGTTCAGTTTCAACTCCCTTCTCCTCTGTTTGGCATGCTTTATTTTCTATAAGCTGTATTTTCTAAAAGTTGTTAACATTCTGGTCCAAAGGCAAATTTTCTGATTTTCTCATGGCTTGCAACATGCTCCTCATGGGTGTATCTTCAAATTCCAAACACAAACTTTATTTTTGCAACACTATTGGCATCAAAGAGGATTGAAAAGACTACCACAGCCTGGAAACCATCTCTTCTTGAAACCCACTGATTCACCGCTACCCACCACTTCCACAGCAAAAGAGGCAGAAGTCATCCAGAGACTCGCCTTTTTTTCTTGACAAGCTTGTTTCAAAATTTGTTGGCCGATTGAAGCATCAGTCTTGTGGCAAAAAAATGCAGCCATGTAAGTGATGCTTACTGCAGATAACTATGAGGAGCTCAAATGCAGGGTTTTCCAAACAATCCCAACTGTTGCATAACCTATTTTTTAGAGTCTGATTTTCCCACCTTTGAAACAGTCTCATTCAATGGTTGTGCAACAAGTAGACTGTTTACCCATTAACAAAAGAAGAAAACATAACAGACCTAAAATCCACATCCTCCAAAAACATGTCTGCACCATCTTTAGATGCCAAAATGAAAGGCAGTTCTGATCCTGATACATATCCCTGATATAATATCATTATATTTACAATAATGTATGGGAGAAAAAAAGCCCCAAACATGACCAGGCTACCATTTCTTTTGAGCTACTGCAAAATTGTTCCTTAAGAATAAATGCACGTAAAGGGTGTCCTCCTGAATGAGATCTATGCAACTGCATCTTCTGACCCTTTGCAAACATGAGACCTCAGCTTGCAAAAAATACAGTAGGCTTAAAAATCTGAAGACCCTATCACAATCTGGTCGAGACAGACTCTGTGAACTGCAGGACCTGTTTTTCATCAGCGAGGCCGTTGTTCACCTCCTGAACGTTTCAATCAGCCCGCTGGCAGATGTGCTCCCATACAAGCCTGCACGCTCAGCGCCCCCGTGGCTTCCAGCATTGTTTGGCAGTGCCGCAGCAGAAGCGAAACAAAGATAAATGGAAGTGCAAAAGCTATATTTACACAGCATTTAAACATACTGTATAGTGGAGATTGAAGGGCTTGCTGAAAGGTGACACTGCAGGTTTCAATACGGAGCGCGTCTAGTGGAGCCCTTATGCCTCATTCAGGTCATGCAGCTCCCATGACTTTTCTTAAGGGTTGTTGTTTTGCCTGAAAACCAGTTTTTTTGTGGGTAAAATCCAAATGACAGTGAAGTTTAATCCCTGATCAAACAGCAAAGCAGGAACATTGCTCTCCCAGAAATGTTCTTCAGCTATTCAAAGATCATCCAGATCTAACTAGGAAACAAATATGAAAAGGAACATGCACAGGAAGCACAAATCCAGGAAAAATGTACTTTAAAAACATGTTGATTTTGCTTCATAAGCCAAAAGCATGAAGCAAGAATAGAAGTATTACATTAATTTTTCATCACTTGCCATTCATATAACATCTCCATTTGGCATACCTTTAGAGATTAGTCTTATACTTCATAGTGTTAATATTAAAGCTGGAAAAACGTGAAGTTGCAAGAAGTATTTGTAATAAAACAGATTTTCATTGAGATAGGCCTTTTTTCAAATTCACACTGACAAAACTGGAGTAAACTTGCGATACTTTGAAGACTGAAATCCATTTCTACCATGGATGACTTTGGAATTTTATGTTGAAGATTGGCGTAAAGGAGATATTAAGAGACATTACAAGATATGTTTTTAATGAGCAATATTTTACTACATCAATACTGTCATGGTTTTGGCCGGGATAATTTTCTTCCTAGGAGCTGGTACAGTGCTGTTTTTGGATTTAGTATGAGAATAATGTTGGTAACACACCAATGTCTTAGTTGTTGCTGAGTAATGCTTACCCTAGGTCAAGGACTTTCCAGTTTCCCATGCTCTGCCAGAGAGCAGGTGCACAAGAAGCTGGGAGGAAGCAGGGCCAGGGCAGCTGCCACAAACTAGCCAAAGGGATATTCCGTACCATAGAACATCATGCTCAGTATATAAACTGGGGGGAGTTGGCCAGGGGCTGCCAATCTCTGCTCGGGGACTGTCTGGGCATCGGTCAGTGGGTGGTGAGCAATTGTATTGTGCATCAATTGTTTCTCTTGGGTATTATTCTCTCTCTTTTTGTTATCTCCCTTTTCATTACTATTATCATTACTGTTATTATTGTTGTTGTTATTATATTTTATTTCAATTATTAAATTGTTCCTATCTCAGCTCATGGGTTTTACCTTTTTTCAACTCCCGTCCCCATCCCACCAGAGGCGGCGGGGAGTGAGCAAGCAGTTGTGTGGTACTTAAGTTACCAGCTGGGATTAAACCATGACAGATATAAAGAAATCATCAGACTTACTGCTGCTCCTTTCAAGAAATTCTTTGATTCAGTTGTGAGTCACTGACAGAGAATACAGAGCATGAATGGCAATAAACACAGTGGTATGAAATAATAAATATATCTTCATTGTAAAATATTATTTTAACCAGGTCTTCTTGGCTGGTGAACAGAATATTTATGGCACCAAGGCAGGCAAAATCTTGATGTTGCTGCTCTGTGAGTGCAAAGGATGAAAGGCTGTTAATGTTACCAGTATCTCTGTTAGACATTAAACACAGAGAGAGATGAGGGTCACGCATGTTAGTTGTACAAGTAGTGCCTAAGCACCTTGAGGTGTATTAGTTGTTCCACCACAGCAGACGAGGTGGGATTCAGCTGCCTGGCTGTTCCCTACAGGCAGGTCTGTAGAGGTTTGTGGGAACTCTGGCCATAGTTGTGGGGTGTTATTTGTTCTCAAAAGCCAGTTCTGATCCTCAGAGTATGCAGTCCTGATGAGACTGTATCCCTGGAGAGGTGGGGAGATGACTATGGAAAGGTATAGCTGCTCCCCTATCATATGCTGGGGGTTACAGCCCCTTTGGTTCATGCTGTTCCTCCCTGCCCATGAAACTGTGCCTGCCTTATTGTAGTGCAAAATAATTCAGCTGAAATAAAAGTAAAATACTTTAACCAGATGAAATTTAAATAGTATAAAATTGTGATTTGTGAAGCAAAACTGCTGAATGAGTAAAAGAAAAAGAAGCATGAAAGATTTTGTATCAGCTTTCCCATTTCAAAAGGCTCGCCTGCAGAATGACCCATCCAGCATTCTTCAGGCTTTAATTAATTAAAAGCAGGGAGAAAGTTAGGATTTTGGCACAGGATAAATATTCCAGACTTGAACAGAAGATGTTGCTTTAATGACCTGGACACTATCCAGGAAGTACGCAAAGGCTAGCAGGCACATCTGACAGCTAATATATCTGATAAAAAAGAGCATTCTGGCCAATTAAAGAACTGGGGTAGAAATAATGGTTTGTCACCAAGTATGTAACTGAGGCCAATTGGTCCAGATTAACCAATGGGTTATACTTTGTAAGTGAATTTAAAGGTCACGGTGAGCTGTCTTGGTGGGTAAAAGATAAAAATGTTAAATTAATATGGTGGCAAAAGATTTTCAAATGTGAGATGTGGAGATAAAAATTAGATTTGCAAATTATGCGAAATCACCTGTAGTGGACTAAGCAAATTGCTTTTACGGCAGAAGGTCATTAAGAAAAAAGTGTGAATAGAAGTATGAATTTCTATCCACCATAGAAAGCAGAAGCTTTCTTTTAGTATTCATAGGCAAATGTACTCCTGAAGGACTTTATTATAAACTAACAGCTGGGTGCATATACCTCTGTATTCTGGGGGGCAGCGAGGTGGGGCTGTGGTGGGGCTGTTTTAGGGCAATCTAGCTTCCACCTTCTACAATAAAACAACTGGTTATGTCATTGATAGCTGACCTATGTGATACAACTTGACCACGAAGAGATTATCTCTAATCTAGCTGTAAATGTTACCATTTCCATGTTGCAGACTGTCCTGGTGACCAATTCCATTGAAGAGGAGTTTCCCAGCACATTTTAGTCTACAATCTTCCATTGCACAGAGAGGTAAAGTTTGACACTGACTCTGGACAAAGAAGATAGTCACAGACTTCAGGATTCCCACAAGACCTAGAGGAAGCCCTAGGATATCCACTGGGGATGGAGCTTTGCTGTCCCTGGTTTGGCTATGGCAGCCTGCGGCAGAGCAGAGTCCCTAAGGTTATGTTGCCTGAGCATCCCAAACCACAACCAGGCACCCTGGGAGAGAGAACTGAACCCAAAAGTTTGCACTCAGTGCTGGGAGGTCATATCTGTTCCTCCCAGCCTTCCTCTTGACCGTGTCCTTGCTCAGTCGTGCTCTCTCCCTACAGACTGACGTAGGTGAAGATGTGAGTGATCGCTAACAGGATGGAAGGATGTTTGCGCTGTAAATGACTGTCTGGCTTCCCAAATGCAAGAGAGCCTATTTAGACACAGCGTGATATCTAGCTGAGAGCTGAAGCCTCTCCCAACTTGACTCTGCCCATGGGAGCAAGGTAAGATGTCCTGCCCTCATGCTTACTCCATTCACAAGGGATGCGGGGGCAGCCTCCCAGCCCTGGCTGTCATCTACTGGCACCAGGGGCTCCCGTTAAAGCATCCAGCTAGCTGGCTGCGGCTCGCTGCCGCCCAGCCAGCCACTCCTCATGAGCACCTCTGCCACATCCCACTCCAGAAAGTGCTGTTGTGCTATTAACATCAGAGAGAGCCTGTCCACCAAACACTTCTGATTTCATGTGCGTCACAGCCAGCAACTGTATTCAAATGGCTCTGTTTGCTGCTGCTTGAGACATAAGATTCCCAAAATAAGGCAATAAATATCCACAGTAGCTGTTGCTTATTTTTACAAGCACTTGCAATATGGGGGCCCCACATTATCACTGCAGTGCATAAAAATGTAGATGTTTATAACAGGCCAAGTCTAGCCAGCCCCACAGGGATACCTTTGGTGCTCACAGACTCCCAGCTGGACTTGGCACTTCCTTCCTACCTAGAGGGGGTAAACCCCAGCCCCCCAACCAGGGGGTATGCCACTTGCTGCCTTTTCTGCATCCCTCTTTCAAGCAGATGAATAGCTCAGGAAAGAGCCTGCCTGCCACCCACCCTGCGTGGGGCTGAGCTGCTGGGGACAGGCAGGTGGGCACTTTCCTTGTCTTCCAGGGCTGCTGGTGAGAAGAGGAGCAGTGACAGCCTGAGTGCAGAAGCAAAAAGCAGCACCAAGGAGGCTGCAGCTGGCTGCTCCTTCTCTCCTGGAACAGTGCAAATATTTTTTAGCCCCCTTCTTCCAGCTCCAGGTCTGACTGTGTGTGCAAACTGCTGTTCTGGCAGGATGTGAGTGGCTTTGAAGCTGCAGAAAACAGCAACAGCTCTGAGAGAACTCAAGCACTGTTAAAAAGCATAGACCTCCATTCTTGCACATAGCATTGGGATACTGGTGCCAGACCATGAGATTTTTGGACTTCAGAAAAGGGTTATTACAAGTATATAACCAGTGATCATAAATGGTATTTATTTTTCTTTATGTGAGGACCTAAAATACCCAAAACACACATAAAGCAGCTATTTATTTCTCCGAGGAGCATTTAAAATGCTTGTTCTTCCATGGATTACCCAAGTGAGTGAATGAACTTATACCACGAAACCGCTGATTCTGAGCCACATTTTCAATGGGTATTAAAAAAGGTGTACACATACCTAGGAAAGTGTGCATTGCCACATGAGGTAAATGCATGCAGATGAGGGTGTCCAAGTACAATGGCCATAAAGCGTTGATGAAAGGTATTTTATTGACACTGAAGTAACCTTGTTGAATTGCAAATTTTGGCTTCATTTCCTTTTCTGTAACCAGTGCAAAAGCAAAGAAAGGATCTGATTTCCTGGAAGCAGGTTTGTCTTATCTGTTAATATATAGTCCCACCTTTTATACTGCCTGCATATATTTGTACATCCTTGGTTGGCATAATTTGGGACAAAAAAGGAGGTATCTTGAGTTTTCAGAAGTGGCTATTTTGAGGATGAATTCTAGGGAATTATTCTGACATTTCTTTAAAGAAAATGTAAAAACAAATCACGTCTAGAAGAGCATTAGAAAACTGCTCTTCTAGGAGAAGGAATTACAGTACTGAAACTTTTAGTACATGGTTTCCTATAGGTAGACTACCTTATAGGGTTTTGTAGGAAGAGAGACAGTCAAGTTGAAGTTAGCTTGTATGTGATATTCCTTAGGATGGAAACTTCAGAAATACTAAATTGTACGTGAGCTTAATGTCCACCCTTGAAAGTGACTGAGCTCAGAAACACAAGAGCATGTGGCAGCCCATGCTGGCAATGGTGTGGAGAATCCTGACAGCTGCTCCAGCTCAGGCTGCGATGGCATCCACCTGGGTCTGCCTCTGCCTGGTGGTGTCTGTGTGTCTGTGGTGGAGCTAGCAAGCTCTTCTGATACCTGCTGGTGGGGCTGGTTTCAAGGCTATGCTCGTGTGGTGCCATTTCAAGGACTGCTACACCATACTTAGCTGCACTAAGATCCCATTCATTCCCCATGCAGTGCAGCCTCCCCAGTCCCTTACTCGCTTTTGAAGTATCACTTCAGAAGCTTCTGAAACTTTTACCTTAAGTCTCTTTGCTGACACCAGGAGAAAGTGAGGGAGCGGATACAAGTACTCACATAAAATAAAAAAATATGTATTTAATATTTGAAATTTCAATGGAACTGCTGTTCTGTTTAGAGATAGCATTGTCTATTCAAGTGCTAGAGTGAGAAGCATTTAATCTTAAACCCAAAGAGCTGGCAAAATCTCCTTCTGGAATCACAGTATTTCTTTCATGAGGTGCAAAATATGGGGAAATAAAGCTCACTTGAACTTTTCCTCCACTCTTAGTAACATGTAAAATAGCAATAAAACCCCTGCACAAACAACAAGCAGAGCCTGCTTGACCCAGCTGACTTCGCTAGTTGGTGCCTTGTTTTCTTCCCTTTCCTTGGCTGTCACTGCATCTTGCCCCCTGTAAGCACCTCAGTCTCATTAAAAGCAATGTGGTGAAACTAGCCACATCATTATACTCACTTAGACGGAGTTCTTGTAGCCAGCACTTACCGTTCATAGTAACTGCCACTTAGGATTTGTGAACCCCCTACTGGCACCTTCCTGGTGGTTTGTTGCGGGGTGTGTGTGCGTGTGTGTGTCTTACTTTGAAATTTACATGTCTTCAGAACAACTAAAATTCACAAGAACAAACTAATTAATGGATTCCAGTTTTGACAGCTACAAGAAGACAGATGAGAAAGTAACATGCTTCTGGCAGCGTGTTATCAATTGGGAGGCACCAGTGCATCGCCTCTATGTGGTACAGTGAGCTGGAACCGACACTGACAGATGACACAGCCCTTGACAGTGAAGCCTGTACGAGCTGACAGCTCCACTTGCACTCGGGCAGGTCCACGCTCGGCGCTGGAACTGAACCAGCTTGATGTGCAGAATATGCTTGCGTTTATCTTCGCCCCGGCTGTACAGCGGGCAGGCTGAACAGCACCGTCAGGTGGATCCCAGGACCTACCTTTGAAGGCTACAGCTGCGAGGAGTGCTGAGATTTTACCAGTAAAAATAAACTAAAACAATTAACAAGTATCATTGTCTTCCAACCAGTGCTTTGTTCTCCTTGTTGGAAGCAGAGTGGCTCCTTGGCCGGCGGGACTAAGGGAGCCTGGTTTCCTATGGATGTCTCTAGTTGGATTCTCAAGTGTCTGCTAAGGGGGTTGCTCCAAGCGAGCCTCTGCCGCAGCTGGGCACGCCGAGCCTCCCTCTGCCACATGGATTGTCCAGTGCCAAAGAAGGGCTGAAAGCACACGCCTGCCTTTTTTTCAGGTGGATCTCTCTTCTCTGGGCAGCTGCCTGCTTTCACAGAGCGGCAGGAGCTTGTGTCTTTGGGCCTACTACTCCTCTGTCAAATCTGGTCAAAACGGGCCAAGGTTTAAGTCCAGATGATGCTGGGGTGTGGAGACAGGGTGAGGATGTGCACGGAAATGCCGAGTGTGACAACATAGACCTAAATTCCTTTGAAAACAAGGGTAATACAGCAAGGGTAGAGTTTCTTCACACTATACGTTCAAGACATATATCTACAGTTTTAAGATTAGGTTGAGTCTGAGCGTAGAGGCCCTGGCAGCCTTATCTAATTCTTCCCTAAGGGGACAGGGATGCTAGAGGCACCTGTGTAACTGCTCCATGCCATGGTGAATTACAACCCCACAGCAAGTATCTCTTCACAGATTACTATGATAGATGTTTGTTCCAGTCCTCCTCTCTTAGTGTACATACGCGAGCTCAGGAAGAGACCATGCGTTTTTAAAAGGAACAGAATACAGGAATCAATATTCTTTTGTGGATTCAAGAGAATATTGTCTTAATGAAGAAACAGTCTGGTCAAATTAGTTTGAATCAATCTAGATCTTCAAGAAGCTTCCTTTCCTTCATCTCTAATGCTGTAATTTTTTTCAGAACACATTACAGAGGAACTGAGAGCCCCATTAAGGGGAAAATCCAACTTTTATGGCTCCAGTGAGGGGATTTATTGCAGCCGACACATCTCTCCCCCTTGCTCCTTACAGCTCCATGTGGCCCTTCTGCCTGCTTCCCTCCTGTTCATTACTGTCTCCTTTGGCCCTTGAGAGCAGCTGCCAGTGCTCCCTTGGCCTAACGCCGGGGTGACACAAGCAATAATACCGGCAGAAGCCAGAATGGCATTGGGCATACTTGTCCGCATTCAGCAGCTGTCAACAGGAGCTATTTGAAAGATAGATGGGGGTTTATATGGCTTTGTTTGTGTACATGTGCCTCAGAATACGGCGCTTAACTAGAAGGAACATAATTCCCCGAGCTTCACTGGGACTATTCGTATCCTTAATATTATGCTCATGTTTTAGGGAGTTTGCTGAATTGGGACCTAAACTCGTGAAATTTGTGTTGTGTGTACATTTGCCTGGATTCCTCTCTGCTGTGGCTACCCATGCATGCTGTCATTTCAGCTACTCCAGAGCTTGGTAGTACTATGTAACAGGAGGTACGTTTCACACAGTCTGTTTTCAACTGTTTTAAAGTGTAAGAAGAGAAAAAAGTTCATTAAAAATCGGTCTATAAAAAGACAACTGGGCAATTTTTTTGAAGTGCTTTTCTCTGTAAAGCTCTATGAGGACAAAACTAAGGGTTTTTTTCCACATACTGATAGTTTTGCTTACTGTTACATATCTATGTGATGCATAAATAACAGATTTGCTAGAATTCTTCAGAAAAATTTGTTTACTGAGGATCAAGATTAACAGAAGTCAACAAGGAGGAATTTATATTCCTTTTTCCAGGTAGCCTTTGTGCATCACATTCCCTTTCCCTAGAAACCATATAAAATCCACAGTCTGAGTGGCTCCAGCTTCTCAGGCTGATCATATAGTTGAGAAAATAGAAAAGCATGTAAGCATGGTCATTATTTATTTTACACTGATGTTTAGATACTCTTATTCCAACTTCGCAGTCAAGGAACAGTGAGGCAAAGAGAAGCAATTGCCTGAAGCAACATTACGGTCCTGTATTGAGCCTTGAAGCCCCTATATCCTCTGTAGCAATGGAAAGACACATTTTCATCTCCACTTTGTCCCTCCTTCTCCTGTTGAGGTAATCTGCCTGGGTAAGCGTGTGCGAGCTTGCAGGCACTAGCTTGGTCAAGGCAGCGTGTCGGAGGGCAGCACTGCAGGCACTGCCTGCCTGAGTCAGGCTGGGCACGTGGGGTGAGGGGCTTGGCTGTAACATTGCCGTAGCGTGCAGTAACCATGTTTGAGCAGGCAGTTATCACTAAGTTCATGCTTTCATGATCTTACCCCCATCTGAAAAGTTATCTTTTAGAAAGAAATTCAAATATCTTTTCTTAGCCTAAACCAGTTCAGAATTAACAGAATATAGAAAACCAGTGATTTTTACTGTAAAATTCTTTTCATGGGCAAAAACAGTGTATCTCCTGGATCCAGATGTTTGAATATATATGTTGCACTGGGTATTTTTTTAAAGAAAAAGCTTATAGAAAAGATGAGCTAAGGATCTGTGGCCAGAGTTCTTCCTCTCTTATTTCATACCAACGAGAACTAATTTTATATAAGCAAATAGAAAAACCTCGCTGGTGTTCTTAATTTTTAGGTATTAAAAAAACCTCTCTGGGGATAAAAATATCTCATGGATACTGCTCCTGATTTAAGACAAGTCTTCCCAAGCACAGAACAAACATGCTGTGGGAGGTGCTCAACGTATTATAACTGAGTGCCCTGGATGGTCTTCTGCAAAGGTCAATAGAAATAGCTATTTAGAAACCAGGCCCTCACTTCAATCCTTCTAATATGAAATTGAGCAGTGAATTGACTACCCTTCATAATGCACCTTGCAGCAAGAATCTAGGGTGTTTGACTATTCAGAACTGAAGGTATTGTCCTTCAGCTGCTGTTTTCCTTTGAATTTTTTTGCTTCTATATTGGTTGTGAGAGTCACATCCTTATGCACTTACAAAACAAAGCAGGATCACTGAACAGGCAATTTGTGAACTCTGCCTATCTAGGTTAGGAGCTGAATCCAAATTCAAACTAGATCCAGATGAAATATTTATGAGTATGCATAGATAGATATTTACAGAGAGAGACATGGATATAGACAAATTCAGATTATCTGTTTTTCTCCCGCATGATCAGACTGTTCCTGGATTGCTCGCTTAGATATATTTTAAATGGCTTGCATTTATATTCATGGTGTTGTACGTATCTGTGTTCTTGGTGTTTTAGATAGATTTTAAAATATCATACTGAAATTTTATGGAGCCTGATAAAGTTGGATAGCAAACTTTCTTGAACAGAATGAAACTGTACTATCTAACATCATACAAGACTATCCAATATATTCTTTAACTTCTTTAAATACAAGATAGAGCATGCAGTTCTTTTTCTTTGCTGCTTTTTGAGCAAGTTCTCTTCAAAAACCTTCATCATTTATATCTGCAACCCAAGAATACATGCAATATTTCTTTACAGCCTTGTTTATCAAGAGAATCTCAAGCAGAGGAAGCTATGGTGAGCCAAATTTTCTGGTGGTGTAATGGGGAAGCTCACTGATCTCATAAAAGGCTCTGGCAATTTATACTACTAGAGTCCAACTCTTCTGGTGTATCTGTATTATGGAGATTAACAAAACAAACATAAAATTTCAGCTGCGTATGGATTGTGATAAAAAGTGTATTCTAATACACAAAGAAAAATGAGCTTAAATTTTTTCTTGCCATTTTCACTCCGTTGACTCTGTTCTGCATTCAGACAGGTAAATGTAGTGTCTGACTGTTTCTTGTTTCTGTTTTGGAGCCCATCCATGGAAGAGAAATCCACCAAGGGCTGTTAAAAAGAAAACACTCTCTCTGGCTCAGAAAGCCCCTGAGATGCAAATTTGTGGTTGCTAGGAAAGTATTTTGGGGAAATATCACTATGTGTTTTCTCTATTCTCATACTTTTCTGTAGCCATCTGCCCTTGGACACTGCTGAAACAGGGTCTTGGGCTAGCTGGACCTTATATTCATTAGAGTCAAAAAAGCTTGGAGCAGACGTAAACCCACACCATCTTAAATTCTCAAAGTTGTCCTATAAGTAGAAATATTTGCTGATACTCAGAGTGCATTAGATTCTGATAATGACATTCTGCTCTATTTTAGATGGCCCTGGGTCTTCTACTCAATGTGTTTGTGTTTCTTTCTCAGAATTTACAATGAGTAATCAGACAAACCCTGTCAAAGATGTCCTACTCTGAATGTTCTCATATTGCCCCTTGTCCCTGCCTCTTATATCTAGGAAGGACTAGTGCTTTTCTTTTTTGTCACAAAATCATATGTGGCATATGAGAAATGGGGTTCCACTCTGTGCATGGATTTTCTGCTGTAACTCTGGAAGACAGAAATGGGGAGCTGAAAGTGGTGAGGGCAGCAAGGAGGAAAAAAGTTTTACTCCTTTGAGAGCATTAAACACTAAATAAGAAAATAGAACTGTCAACTTTTTTTTTTTTTTTTGAGATGGTGGTTTTTCACAGTAGATGAAATGAGAAAGAGATTATCCAGTGGTTGAGTAACAGGGCTGAGGTTCAGGACATGCAGCTTCAGTTTCTGCCCTATGCTAGCAACTTCTGACATGTCTATAGCAGTCTGTCCATACTGCTAAGTGAATGACTACCAAAGAAGAAGTTTTCACTCTGGGTCCCAGTTATGCACCCTGCTAATTGCTTTTCCACCCCTGGCTTTGGTTTTGATCACTGCAGACAACTCATTCACAGACAAGGCACAGGTTCCTTCCCTGTTGAATTCACTTTCAGGTCCATTCCTGAAAGGCAGTATGGAGAAGACTGCATTAGATCAGACTCCTCTTGCCTGGCATGGTTTTCCAGCACTCTCTCATCCACTTTGCACCCTCACATCACCCTCCAGGACATTACGTGAAGCCCTCAGTTTTGTAAAATCACTGCTCTAGTGGGTTGCAGTGCAGGTTTCATATTATTCCAGCGGTTCAAATTGAAGAAATACATGGAATAAATCTGAAATCTGCAGAGGCACCACTTGGCCCAGAAGAGACCCAGGTGTCACGTGGATGATCTGGAGAGAGCTGAAAGGAGTATCTCCTTCTGCTTTCCTCTTTGAGAAATCTGAGTCAGCAGCTGTCTTTAACAATTTTTTTTAAGCAGCTAGATTAACAGCTGGAAACTCTAGGCACTACTGTAAGCTTAGTAAATAATAAAAATGAAGCTAGCTTTTTGATAAAGCAGTTCTGGTAGGAAAGAACAAGATTTTCTATTACTCTTCCTAATGCGATGCCTTTAAAGGATGGCTCATCGGAAATGTCTATATAGGCAATCCTGTTTCAAGACATTCTCAAGAATTTCCTTAATTAGCCATCCACGTTTACTGTACTTGTCCCTTATAATATGTGCAGTGTTATATTTGCTCTCTGTAATCTCTTTGTTGATTTTGATTCTTCTGAAATGCATTTTTCCCTCAAATGAAAAATACCAAAAGGGCTTTCATTCAAGCAAATATGCTCAGCATCTGAAAGTTTGGGATATGTGGGAGTCACATCCTTTTGGTACAGTTTCATTTAGTACAGAAGGAGTTTAACTCCTTACTGTCTCTTGCAAAATGAAGCCAAACTTATGAAGCTTGCAGTGTAGGTGCTCAGGGAGAGGGGGCCAGATGGGACGGAAGGAGAAGGAGCTCCACCTGTGCTTGCAGTGCTGTAGCCCGGAAAGGCAGAACATCGTTCTTACCACTGCAAAACAGCTAGTGCAGCTGTACAGCAGCTTTAACTTTGGCGCTGGAGAGGGAGGACTCCCTGGAGGCACTTACCTTTCTGAGGCTGAAGGCCTTTGCAGGATTTATAGACTGCATTTTCATTTCTTATAGATCAGGTTTCGTACTGTTAAGGATCAGGCACAGTATCTCCATGTTAAGCTTTTTAGATAACTCCTCTTTCATTTTCCAGTACTGTTCTAATTCCAGAGTTATGTTATAAGCTCTAGAAGCTGATGAGAAAGTACGGGGTGCTGGACTGGAAAGAAAATAAACAATATTCTGATTTTGTCACCTTCTTATTCTGCCTGATCTGTGGGCCACAGGGGCTCCTCTGCTCCCCACCGTCTGTAGCTGTTCTGCTTTGACAACCTTGCACGCTGGTTATGGTCTGCATCAGTATGCACACTTTGCACATTAAGTACATTTACTCCCACCCATAAGCCACCATCTCCTTTTCTTGGCTACGTTTGTTCATCTGAGACTACCTGGCACAGGCATAAGAGCAGTACGAATGTAGGAAGTGTTGAGACTGTGGCACTAGAGAGTGCTTCCCAGCTCCTAAACTGGCTTAGCATCCAACCAAGGTCTGGACTGCATGGAAGCGAAGGAGTTATGACGCTCTCTAGCAGGGCCCCCGAGGGCACCTGCCCTGTGGTAAAGGCACAGCTATGGGGCTGATTTACTCTTTTTGCACCTGGGGCATTGCCAGATACCATCACAGGCCTTTGCTCTGCAGAAGGAATATAAAAGAAGGCAGGAACCAATATCTGGCTCACTGACAAAAAGATTTCAGGCCAAAAGAGTCACCTCTGGAGGAGTCAGACAAAGTGTTTCAGAGGACATGACTTACAAGGGAATTCAGTAGCTGGCATTTATTTATTTTTCAGGGCTTGTTGAGCTTTTTTGTAGCTCTTAAACAGTAAATGTGTATACACAGAGAACACAGACTTCAGACTCAAGAGGTCTGAGGACAGACTTCATAAATGGTCACTTCCTGTGACTTACCCACAGAGGAAGAGAAAGCAGGTTTTTAGAATCTTATTGTTGCCCAGATTGTGAGACTCTGATGCTTGTTTATATGAAGATGGCAAGCTGAGCATTTGCCTCTGGTTATAAACACATCATTTGTGAAAGCGTCCACCTTGAAAGAGAGGAGTTTGAGGAGTTTGCTTCTTATGCGAACTGTCTCCTTTTTCCCTCAGTTCTTCAGCTGAAGCTTTGCCAAAGAGGTCAAGTAGACAGCAGTCTCACAAAACTGAGAGTCACCCAATGTACTTAGTGTATTCATAATTCTGACGGTTTCTAAATATACTGCTAGAGAAAGACCAGAGTGTTCAGGAAAGGACCACGCTAATAAAAATGTGAACATCCAGTACAAATAGCCAGACACAGAGTAAGATGTAATACAATGGAATACTTGGAGCATAACTCTAAAGTTGCATTACCTTAACATCCTTCACATTCTGTGCAATAGTTTATACCTTAAGTCCTTCAAGCATTTAACGCAGCATAAACTATGTATGTCAGAATAAACCCACAGCTTACTCTGGGTATCACTGAAAATTAACTGATGTTAACTGAGACTGGAGATACTATAATATGGGGTGATTCTAATGAAATGTTTACTTTTGCCATAATAAGTGGTTACACTATACAAATTTCAAGAAGAACCTCCCCAGTGAATTAAAAGGATAGGAAATTACTTAACATATATTAGTATTTTTTCCTTTTCAGAAGTCATAAAACAGACTTGTTGGGTAGTTTGTTCTGTAATATTTTGCATCTTCAGAACAACTCCTTTTACATGGAACAGAGAATGATTTGATATCTGCTTGTGATAAAATTACAGGCCGCATATCATTGTTGTTTCACTAAAATATGACTTGAAATAGTCCAAATTAAACTCCAAAATCAACAGTTCCAGACTGACAGTTTTTGGGTACTTTGCAAGTCCATTTTTAATTAACCAATTTTTCTATAGATAATATAAATGCAAACAAAACACATTCACAGAAAGGTTTTGCGTTTACAATTTTAAATCTACCACTAAAAACCTTGCCAGAGCATTGGATTTAAAAAAATTAAATTGCATTTTACTGTTCTGTGAGTGTTAATTGGGATTTCCTTGTCACAATGAAGGGTAATATGGAAGGTGATCTAAAGAAACTTCTCATAATCCACCATACCAGTACTTACAGATGGCACCTTCACTACTACTACTCGCCTGATGTACTCATTTCACTAGGTTTACATAGTATTTCTATGTTTGTATGTTGCAGAAGTGAAGAATGGTCATAAATAATGTAGGAAGTCTCCTAAATATAAAGAAACACATACATAAGAAATTAGAAATTATTTTACCAGTGGACTACAGCTGAATTTTACAATTACAAGGAATTGTAATGTCTTGATGAGCTAAATCACGTAGCTTGTCTAAGCACAACAAGGTGAGCTGGAAAAATAGAATAAAACTTCTTTCTGTAAACGGTTCTTGTACTGGGACCAGATCTCATAGTCTACTACAAGGTAGGAATTGCAGCAGCAGGGGAGGATGAGTGGGGAGATGTGAGGAAGGTGCTAGATGCCCAAGAAGCTGAGGTATACATAAATGGTCCTTTGCACGCTATTTTCTTGCCAGCAGCAGTGTGCAGCATTAGGAAGACACCTATTCTGCCTACATTTAAAGACAACCCTGCTCAGGGTGCTCCAGTTTTGTCAAAGCTGGGATTTTCAGCATTTCTGGATTTGGACACCCGTGGAAGAATTCAGATTAATATTGATACTTCTGTTTAGAGTTGTAGACATCGTTTTTAGTGGCACCTCGCTCGCAGTAAGCCTCAACTGCTGGTCCAGAGGGTTGCAAGTTGCTCATAGCTCTGTGCACGTGCCTTAGATACCACAGAACATCTCAAATAACACCAAGTTCCTATATTTCAGCAACCAAACTGAGACTTAGGTGTCTACATGGAGATTTCTACAGGGGATGAAGGTATCAACCTTCCTTTGCAACCTGTGGACATGTACTCTTTACAGTCAAGAGAGACCTGACTTTGTTCTCCATGGTCCACTGACATTATTGACAGTGTCTCTATTTACTAAGACAAAAACTTAGATACCTGCCTCCTGTGTAGACATCTACATCTGGAGCTCCAAATTCTGGTTTAAAGTCTGGCTTGTTTTGTTCTCATTGAAACTGCCCATTTTTTTATTGCCATCTAAATTGTGGTGATATCTAAGATATATGCAGTTTGAGATTAAATAATTCATAAATTAAGTCAACTTTAAAGTCTAGCTTGAGGGTGGCAGAAACAGCACATTCCTCTGTGGCATGCTGGCAACATGGCAACAATGTGATCTACTTACTACAGAAGACTACAGAAAGCAAAAAATGAATTATATTTGAGTGTGCAGGTTCTCTTCCTGCTGATGTGTGAAATGGACAGCTCTGGAAAGCAGTATTGAGCTAAGTATAACTGAGCTTTTACTATTCTTCACTGCAAGATAGCAAGCTCCTTTCAGTCTATCAGAACATGGGACTATCAGGAGGTGTAGAAAATGTTCTTCATGCTTGGTCATCTGTACATGACTCCAGCCAATTGTTTCTTCCTTAGCGCTGTCAACACCAAATTGGATTAGAAATTTTAAAATATATATCTGTGCAAAGTGAATTATTAAGAGATTTCTTAATTTCCTTCTGATGTTGTACCTGAGATGCCAAAAAGGAAAATGATAAATAGTCTATTTCATCTGTACTGACTACATATTAGAGAAACAGCAGGAGGAAATAGAAAATAACACTGGACTAGGCTGGACTTGAATGGTCTTGGCTAGGGGAAGAAGAAATGCCCATGGACAAACTTGGAAAGCTCAAAGATGGTGTACAATTTATCTAAGTAACTTTATTCACTTGGATTCAGCTCGCAAAGCTTGGTGCATAAGGAGGATATATAGCCCCAAATTTGGGTGTTGTAATGGGCAAATTATCCTTAGGTGAATAAAAATGAGGCAGAATTTGTGCCTCCTATTGCAAATACCTAAATATGAAAAGTTGGGTTCTAAATATTTGCCTTCCTGGCTCAGAATTATCATCAGACATTATATTTTAAGGAGTACACTTTATAGCTTGCAAATAACAGTCATGTGTTTTAATGTATTTAATTTTACTGGCCTGACTTTCACATATTTTAAGAGCTCTCTACCTCTCCTTGGCAGCATAAGAAATTTATCTTGCCAGAGGGATATAAAGGGTCTGTAAATGAAAATCAGGGCTCAGTTATTCTATTTCAGAACATCAAGGTCTCAGGTATTAGGGTGTTTGAGATCATTGGTACCTACCCTACCTTAATGCGAAAGTGAAATCATGCAATGAAGCGTGTGCAAGGATGAGTGAAATATTTCCCCCTTCTGTTGTTGTGTTTTGTTTCCTTGCAGTTAAGAGAAGCATAAAATGTGCAATTGAAACCTGTTTGGTTGATATTAAGATAATAATTTCACACACATACCCATACAAACAATGCTGCAATGAAAACTGAATACATTTCTGCAGCCTATGAAAACCTGTAGTAAATAGCCCTACTCTAAATTAACTAATAAAACTTTTCTAATTACGCATGGTAGAAAGGGTAAAGGAGAGTGATAGCAGGAAATTCCTTTTGCCTCATGCTATGGGTTTGGAAATGCAGTGACATCATTCCTATTGCCAGGCACTAGAGGAGATCATAATGGGATATAATTGTTGCTTGCTCATTTGATTGAACTCCAAAACTATATCAAATAACACTTAATTATACACATAGAATACTATTACAGAAGACAACTCAGAACTGAGAGCTCAGTGTAAGCCGAAGCATTTAATAATTATACAAGTCCTGTAGATGCAAATAGATAACTTGCTGCTAATTAGTCTGGAATTTTATGCTCACAGTATCCTAAGTAAATCTAGTGAAAATTAGTTGGGAGCCTGAACATACAGTTTTACTATAGCTCCATCTGGTACGTGCCCTCCGATTACCCAGCACGTTGGCTAGTTGTTTGAGGGACACATTTGATATCTGGCCAAGTTTAAAGGTCTGCTGGAGGTAAAACAATGCCCACCCTTTTACAAGGGGATCATTGTTGCTCAACAATAAAGCTCTCTGGCTTATTTGAATGTCAACAATTCAGAAAAGTTGATGTTTGGAGCCATCAAATAAAATGTTTTTGTGAAACAGTTTATTATTTCAGTGGTAATTATTTGAATCATTCATGGTAAAGGATGTTTGCTAATGAGAGCTTGGCTGCTGTAAATTCCAGGGAGACTGAATGCTCTTTGTGCTGACAAAAAGGCCCAAATCACTGGAGAGCGACCGACTGGACAAATCATTCATCTATGCAAATGCCAGCTGAAATGGTCAGATGCATTTATTACCCTCCTCATTATAGTAAACAAGGCAGAAATCGTGACTGGCAGTTATCAACTTGGCCTGAAGTGTGATTTGTTCTCCTACTACTATTTAAATGAGAGGAAGAAAGGCATGCCACCAGGGACTTTGTCGGTTTATAAAAGAGTAAATGTCACATAGCCCAGTGCTTAAAGACTTTTGATTGACAAATGTTTTATTTGACATATCAAACAATAATGGTTTTCATATCAAATAGTCCATATTTGTTAGCAGAAATTTAACCCTTGGAAGAGTGAGAACTGATTTTTCAGAATGCTCTGATTCCAGATGGAAAGTTACAAGTAAAAAGAAACTCTTTAACTGGGTGGACTGGAAAGACACACGTAGTACTGTAGAAAGATGTTTTCAATGGAGGCTTCAAATGAACTGCTGTCTTAGCTGCTTCAAGTAAGCATCTCATAATGGAAAGGCTAATCACATGTAACAAAAGGAAATAAAAACTGATTTCTTATTTCTTTTCCTAAAGGAAATACAATAACAGTTGTTATTGAGATCTAAACAGGACCTGCCTTGTTCTCAAACTATGTTCCTTGGACACTTATGCTTGTATTAGGACAGGATATAACCCAATTTGTTTCAGGACTGTATGGGTTGGATAACCAGATAACCCGGAAAAAAAAAACCCAAACAAAAAAGAAGCAAACAAGAACACAAATCAGAATTCTTATTTGTATTAGGACTGTGTATTTGTTGCTGCCTTTCATTTTAACAGGCACAGGCTTTTGTGTTGGTGATCTGCCATTACTGAATATGGACCAAATATGATATATGTAGCTCTAAGAACCTGTACAAATATTTACAACATCGCATGTCCTCTGGTATTAAACAAGAAAAGTTACATGTGATGAAGCAATGATGCTTCACAGCCTTTGCTGATGATGTCTTTTCACCTTTGTTGGTGCAAAGACCAGATGGAAAAAGCATGTATGTTCTATTCAAATGTGAATGTACACTTTGATTGTTCGAGAACGATCTCTTTCAGCTTCATAGAAGTGGGAGGACAAACTCCGAGTCAGATCCTTTAAACCTTTTCCATCCAGAACAGTAAAATGGGTCTCAAGAATGAGATCCTGAAGCTGAGGAAAAATGAGAGATCATTAGGTATTGTAAGGGAAGAATAAAGATCTTTGATCACGACTTTTGCGGGGCAGGGGACATGATCCTACCTGCCTATATCTTCTAATCTATGCATAGTATTGAATGGAGATTCTGCAATCCAGGGAGCCTGGAAGAGAAATACTAAGCGGAAAAGAAGGAGGAAAAAGCATATCAGAAAGATGCTTTGGGTCATCTGGGAAATATAATGCGATTTTAATAATAGTATGAATATGAGTAATACTGCTTATTAGTTAGCATGATAGAGGGAGGAATTAAAAACAAACAATGTATAATGCTTTAAGGCTCTTGTGAATCAAACATTAACTGATTCATTTTCTTATTAGCTCTGTGAAGTAGCATCACCAATCCTCCTTCATGATGGGAGAGCATCTGCGTATATAGACAGGTGATAGATATTTAAGATCACTCAGCTGGCTGCAGCAGACCAGGGTGTTACTACTTGGAGCACCTGATTTCCACTTGTATGCACAGCTACTACTGTATGCTAAGAGCATGTACAGAGACATTTCCTACATGCTGAAAATGGATCACCACAGCATTAGCTTGTACTGCATACCTCTGCTATCAACAAGTAAAGGTCCCTGCCTTTTAACATCATAAAAGAGCACTTGTCATCATGGCTATCGCTACTGTCATTACAAATACAGGATTCTCCATTCCAGCCTGAAATAACAATTCTTAACTCCAGTATCTGAAGGAAGGTCAGCCTGGTGCTTTAGAGTAGTATCTTTGGCCAGTCAGGCTTTGCTGCCTCACATACGGAAGGAAAAATCCTCCACAGATATTCTGGAACCACAAGGACACCTGGTGAGATATACCTTGCACACAGAGGACTACAAACACTCTTGCTGATCACAAAATAATCCAACAATATTTGATTTTGTGACATCATGCAAAGATGACCGTCAGAAGTTAATTATTGGAAATACAGGGAAGAAAATATTCCCATTTTTTTCTAACATAGCTTCTATTATTAGATCTAAGTGCCCCTTGCATGCTGTTCCTAATGTAGTCTGAACACACATATTAAAAAATAAAAAGTAATTTGTTACCAGCATCCTCTTTATAGGCATTTTGAGATTACCCTTCTGTCTCAGGATCCAGACAGCTCTTATTTATAGGAGCCCCTGCTTCTCCTCCCTCATATGCCCCCATGCTCCCCTTTTATCATCCTCATGCTCTTGATTTCTTCCTCAGTCTCTCAGAAGCTGGTGTTTTTAATCCCATCGGCCCACCATTCTATCTGTCATCAATCTCCTTCAGACCTGCCACATCATCCCAGAGCCATTTCTTCTGCAGGTCTTGAGGGTGCTGTCACAAGGGGCTGATTTAACACAGCAGAAGAGGCAGACAAATGGTTAGCTGCAGAGACAGGACAGGCCAACGGCGCTTTATAAGAGCTATAAATAGCATTCTTGGTTTCGAGGATTTTGCAACTGAAGAAGGCAAGGTGCTAATGAGGCAGGGAGGAGCACCTGCTCTTCGATGACATTGCTGGCCTCCACCTTCTCCACTGGAGAAAAAGTTAAAGGAGTTGATTAATATAGTTCAGGAAGGTTTCAGGATTAATTTTCAGGAATGTGAAGTAATCAACATTTTCTTTAGCAGTTAGTATGTTCAGTCAATAACAATGCCACCTTCAGGACTAACTATGTGCCCAGAATAAGTGATCATCAGGACGCCAGGGACAGGACAACACCCAGTCTAAAGGGTTATAATAATAGAAGAGGGAAAAATCTCACTAACAACACTGAATATCTTTCATTACTGCATACTGGAAGCTAACAGCAGGCAGCAGAAATAGCTGTTTCATTTTGCCAGTTATTCCAAGTAACTTGGTGTCCCCTGTGTGGAGGTGAGTGGGCTGCATGAACATAAGCATTTTTCGGTGCATCCCAGGCCTCCTTAATCCATGCAGGAGCTGCAGATGTCACTGCAGCTTCAGGCTTGGACTGATGATCCCTGGCTGTGTCCTCCAAACAGTAAGGAAAGCTTTTGATGCCAGAAGCAGAGAAATCAATACATAAAAAAAACAGATTCAAACTAAATGCTGCTCTTCTGGTGAAACTGCTGTATTTAAAAGCTAAGAATGAAATCATTCTTCCATGAAAAACATATTCCAGTGATCTTAGCAACTGCACACTGTTACCTTGTTTTTGGATGAACTAATTAATACAGTACCAGTAACTCACTGACAAGTCCCAGGCATGATGTGTTGGAGGAAAAAGCTCCAGGAAGAACTGACCTACCTACGATCTTCCTTAAGTGACTTTGTAATGGCGTAAGTCCAGACACTTCAAAAAAGTTACCTTCATTCAGAAGTGTACAAATCAGTACAGAGATTGCCATGTATTTTATATATATTTGCAGTCAAAACCCATTTATTAGTCATAATTATGTGAAATCATTGGCAGATGTGCAGAATAGCTTGAAACTAAAGGGAGAACAGAACAAATAAAACAAACTGTGAAGACATTTATATATTAAAAAAATTGTTCCTTCACAGTCTGATCTGTATCCAATACAAAGATATTAATACCAGACTTTTCATCATTCAGAATTCTTTCCGCAACTGAATCCAAATTAACATAACCATCTATTTCCATGTGAGCAGGAATTTGTGCTAATTGTACATTAATTCCCAGGATGAATAATTGAGGTATCAGATGCAACAGCTCAAAAAATGAAATCTTGTTCAGTGCTAAAGTAACAAGATACAAGCCTTACATTAATCAAGAAAACTATACATAAGTTTTCATCCACATACCAGGTATCAATCCACAGCTGATAAAATCACAGACCATGCAGGTTTAGCAGTGTGCGACTATTGTACTTCACTCAGTCTGAACATATCTGTGTTTTTAAAATTTCACAGTGCTGGGAATTTTATAACTAGGAACCATCAGCTCCTATTATACTAAGAGTCCTCTTTCCAAAGCAATAATGATGCATGGATGTGGAAAAGGAATTTGAAAACGATGCCTAGTTTTTCTTGTTTGGGATCAGCTAGCATTTACTCCCACTTCCCTGCATTTCTCCCTGGCAATGCTGCATGGAGAACTTATTTGTGGATGTTCTGCCCATCATGATTCCTCTGTGTACTAGTATGACACTATGCTGCTTGATATTGCTGCCTATTCACCCTCTCTTTGTAAATATTACCTAGATCTCAAACCTTCTTCATCAGCTACAAAAACCAGCCAAATTCCTGCAAGAAAATGTGATAATTTTAAAAGCTAAAATATGCAAAATAGAAGGGAGCTAGCTAAATAAACTGAGACCCAAGGGTTGGAGACCTGCTTGTAACTAGCAGCTCGCTTATTTCTGACTAGCTCTAAGATGGAAATAGAGCACTCAGCTCACAAAGGTAGAAAATTCCAGTATCATTAGTAGACAAGAATGAAAAAAACCCCAGATCTTGCCTTTTATATTCTGACTGATTGAATGCCAACGTGGTATCCATGCATACTTCAGAAGTGACTTAGTCCAGTTGTTTCTATTGCTGTAGCAGATTCATTCCTGAACAGAGAATGCTTGGGTCAGACATCTGGCTGTGTTATTTTGTATTTGCACTGTACCCATACTTAAGGGACTTTCACAAATTAAGGAGATCAAAAGTGTTTCCTGCGTGTGTCTGTACACATATGCATATTACAAGCACATACACACAGTGTAACTTCTAGCTGTTGGTATAGCAGGAAAAGGAAGGTGGCTACAAGCTTCTAGTTAGAAGCTGAAGGTCATTAAGTCTTTCCGAAAACTGGCTGCTAAAAGCTTATATATTTAAGGATGTGACAGTCTGTCTTCTTACACATTATCTGCTGGAAACAAAAAGCAGAAAGAACACAACTAGAGCCTTCTTGCCAGTTTTACACACCTGCCCTTGCAATATGAACCCTCTTTCTCAATCCATTCTCCTGGTTTGCTCCACATTCTGGAAAAATGCTTGAATGACAAACTCAGCTGGATGACCTGAAGCTGTTTATCCTCAGCTCTGGGAGGACTGAACTTCTGCTGATGAATAGAGTTTATCTCTTTGAGAAGATAGGTTCCTTTTCTGTGTCCTTGCTTGCTGAAGAGGACTCATTAGGTTAACCAAGAGGTCATTAGGTCATTAACTGTCCAAGTTGTGGCAGATTTCCCATGACTTTTTAGGGCTTGCATACATTTAGAGCTCCCAGATTTTCCTTCACTAAAACCCAAGAATAATTTTGTTTTAGAAGAAGGCAGCAAAACAAGATGCTGAATTCTAATACATATTCTGAACTTTTCCATCACAAAATAAGCTTTGCAATGTGCTTTGTATATTTCCTCTGCTTTTTCTTTCTTTCTTTTTTTTTCTTTTTTTTTCTTTTTTTTTTTTTTTAATAAAACATAGCAAGCACTAAAGCCTCCTTAATTTTTTATGGCTACATTTTCTTATATTGTCTTTTAATACATCACTTTTACTTTTTATACTTGCATGATATCTTTAGCAGTGGAGAAAGGTACAAAATAAGCATATGGTTTTACTGTTTGCATATTTACATGGCTGAAAGCAGCTTTTCTGCATGCTCTGGATGCACACGCTATTTCTGAAAGAAAACTTTGGCACATCTGAACCATGATGTTGGAAGCCTAAGACATCAGTTGCAAAGCACCACCACCAACTTCTCCATTCATTGCCATTAATAACAATGCTCACATTGATCTGATTGGGACAGTGATAATGAACTTCAGAGTACTTTTCACAGTTTTCCAGGTTTCTAACCCTTGGGTGGAATCATTTTACTGTTTAGCATTTGTAACTCTTCAGCTCTGCTGAGCTCTGATTTGACTGATAATGCCGTTGTGAAATGTGGCAGCAGTGGATGAGCTACAGGCAGTTTTGTAGCCATGGAACACAACTGACCTATAAAAATATCTCTGGTCATGTGAACATACTATAAAGGGTTTAAAATAGTTATGTGATGCTTGATGAGAGGCTAACAATGTATTTTTGTGAGGCTAAATGACATATCTCTTGAAATCAATATAGCTCAGATCTGCAAACACTGAAGTACTTGCACTGCAGCTGTACCTATTCCCTTGGTTTTTGTCCTAAAAACCCACACAGTATGGACATTACATACATCTATCTCAAAACTACCATTCATCTGCTCCTTGCTGCCAGTCAGTTCATACAGCCATTATGCAAGAAAATATGAAATGGCTGATGCATTTCTAAAGAAAAAGTACTGGCATGATAAAGGAGACTTGAGTTTATTAACAATTACTACCAATCAATATCATAAGCCTGATAAAACACAGAGTCTCGCTAATTATTAGCACTTTCATCATTACAGTAAGACCTTGTTCAAATGTACCTTGCAGCTCTCTAGTTGTTACGAAGAAGGAATCAATTGTCCCTGTTCCTTGAGCACACGTGCCTGTGATACTCTCCTGCACTCCTAGCAGGCTGCAAGGGAAGCCTAGAGACTAGAAGCAGTCGACAGTGCACCAGAAGCACTTAGCTTTAGAAATCTGACATTCAGAAGGTAAAGCAAGGGGTCCGGTTTGAAGAAAGTAGGTGATTTGCCAGAATTGCCTCTGGGAAAGTTTTTATGGCATAGACACCTAGAGCACTTACTTGTCTGCTGGAATAGAAAAATGGTGGTAGCCCAAGGGCTAAGGGAATTTCCTACTTATTATTTCAATTGTTATTCAGGTTTCAATGTTACTGTATATCTTGCTAAAATGTTATACAGGTTTTACATTCCCACTCTAAAATTTCAATTGAATGCAGTAACAAGCTGTGCAGTGTCAACACAAAAGCTTAATGAGGTTGTATCTATCTCTGCCTCTTTAGATCCCTATATGAAGCCTATCGCTCATTAAAATTAGCATATTATCCTTACTGGATCCTACTGCTTCTGACAAAGGATTCTGATTTAAAACTTGTCTGAATACTCTTGCACAACAACCTCCTTGTATACAGTAGATTTTACTATCTCAGATTCCCTAATCCTCATTTAAAACCTCATGAAGACTTCAGTCAGCACATCCTTTCCAGGCTTTAGGGTTATTGCTCATATTTCTGCAGAAAGACAAAAAGGAAAGAGGAAAGATTTTTAACCATGATATGTCCAGGTAATAGTGTATTTTGATGAATTAGGATTTTCTCATTCTGTATGCTTTTTTCTTAAAGCCTAATTACATATCATGTGGAGCACTTCCACAGTAAGGGCAGTGCCCAGCCATTCAAATGCTGAAACTGTTATTGTTATAGAATTTGATAATATATACTGGGTACTTCACAGGAGACATAGCAAGACATCGCCTTTACCCCAGTGAGTCTATAGTCTAAATTCTGTGTGATCTGTCAAGAACCAGTGCCAAGTAGCAGACATACATATAAAATAATGCAGTAGTTTAATTGTGTATAAAATTTAAGCACATATTTGTACTATGTCACATTCTTCTCTTTATCTTTTAATAAAAATACAGGAAAATAAAGATAAAATGCAGCAAATACAATTAACTATGCAGTATGGCATTTTCATCAAGCACAGCAGAGAGAGGATGCTACGCAAAATACTGTTACATGGAAAAAAAGACCCCAGGGAATAAAAAATTTCCTCTGGAAAAAACCAAGAGTTCAAGCTGACACAGAAACCAACAACTTGTTAGGCCTGGCTCATGGCAACACCTACGAACATGTTTAAATTTACTCAGTGAGGAGTCTCATTGACTTAGTATACTTTCTCTTCCACTTTAAGGAATAGATGTAATTTCACATATCAAAAAGCAGTAATGCTGGTCCAAGAGGCAGTGTGATTTTCCCATGCTGGGCTAATATCCTGGGATGCAGGGGAAGCCAGAGAGAACAACTCACACCAATGGCAACAGTGTTAGGCATATGCACTCAGTACTGCTTTGCAGTTAACACTTGGCTAAGTTTGTTGTATTAAAAGTAACTCACTGATTTAAATTATTTCATTATTTTTAGGGTTCAGTTTAAAACTTCAAAATACAAAGCTTTGCAAAGTGATAAAGTAATTCAGATCAGTTTCCTGCTGGGAGCAGGAACTGATGACTTACAAGCCAGGTAGTTTTTTGCATGATTTGTTTATTTACAAAACGTTTTCTCAACCCGTAAGTTAGAAATAGCAACAGAGACCTCTCTTTTTTTTTTCAAACTAAAGTGTTACCCTGTTTTCAGGAGGAGCTGTCTCCTAACTTTTTACCAAGGGCTCAGGTAAGCTTCATGGCTTAATCAGCAGATCCTTAATTTTCACTAAAAATCCCTTTGCTACATGTGCTTTTTCAATGTCCACCTTGCCTGGAAAAGTGGATCTGGACATTTTCTGGAAGAGCAGAACATAAAAGAGCCTTGGATCTCCAACCACCAAACACAATAGCTGATGTGGTGGAATCTCTACTACCTCCTACGGAAACTTCCGCTCTGGACATCTTTACCCATCATCACAATGGTACCTTGTGGTGACAAGTGAGTTAAAGTACCTGACCGTGGATCCAAGACCGAGCCACATGTCTTGGGAGTCAAAAGTAATTTAAATGTCACTAGCCATACCATTCCCTTATGTGCCTTTGGTATAGACACAAACATAACTTAATCACATTTAACCATATCAGTTATATGGCCTTTCCACTCTTTATACCTAATTTTGAAATAACAATATTCCTACTGACTTCAGTACAACTTCCCCCTAACAGGCAAGCTATGGCACTGCTTATCATAATGAGCAAAATCTGAAGGAGAAGCAGGATGCTGTTAAGATGTGAATTTGATGATTACAAAGTTTGATTAACACACAGAAGATGTCTCACGTCTCACTGTTATTTTACAAATAGAAGGCTTCCCGTACTGTTCTACCAGTGTATTTCCTTTCAACACAGAGAACCATTTCTGGAACATATTCTATGCCTAGTTTTACTGCTGCTGTGTATATAGAAATATGTATAAATTGTTTATGTGCCATAGCTCACTGGAAATTATCTGTCAGCTCCAGATGTGTATAACTGTTGAATAAAAACAGATCATCAATTGATTTTTACAAAGGCTGTGGAATGACAATTTGACAGTAATTTGGAGCACATTTTGAATGCACATAGTTTGAATTTGAGACAGCAGCCCAGACAAAAAGGACACTGTCACTCAGCATCCTCTGTCCCCTTCAATAAATACTAGTCTGTAGTTTTAAAATGCTACCTACTGTTGGACAACCTCTCCGTGAATAACAATTGAGTTGGTTCTGCAATTTGTCTAGCTTGGTAAGGATGTGTTCATACATTTGCTGTCTGAAAGCTTGGTGATGGTCTGTGCTAAGTGGAGAGAGGCATACCTCCAAACATCAGTATCTTCTGTGTGTCTTAGGCACCTGTCATAGGAGTGAATGGGATAGGCTGTATCACCTGGAGGTATACATGTCTCCCCATGAATTATAGAATAAGTCTAGCAGACTACATCAAACACATAACTTCTACAAAGCTAAATTTAAGTACAATGAATTTGTGATCATTCCAGCCTCTGTGAGCTGGCAGATGAGTGGACTGAGGGAAAAACTTCTTGTATCCACCTATCTTCTGCACTGAAGCAGAACTCAATCTCAATACAGTCTTAAAATAAACACAGAATAGAACAGGAATGATTTGGCCAAACATAGACCTCTGTACAGATATCTCAGCTAGTTGCCTGCTTTTTCTTTGTATCAAATAGACAGAAATAGCAACTTTTATGTTCCTTTTCTTAGGTTATCTATTTAATGCTAAAGTAGAAGCCTTAAATGATTTAGATAAATTGTGCCTTCTAAGTGTTCCCTTTCTCTTAATTACGTTTGGAAAGGGAGGATAGCATGATAGGTACAAAACCCAAAATGAAAACAATAAAATAAACAAAGTAAACCACAAAACCTCAGCTTCATACCTAACCTATTTTCTGACTCATCAAACCTACTGATAGTCTTATTTCCAATTTTTTTTTTTGTTTTGTTTGTTTGTTTGCATTATGAATTCAAATGTTGAGGTGGCCACTGCCTGGGAAGTTGATTCTTGAAAGCACCTTTATAAGCACTCTGTAACTAGCCCTGGACTGTAGGATAGAAGTGAGGCTAAATGAAGAAAGGCACACTACTCCACTGGCACTGGAATTTGAAGAGCCTACCTTCCTCTTCCGTAGAAGTAGTGCCTTAAAAGTTGGGGCTTAAATTGTTACTTTAGAATGGTACAGTGGCATCTTACGCATATAAAAAGTGTATGTATGTATGTGTATTTCTGTATGTGCACACACATGTGCATGCAGGTATATGAATCGCCTATAAACTGGTCACCCTGGCATGTCTGCTTGCGGAAAGCAGGGCTGCGCAGTGGCCTGTCTGACACTTTAGCTGGCAACAGAGCAGCACCCTATCCTAAATTTCTGTAGTTCTATATATATATCATATAGATGTATAGAATTTATATTAAAGCATTGTACAAAAAGTACCTTAGGTATCAAGTATTTTGAATCTTTTCTGGATTTTTAGAATTATTTTTTGACCACCTAGTCAAAATCAGCATCACCATTTTCCACCGCGACCCAACGGCCCCAGGTGCCACCCAACACGGCGCGCGCCGGAGCCGCGGGAAGCCTGGACGGGCTGACAGCACTTCTGGCGATCCGCGCCGGAGCTGGGATCGGAAGCAGAGGTTGGAAGCACAAATGCCTGGGCATGCGTACCAAATTAAAGGATATCGAAGCAAGACACGACACTTCCTTTGCAATACGCCAGTTAGGGACCCAAGAGGCACTACAATTTGCTGGAGCAGGAACTCATTAAGATTAATTAAAATCAGGGCAGCCCTTATGACATGCCGGGGACTTCAAAGCATGACCTGGTTGGGCTAGGGCTGGGGCTAGGGCTAGGGCTAGGGCGATAGTTAATAGTCTCTGGGAGAGACCAGGCCGGGGCTTGCCACGGGCGGGTGGGTTTCCAGAGGGGGCTAGCAGCCCCCGCCGAGCCGCAGCCCTTCGCGGCTGCCGAGGTAAACCGACACAAGGCAGAGCAGCCGCGAGTCACATACGGTACCGCAGCAGCGACCCTCCGCCGCCCTGCGCTTCACTCTGCAGTTAAAACGAGGACGGGGTCGCCGGGCCGGGCCGAGCCCGCCGCCC
>JAVJGI010000062.1:594172-672133 GCA_035590275.1 Ibycter americanus
GAGGGGGGGTAGTGCCACACTCTGAAGAGAAAAACGAGAAGACAAATGCACTTGTCTTGTATGTTGAAAGTAGTATTAAATGGGGATATGTAATTTTTTTATTATTATCGTATTTGGTGTGAGGAGGAGAGTTTCACCGTAGCTGGAAGGACGGCGGGTCAGAATGACGTGCTGTAGTGCTGGTGACTGTAGGCTTTGTGTAGAATGAGGCATTTTTAAAAGGGGCTACCTGGTGATTTGCTCATATTGATAAAAAAATTTCTGTTATGTGTGAAGGCAACCCCCACAAGGCAGGGTGGTGACCTGGAGCGTGTAACAGATGCCTGAGGAACTTCTGTCTCCATTATACTGCGATGCTAAACCACGCGATGAGTTCTGGTCCTAGCAGGCAGGAACAAGCAATCAGTGAAGTAATCTGAAATTCTTGGGTTTTGCGTGTTTTGATGCTCATGCCAGCAGCACAAGTGAGATTTTTAAATAGATAGGATTGTCATCATGTTGCAGTTTTTTTTCAAACTGTTAATTTCCAAGTTGCAAATGTGTAAAATGGCTGGTTTTAGTGCCAGCACACATTACGGGAAGAGACACAGCAAGTGGGGCCTGTGTTTAAAGTATGCTGTAAGACCTTATTAATTTTTAATTAATATTAGCCTCTGTTTTCAGCAAGTTGAGTGCAGATGTTGGTATAATCTAGGTAATTAACAGCAAGAGATGCTAACCTGTGGTAAAAATACTCTGGTTTAGCCTGTAATGTAAGGATCCAGTATTCCCTCTGTGCATTAATGTACAAAGATAATTAAGAGATTTCCCATTTACCATCTTTTATCTAAGACGCGTATATTACATTGCATTAATCTTTCTTCAGAGATAATACAATCTATTGTTTTTGTCATTTATACATTCTTTGTAATTTGTCAGTGTTGCTGTTTCTTTTATAGTCAAATGAGAGACAAGTCTGCACAGTACTCCCAAGTGTGAGATAAGCAAAGCTGGTGTGAAGAGGAATTACTACCTCTCTGGCTTTAAAAATCAAACCTGGTATACGCATGACTTACATACACACAACATTTCCTTCTCTTGAAGTAGTATGAATGCTTCGTTTAACACATGCTTTGCCAGGGACAGCTCAAGGATGAAATGTGCCATCTTTCATTTTTTTCTTTGCCTAATATCTGTTACTTTTTATGTTTTTACATGCATTCTTCACCTTGTAGACCCTCGAAATCCCCAGTATTTTTCTCTGTATTTCCCACCTTTTCTCAGCAGTCTCGTTGGTGAATAACTATGTAACAGTCCTGTTTCTGCTCTCATGGGATGAAATTGAGAATACTGGGGAGCTGCGTTTGCAAAAACAACCAAAATGAATAGGTACGATAGTCATTAACAGGATGGGTTGCTTGGAAGCTGAAAAATAGATTTCTGTACATAAAGTCCCTGTAAAAAGAGGCAAAATAGATTGAAGAGTTCTAGTGCTTTTGAATGCTTTAGTTTAATTAGTGCCTCTTCCCATAAAATCTGTACAGATGGCATAGGACATTTTCCTTTATCAAGGTTTGTTGTGTTGGAAAGAAGGAAACAGTGAATTACAGTCTTGGAAGACTTTCTGTACGTATAGCACGAAGGGAAGAAGGGTTAATCATAATAGAAAAAGGGAATTTGTCTATATAATTGAAATAGTTGTCAATTAAATAATGAACTGAATATGAGAGATTATTTATAATGTGTTGGGCTCTAATGTATTTTGAAAGAAGGTAGCATATCTCTCTCTTACAAAAGTTTTATTCCAGGTCTAGTCCAGTCTGGTTCTCTTAAGTCCTGTCTGCCTTGTAAAACTGGAGATAGCATTTCCATGGCTCTTTGAGCTGGTCTGACTTGGGGCTCTTGCAGTCTCATTGCACCCTCGAGCCAGACTTCAGTGGTTTGGTTTGGGGAGATGAACAGACTGAAAACTACACTTGCTTGCAACAGTGGTTGGTGTCTGGCTGGATGAATCCCAGGACTCATCTGGCTCCCCAGCAGTGCCAGCTTGAGAGGTGGCTGTGAAACAGAGAGGGATGGGTCTGTGTGGGTCATGAGATGAGGCGGGGGCAGAGCTCAGGCAGCCCCCGGAGAGGCTGGGGATGGGATCCAGCCTGGAAGTGCAAAATGGGCATGTAGGCATAGGGCAACACCTCACAACATCACTGTATGTTCATAGTGTATTGCTTTTTGTTTCTAAACAAATCGTTAATGCCATCTGTGGTGGTTGCTGAAGATCCTGGTATTTAATAGCACCATTTTAGTCCATTTGATGGTATCTTGGAGAAAAAAAAAAAAAATTTGTTCTATGAAAGAAACCAAATGAAAGAAGTAGAAGGCTGCTGCTTGGGAGAAGAATAATAAGGTAAAGTTTAAAAGAAACCTTTATTAAGCTTCAGTTTGGCATAATTATGCCTGTACAAAAGAAAATGAATAATATACAACAGGCCAAATATGGGGGCAGAGATTGGAAGGTATGGTTGCATAGGCTTATATATATAGTTGCAAGTTGCATAGGATCTCTTAAAATAATCAAGTAGTTTGGGGGAGGAAGGAGTTTTCCATGTAAACTTTGCATTACATGAACTGCTGTGCTCCAGAGGTGTTTAGTCCAATGCTTTGCATAGGCCTGAGTCTGCCTTTTTTAAATTTTTTTTTGCGAAGTCAAATCCCTTTAATTGGAAATCAGCTTGACCTGTGGTAGTTCCTGAAAAAAATCTCTCTATATGATCTGGCCCTACTGATCTGTGTTTAATGTAGTTCTTTCAGTAGCTTATTATCCTTTAACCTCCTGAGCAATTTTTCATTTGTCTTTTAACTCCACACAATTTTTAATGCTTCTTTTAAAATGCTAAGAATTACTATTTGTTTTGTAGTCCTAATGCTTATTTATCCTTCTTTTATAATAGTTTTTTTTCCTTATACTTGTTATAAACTACTAAATCCTATGTTTAACTCTTTAAAAGTAATTTACCTCCACTTGTATTGTTGAGACTACTACATTTTTATGAAAGCTGTATGCTCTTCCCTGTTTCTTTCCATTTACTTTTGAGCCTGTTGACCAATGTCAGCCAAAATTGACAAAGGGGCATCAGCATTGGGGATACCAGTTTTTTGCAGGCTTTGAGTCATCAGGTCAGCAGAGGGGGAATGACCCAAATTAACGTTTCTGCTAACTTGAAATCATGCAGCAGATCTTCCATTATCTGCCTTGTTAGGCCTGACTTAAACTGGCCAGCTAGTTGATGTACAGCTCTGAACCAACCAGCGGTTATGCTGCACTTTGACGAGCTGATTTTTACAACAGTGCGGTAAGAGCTCTGGGCTGTGGCCGGAGGAAGCCTGGAGTTTGCAGTGCAGGTACGAAGTTGTGTAGGATGCCTGTGTGAAATAAGTGATTCGCACCTGATCTTGAAGTGCCCCAGCTGAATGACTCTTAAAATTGAGCTCCGTAAAGCCAGAATTCCCATGGAGCAGTCTTCAAACTGTGTTAATTGGTGAAATTTTGAGTTAGAAGCTGTTGTATCTGCTGGTCTATGTGTAATTCCAGGGCTTGACAGCAGTGTAAGCTTGTTGGAGTTTAATGTCTGTTGGCATATTCTCTAAATAGATTTTTCTTTTTAAGAGGGAAAAATCCAGAAGGAGAATGTATTTGCAATCTTCACTTGCATCTTACAGCAACACTATGCTGAAAAGATAAAATAACAGTTTTCAGTTTGGAGTTGTTTCTTTTGGGTTTTTTGGGTGTTTTTTTTAAGGAGGAGAGATTGGGGGTTGTGCTGCTTTTTCCACAATGCCTTTTCTAAAAGGTGGTTCAACAGGATGTTTGGGGGAAATGTGACATTATTGGGTTTTGGCATTCCAGGAGAGCTTGAAGCGGATCCAGCATATCGTCTTATGCATTCCCTTCTGCATGGAATGTCAGGAGTAATTCATGTTGTTGACAGCTACGTCAACATGTGAAACTGAGTGAAGGACAGGAACTAAACAAGAAGCTAATAATAGAAGAGGCAAGAAAGTGAGAAGTGAACACTTCTTCAGTAAACTTTCTTGCTGTCACGAGTGAGGGGGTCAAATAGTGCAGCCTGTCCTTATCTGTTACCACAAGCGCTGCCTCGTTGGCAGCATTCAAGTGAGAGCGAGCTGTTTGTACATGCGTTTTGTGAGTATGGGAAACAAGCAGTTTGTCCAAGAAATGTGCACAGTGGATTTATATAGAGGCATACAAAAGTCACTTTGATTTGTCTCTATTTGTTTAATTATTGGCCCTACTCTAAGCTTATGCTTCCAAAAACTCTATATAAGTATGGTCTCACTTGTACCCATTGCAAACATTAAATATGTGGTTTGTCTGCCAGGCAATGTGAGGCATCGTTAGTTGTTGTTTGATGCGTATTCTGCAACAGAAGTTGCCTCTGTTCGTTCAGTGATTACCACAGTGTGTACCCTGTGATAAACTAACTGGCAATTCCAGTACAGGCTGCTGAAGAAACATGTATTCTGTTCTGAGACATGCTTAGTCATCCCTGTTTTGGCCTCTAGTGGGTTACGGGCATTACTCCTTATCCTTTCCTAGTAAAGCTGGTGGGCAAGTTAATAGGAAGGCCAGTTTGTGAGAAACAGTTTGTGGTACTGGAGGATGTGAATTCTGGAGTGCTGTGTTATTGCCCAAGTGTGTTGTGTACTGCTGGCAGAAATCAGAGAATACGTTCCATGTTTCGCTGTGTGTTAGTAAATCTAACAGTTTACATTGTGCAGGTACAGAGCGGCTGCTAAATACGGGACAAGCGTATGTAAGAGGATCTTTATTAGTAGGGAATATGATACAGCACTTCTGTTGCTGAAGACAGCATTCAGCTGTAAATACTTCTTCATTGTAAATAGAAAACTTTAGTAAAGAGGCTTACCTTTATCTTGGCTTTTTGTAATTGTTAAACCTGCTTGCTTGTTTGTTTTACTTCTGATTTGATGTAGGCTGTATAAAACACATTGGTATCCTTAATTATTAATATGTTTTGTGCTTATTTTTTAGATGGCCTGGCAGTATTGCAGATCTAGTACATTTTGTGTTTAACTGAATTGTTACATAAATGAAAATATTTTCTCTTATCAGAAGGAAAATGCTTTCTGTGGGGACTTCTGCTTCTGATGCCAGGACTCTTTTGAAGACTTACTTTATTGCTTGACTTGAAGATGATGTCGTTAATGAACTCTGAGCATCCTTCAGGAGGCTGGTGACCCTTCTAGCATTGGTGAATGCTGTCATGGACAACTTCAAAGGGTAAAGACAGTGTTTTTGTGAGTCTGTTTCAGGCTAGTGCCCTGATGCAGGAAGACGTGGGTTAAGTTTTTGGTTTAGATTAACTGCCCCAACTCTTTCTTTTCACTCTTGGAAAAAAACATTCACAAATTATGGGAACAATTTGCCGGAGTAGCTGTCCAACTTTCTATATGAGCTGTCTTGGAAGGGTGCTTTTGCTCTCCAGTTTGTAATATAATATAGATACACTTGAGCTAGCTTTAGTTTAAATAATTTGGGTCTGGGAGCAGTCTTACTGCGAAATATAAGCAGTGAAGTAACTTAAGTTTTGTTGAGCTGTATTCCGCTGCAACCTTGCTAGGTACCTGAGTACTATGTTTTAAAGTCAGTTCTAGTTTAACTATTTCAAAATGAAACTACAGATAATTTTAGCTGTACCTTCAGATACTCTTCTACAGTTATTTACTGCAAGGGCCACGTTTCATTTCATACTTGATTTTTGTTTCCGTTAAGTCAGTGCAAGATTTTTTTCTTTTAATAAATCCCTGAAAATAATGCTTAATTTAACCATTAGTCTTTTTGGTGCTTGAGGGCTAGTTTTGGCTAATGTTTCTTCATAGTCTTCTCTGTTTTGAACACAGTAAATGGAAAGCCACACTTAGTAGCCTCCAACTAAATAATTGTCTTAAAATAAAATGCAATAGTTCATTAATGTTTTAGTAGCAGTACTTTTTGTTTAAGAGGATATTTGAAAGAGTACGGTTTGCCTTCTAAGAATGTTTTATCTGCTGACTATGTCTATTCATTCTGTTTTATCAGCTCCTTTCCAAAACAGCACAAGCAGTTAATACACCTTATAAAGGACTCCTGACTTTTCACATCTTCCTAAGTCATATCTAGATGTCACCAGTGTTTCCCATGTTAACAGTTCTGAGCATGTTTTACTATATGTGCCTTCGGCGCCGAGCTAGGACAGCAACAAGAGGAGAAATGAACAGCCGGAGGGCTATTGAATCAAACACCCGAGCCTTACCTATCAATGTTGAAATAGTTCAGTATGCCAAAGAAGTGTTGGATTTCAGCTCACACTATGGTAGTGAAAACAGCATGTCGTATACCATGTGGAATTTAGCAGGTATTCCAAATGTGTACCCTAGTTCTGGTGACTTTACTCAGACTGCTGTCTTTCGAACTTATGGGACCTGGTGGGATCGTTGCCCTAGCGCTCGGCTGCCATTCAAGAGGACGCCACCCGCCTTCTGTAGCCAGGACTATGTGGAACTCGCTTTTGAGGAACCAGTTTATCCCACTGCAGTGCACATTCTGGAAACTTATCATCCTGGAGCTGTAGTCAGGATTTTGGCATGTTCTGCAAATCCTTACTCACAAAATCCACCAGCTGAAGTAAGGTAGTTATTTTTTTTTCTCCTTTATGCTTTCCTAAAAGACATTAAATGCTACAAATAATACTATTTAGCAAACTTTACTTCCTAATATGTCTGTTTTGTATCTGACCCACTAACATTTTATTTCTGCATGTTTTTAAAACTGTGGTGACATGTTTTGGTAGCAACTTCAGAGATGTAGATTTTTTTTTTGTAGGAATTAATGTAGATCCTAATATCAGATCTAATTTATGTAATGACAGTTTCTGTGTTGGAATTCTTATGAGCAGTAATTATTATGTATGTACAGAAATCACTTTTGGAATGGCAGTTCTGTGTTCTTCTGTTTCTCCAATAAGAAAAGAAAATTGTGTAGAAGAGGTTGAGGATTCACAGTTGCTGTATCATCCTGCTTCAAGTAGCCATAAACTCTTTCTTCTCTCTATATGCTTTAGGTTGTATGTATAGTACAATCAGGCACTATAACTATTCATATGGAAATGAGGCCAAAAACAGAAGCACAGAACAGTTGGACAAAAGGTGATGCCATTTGTCTGATCTTTATTTTTGGTCTGATCAGAGGGTGTGAGCTGCACTTCATTTTTGTGTTTGCTTCATAGACTAAAAGAAGCTGGTTTGATCTTGTTGGTTCTCCTCATAGTAAGGACTCCAGATGAAATTCCAGCTGGGGTGGGGCAGGAAGATAGGGACCTGGGGAATAGTAAGATAATTAAGAAAAACACTGTGTATGAGAGATGAAGCTCTTGGTGAGGAGGAAATAGAAGGAGAAAGAGAGCAGGTAAAAGCACATAGTGGGGAAAAACAGGGAAAAGCTCTCAGTATATGCAATCAAAGTATTCCATATACATCAAAAAGAGATGAAATGATAATAAGTCCATAAAGGAAGAAGAACTGATAGAAGAAAGACTTAATAAAATGTATCCTGGAGAAAAATAATATGCCAACAAATACTGTATTCTTTTAAAATGCACACTTTGGTGGTATAAGCAGTGTTAGCTTGGATGCTGGGTGTTTTTTGCCTGACCTGCCTGTTACAGATAGAGCTGAAAAGCATACTTTTAGGTCTAACTTAATATCCTGTGCTTCGTAATACTAGGCCATTGATGTTTATACAAACCCCCCTAGAAAATCGAGTGTCATGTTATATAATCAAATTTCCCAGTTAATGTTTTGTGTGATTCTGTCATCTACTGTTGTTTAGTGCAGCTGTTTGTTTTACAGCTCTCTAATGAGTATATACTGTATAGCTCTAAAGTAAACATCCGGATTCAAGGAACAGTGATAGGTCAAACTAACAATAATAGGCTGCAGAACTTGAGAAGCAGGAGTGTGTTTGGCACTGTAATACAGAACTTATTTATAGGATGGTATGTAGTGAAGGCAGCTTTTAAGACTTTTGAACTTAGAACCTAATGTGAGATGACTTTTGGCCGATTACTCTGAACTTTCACTTTTTTATTTTATGACGTAAATTTTACTTCTTTATTTTATGATGTAGCACAGATTTATGTAGAGATTATTTCTGTAACTGTTGATAAGCTTGCATTAGACTAATAATAAGATAGTGTGCTGCAGTGTAATACAAAGATATAATTTGGAGTAATAAACTAATGCTGTTTTATAAGAATGTCTGTTTAGATTTTGGTTCTTAAAACAATATAGGTTTTTTTAGTTTTGTGTAAAGGCCAAGAAGTATTGAAGGAAAGCTCAAGAAATGTTAACTGAAGGAGCTACTTATTAAGGTGCACTAAAAAAAAGAAAAAATTGTTTGGAGAGCTAAATGAAGATGGAAGTGAAAATACTAATATAAAACTTTGAGATGTGCTTTATGACTGCTTGGGGTGTGGTCAGAGTGAGAGCTCAGACTTTCCCTTCGTAAAAAATGATGAAGTTCCTATAGGACCCTGCTTTTTAATTTGTAGACAGGAGAATCTTCTGTTCTGTCTACCGAGGTTAACAATGTTTTTGTTTAGAAGGTTTTCTCAGGGAGCTTCAGAACCAATTGCCTGTGCTGCATCTTCAGTATTTGCCAGTCTTGATGCTGGAGAATTTTTAGAGGGACTTCTTTTTTTCTTTCGGCTTACCTTTCCTCAGCCAGATTTGTCCATTCCAAGCTGCACATGTCTCCTTTCTTCTGAAAGAGACAAACGTGTTATGCATGGTGTCTTGAAGGGAAGATGAAGGAACAGTTTCTCCACATGAGGTGTGCAGCATTTTTTTTTCTCTGTTCATTTGCTCACCTTTATGAGGGAAACATGAAGAGCTGCAAGAACACAGTCTCTTTTCTGCTTCAGTTCTTGGTCCCTTGTTTTCACTTACAAAAATTATCTGAGATGTCAACTAAGAATTATTTTTTTGAAGGTGGAATGCAGCTGATAAACACAGAATCACCTGAGTTTAGCTGATGTTTTGGACTTGAACTGTCATACTATTTTCTTCTGTTAAAAAAGGCCATGGCTCAGTTACTCAAAGGGCACTGAGAACCTTGTTTTCCTTTTCTGACTATTTTGATGCTCAAATTTAAATCACCTTATTACCTAAAAACCTTAAAGTGCTGCTTTATTTTATCTGCTCACTCTGGATCTATTTCTTTCTGAACACCAATGAAAAAGGGCAGGTCATTAGAAGGGTTCCTTTTCACCAGTTCTGACTTTGATATAAAAAGAAGGCCAAATTAATGGTGGAGTCAAAACTGCTGGGAGAAAAAGTCAGTTGAGACTTGTTTAAATGTTATGCTTAGTGGATTATACTTGTCCAGCTGAGTAATCTTTTTTCTCTTTGTTTAGTATTTAAAACATCAGCTCATCCAAGAGTGCTGTGTGCAAAAGCTTCTAACCTACAAGAGGCTCTGTAAGGACTTGGTGTACTGCAGTCCTTGCTGAAGAGGACTTTATATATTCTTGAAAAATAGCTATAGCCCACATATTTGGCCAGTGTGTTGCGCAGTTGTGCAGTTTATGCTTCGCTTGCATGAAACAACGACTTATGCAGGTGTTCAGAAAACGGTCTGTAGCCATATTCCTCTATTACTGGTGCATTGAATATTGCTATCAGTTACAGCTTTGTATGACACTATCAGATCAGCTTTATTCAAAGTTTTTTTAGAGCTGGGATCAGCTGTTCATGGAATAGGAATAAGCATTTATTTTTCAGAATGGAATGTAATTGTTCTTAAATAATTCTAATGCTTAAAACATGACAGTTAATTTGAAGTTTTTTCATTATGGTTTAGCCAGCTTCCAGCAATTTGAGGATTCTCTGTCCTCTCATATATTTTGCTGCTTTAAACACAGAAGACATTACATCGCTCTCTTCTGCATAAAACAATTTTTTAAAATCATAGATGTCAGAGAAACTGCTGTCTTTACACATGGAGACCTTTTATGCTTTTCATTAGTGCCACTCACACCTTGACTGGTGAGAACGCTTTGGTAATTTCTTAAACCTATACTAACATATGTTAGTATCCATGTACAAATTTGTTACATGAATTATCTGAGTGCAAAAAATCCAAGCAAAAATTAATAATTTGAGATTATGGGAATATTGTAGCCTATAGTTTCTGGTTTTATGTGGTGAAGAAATACCTCCCTTTTTTGTATTGTGTTGTGCTATGGTTATTATACTGGTGTACCCTTGATTTTGTACTGTTGTGCACATTCTGTGTACTTAGAGTTTGGTGACAACGATGAGTCCCTCTTCGGTCAGTGGAAGAGGCAGAGTTTTGCACAGGTGTGATGCACTGCTTGTGATAGTGATGTGAGCTGAACCCAACGAAAAGAATTTTCTTTGTTTCGTCTAGTGTATTAGATTGAAGAATAAGATATAGCTACCTCCTGTGATGAGGCAAATGTTTTCTTTCCTGTTTCTTTTTCCTCCTCATTTAACCAGAAGGCTTACTATTGGTGATTCCCTAATGGCTTCTTTGGTGTCAGCCCTTTTGAAACATTTTGATACTCCTAATAGTTAGCTGCTGTCAGACAGGAAGAGTTTGTGTGTGTTTAAATGGGAGCTTTCAAGTCAAAAATAATTTTTCAGAAGTTTTTCAATTTTTTCCTTTTACAAAAATAACTGTGTTTTAAATTTGGTATATAAAAGAAAAAATTGGTCCATGTTCTTCTGTCATGGTCTTTTTTTAACTTAATTTGACAGTTTCTCTTATCTCGTGTGTGTTATAGTGACACCACTTGTGCTTTTATAAAAGCTCGAAACCAGAGATTCCTAACTAGTTTGGGATGTGTGGCCATACTTGAGTGACGTTTCACAGCATATAACCTTACTGCAGTGCAACGGTTGCTTCATTAGTAGGTTGGAGATTGTTTTGTGGTTATTTTTTTTCTTATTTTCTATAGATAAAGTGAAATACTAGTTAGGTGGTTTCTCACAGGTGAGATACCATGGTCATTGGACTGACTGGGAGCGGTTCCATTCTGCTTTGTGTGTTCCCACCATTTATTTCTATTTAATTTAATTTCTTTCATGTTGTTTAGAATTTTGCTAGATGCTCTTTTGAGCAAAATTCCGAGTTTGATTTGTAGATGAACAGCTTGGCTCAGTATTTCCCAACTTAGCTGTGTTTGCTGGATGCAGAGTTTTTTTCTTTCTGAAGGTCTTTAATCCTGTAGAGGCAGAAGCTGCTGCAGCTAGAGGAGTAGGCTAAGGAAGACGGACAAAGTAAAAGGCTCCCTCTCCTTCCATTGGGAAGTTCATTATATTTAGGCAGTACAATGCCAATCTGGGTGGGAATTAATGCGGATTTGTTTGCTGGCAGCCAGGATAGGGATCAAAAGTTTGATGAAAAAAAATCCCTCCTTCTGATAGAGGGACTGAAACCAGAAAGGCAGTATACTGAATGTAAATATCGTGAGTCTGTTGCTTATAGAGCAGCATTCAGATGGTTCTTTCACTCTACCTTTTGTTCCCTGTGAATCTCAGATGAAGGCACCCAAACCACTGCTGATACCATCAACACATTAGAGTGTGATAAGGAACCTTCAGGGCTGTATCTCACCTATGTGTAACACGCAACTTGAATTCTACCATTTGTATCCTTACTTATAACTTGCTTTGACATCTTCAAGGAAACAGCTTTTTCTTGTCCAGATGACTGTCATAAAAGAATGAATTGTGGGTTCATGGGACACAGTCATTTCTGAGAAACCTGTAAAAAGCTCACGTGGACAACAGGACAGTTACTTGAAATATCTTTTGGTATTTTAAATGCCCTGAGCATTCTTGGGAGTCCTGTCTGCTCTCTGGCATTCCAGAATTGAACTCTCAAAGTAGAGATGAAAATCTGCTGCATATTCCCCCATAGTAATTAGACTGCTGTGAACTCTGCTTATCACCTAGAACAGAATGGTTCTGATATTGGTCTCATGATTAGTCTTCCTTGCCTTTTGTATTTATGAACTCACAGCTGTGGCCAGGGGTGCACTTTCCAGGTTATGTTGAACGTAGCGGGCTAAAGCATCCCTGGCCTGTTAGCAGGTAAGAGATGTTTTCTTGTAGCCTGAAGATTATTTACTGAGCACTTGCTTGGATAAGCGCAGATGGGATGTATTATAATCACATATCATGATTATAATTGTTGCAGAAGTTGCCATTTCAGCAAATATGTGGTCATATTATTCTCTGAGTTGCCTTATGTTCTCCTTGTTGTTCTATATGAAACTTTACTTCTTCTGGCTTTTAACACAGCTGTAAGTTTCTTGGGACAGGGAATTTCTTTTTTGTGATTGAATCGCGCGTAGTGGGACTCGCTTTCTACACCAATTTCAATTCTACAATGCGAGAAATCTCAGCAGCTTGCAGGCATAGTCTTGTCTCACTGGAGAGAAATCCGATTACTTTTCCTAGGAGCCACTTTTCCGAAGAATTTTTCTTATTATGTAATTTCTTCAGAAGTAATCAGGTCTACTCAGGCGTCATCTTAGCCATTAAAAAGCTTTCCAACAGCATTAGGTCAACAAAAAATTAAACATTAAATATGTGTTCTCATTTGACACAAACCTTGCAAGTATGTTTCTCAGCCTAAAAATCACTAGACTGTATTTTCCTTCATGGTGAGGGAAGGAGAATGGGAATTTCTTTTTTTATCACATAGGTGTATCGGGTTTTTAGTATCAGAAATTTGAGCAGAATGAGTTCCTGGCTATCTTCATAAGGTAGAGGGAAATCTAATGGGAAAATGGAGTCCATTAAAGCTGAATGGAAAAACTTTACTTAGTCTTAATTTTCTTTAATCACTAGAGAAAATAATACAGGTGTTACTGCTGCTCATTCAGGCTTTGCATGGCAGTGTAAAGACTGAGGCTTTCTGGCACATTGCTGGTGAAACCTTCTTATCAAAGTACTCTCATTGCAACATCTTTGATCAACTGTTACTGTATATCTGCAAGACTTCAGGACAAATAATATCGTACCTTCAGTCATCTGATTCTGCTTAATTTTTGTGAGAGCTACCTGATTAACTTGGGGGGGATGTGTGTGTGGAAATTCCCTTGACTTCTTTATAGGTATTTTTTGGGATTCAGTTTGTCTTTGTTTTGGGCTGAATAGTTTATCAAGCATTTTAAGCTTGGAACAAATGCAGGCAACCTTGTTAGGAAAGCTAATTTTGGAACACACCCTCAAACCAGGACTGACTGTAAAAATACCTGTCTTCTAAAGGATTTTGTAATGGATGACTGTAACAAAAATTGCTTCAGAACAGAAGAAATACAGTTCTTAGTGAAGCCTCTTAGTAATTTAGGCTTTTTTGATCCATTTCCAACTGTGGAGTCTCCACTCCCATTCAGATTACACGTAGCCCATTTAAGTGTCAAAGTGCTGATTGTAGATGAAGAAAACACTTCCAAGTGCAGTAATGGGTGTATTAAGAATATGCCTACACTCAGGAAGAATTCACCATCCCTGACTCAGAACAATTGTTATGGTCTGTTCTTGTGTGTGATGCCATCAAGGCAGAGAAGGACATCGAATCAACCTGATAGACTTGAGGTTTTCCAGTTAAACTGACAGCTAAGTCCTGTAAAGTTAGATTGGTGGGCTATTATGAAAAGAAAGCAGTATGACAAGGACAGCGGAAAATAGCCACTGGTCTTGTTGTTCATCAGCACTTGATATATAATGTGGAGTTTCATAAAATAGTGAAGTCATGCTACGTGTCTTCCCTTTTCTCTAGTTTATTACAAAGACTGAAAACTAGAGACACTGCTTGCTGAATGAGGTTATTGCTCTGCAATTTGATGAACCTAGACCTCCAGAGTTCTGCTACTGCTAGATAAGCCTCTCTCCAGGGCACTAAAGGAGAAGTCAATAACTGAGACACATTCTGTTAAAAGTTGTTGGTCTGGCATATGCTGAACTAGTGAAAAAATAGCTTTGAGTTTCCCTAAGGATAGTCTGAGTGGGTATATGAAAGTGTCTAAGCAAAATGTTAGATGGTGATCTGGATGTGTTCAAGAAAGGTCATGTGCATTGCCAACATTAAGTATTTGCTTAGGGAATCGACCTATGTGAGAGGGCGTGACAGTGGGACTACATCTGTTCCTTTTTGCGATGAGTTGACGTTCATTTCCTAAATGAATGAAATCTTCTCTTAGTAATAAGTCTCTCTTATAAGAACTGTTAATCTTAAGGGTAGAGTTGTCCGCTCTCCTACATTGATACTTTCTGATGTGCCATATATTCGCCAATCCTGCTTGTTTGTTTTTAGTTCATGACTTTTTTTTTTTTTCCCCTGTCCTTTGACATAAGACTTCTGCAGGCCTCCCATAAAGTATTTGTGGAGAGTGGCATGGTGTAGGATAGGAAAATATGCTACTATTTCAAGGATAGGAAAATTAATCTGCGCATACCTGAAACTGTCTATTGTGAAATGGAAGTTTCAGCCAATAAAGATTAATTTTCCTATCCTTGAAATAGTAGCAAATATCAAGCTTCTAAGCCTTATTTATGCTGTGCACTATGTTTTAGTGGAAGTACTTACATATGTCTTTTTGTCATGACAGACTATGTTTAAGCATTTGGTTCTGGAAAAAAAAGCATGTTTGATTATTTATTTATTTTTAATTTTATATATCCACTCCCCACCCCACCCCACCCCCGTGTGTGTGTGTGTTCTGCAGTACATGTCAGTTTTGAGCAATACTTGTAATTTCAGAGTAGTAGTATCTGGCAGGGAAAGCCAAGGTGCTGAAGTATTGGAAAGCACATACAGTGTTTCTGAGACAAGCAGCCTGAGAGAAATCCTTGACGCTGGGATTAGGGTGATCAGAAAGAGATGGAGTAGATGTGGAAGTGTCTGGGTTATGCACACACGATGCAGAGATCACTGTAAGTGTACTGTCGAAGGGAGTAGCAGCAGTGGCTGCTGGAGGCTTCCTTCTTTAGGAATTAACTAGACTTGAGGGAGGAAAAGGTGGACATCAGTGACTGAAGGACCTCTAAAATCCATTTACTGGATGAGGACCCGTGTAGATATAAAGAGCATGTTTCTGGCCTTTTGGCAAGTTTGGGAACGCTGAAGACCTAATGATTGTAAGACTTGATTCTCCAGATTCCTCAATTGGCAGCAGGTTTCACTGTCATTTTCTGGAAGAGATTTGAGGTCTGTGTGTGAAAGTAAGGATGTAGATGTGGAAGTTCTGTGCATGCTCTCAACCTCCTTCCGTCAGTGGACTAAAGAGGAGAAAAACTTTTCAGTTTAGCAATTTAGAAATGTTAACGTTTTTGCAAAGGACCCTTTCAAAAGTGACTTGAAGATTTTATTTCTTTGGTAATTTGACAGTGAATTACTTTTAAAAGGAATAGTTTGCTTGCCCAGAAAGACAAAGTAAAGTTTCTGTTATTTTTTTTCAGTAACTTGCGATGCTGCGATTTGAACAGTTTTGATGTTAAGGAGTTTGAGCTGTGGGTTTGGGTTTTTTCTTTTTCCTTTTTTTTTGTGAAAACCTTTTGTGGGAAATGAGAGGTTAGCTGACTGTATGTTTGGATTATGTGGCAAGATTGTTTCCTGCATACTTACACTAACACATCATCATTGTGAAGACATCTGCAATCCATTTGTTACGATTACCTTACCTATAAGACGTTAAAACAACTTGTGCATGAATACCAGTACTCTAACACAAGTGTGTGGCTATGAGTATACAGCTTGTTTTGTTAGTTACCAATGTCGAGAGAATATGCTAAGGTCATAGTGTGCCCAGTTAAATTCACCCTTGGGTTATTTACCAAATCTAAGGAAAACATAATTTTCGCTGTCTTTTTAATCATGTTTCTCACTTGTTAAATACTTCTGACAGAGAAGCCCTCTTACTGTGTTCAGAAATTGCTTTAGTAACTTTGATTTTAATCCCTGTGCTGTCTGTGTGTGCAATTTTTCTTTCACAGATGGGAAATCCTTTGGTCCGAGGCACCTACAAAGGTGAATGGTCCTCAGGCTCGGCAATTCACACCTTGTATCAAACAGATAAACTTTCCCACAAACTTAATCCGTCTGGAAGTGAACAGCTCTCTTCTAGACTATTACACTGAATTGGATGCAGTAGTACTGCATGGTGTGAAAGAGAGACCTGTGCTTTCACTTAAGACTTCGATGATTGATATGAACGATATTGATGAAGATGAGGATGAAGAAAAGTATGGCTGTGGAATGGACACTCTTAATAAGCAGTTCAGCATTGTTAACCTCAGGGAATGGCCAACTAATGGGTATTTTGATAAACTGCCTTATGAGGTAAGAAAGCATGTTTATACTAAATGTTTATACTAAATGTATTTGTCTTGATCATTAAGGGTGCAAAGGTGCTTTATAGGGTACTAGTCAAGATTGTTGGTTTTTCCAGTTAGATTTCCTTGCATTCTTTTGTGAATCTCCTGCAGTTATTTTATAGTTATGCCTCAGTTATCTAAGTCTCTTTACTTCCATGGATGTATAATAGCAAGCCGCTTTGCTGTTGTTTGCATAGTTATTGCACTTTTATTTCTCAAGAATTGTCCATTTGCACATAGTTTTTACACCAGTTATTCTAGCTCTTGAACTTAGAAGCTTTTGGCAGTTTTCCAGTAATTTTAGTCCTCATGCTTGATGATAGAAGAGATATAAAAGAGAATGAAAAGATTGAATCAAGATCTGGGAGTGCAAATAGTTTGTAATAGGCTAAATGTTTCTTTTCCTATTACTTCTCTTACAAAACCCCAGAACTTTGTTCCTGAAACTGCCATATTATTTTCATGTTATTACAAAATAAGCTTCTTCCATGCAGCTAAGTGCACATAAAAAGTGTTACAGCTGGACTTGTGTACACTGTCTTTTTTTGATCTTTGCTATTTTTTATTCTATCATTAGCACAGAAAACAGTTGTGAAGAAACTACTTCTTTCAGATCCCCTGGCATTGGGGCAGTTGCAAGTGTGCTTAGAGTCAGTGTAGATAAATATTTTCTTTCCTGTAATTTTCAGTATAATAAGAATGTGAAGTACGATTGCTGGAATGTTGTGTGCAGGCCAGGAAGTACTCAGTAGGGTGTAGCTGTGTATGGAGGCTAGTACCCTAGTTAGAGTAAGAATTGAGAGACAAAGTAATTGTCTTCACCTCTTCTGAAATAAACTGGGTTTGCACATAGTGGAAAGGAACCTTTACTTGCCAGTCAGACCTCTGGACTTGAGCAGAGACCTGATTGTACCTGCTCTTCAGTGTACTGTAGCCTGGCAAAAGAAGCAAGTGTTTGTTTACTGTGGTAACTCATCAAATGCTCAGAGTGCTCGTGGCTGGAATCAGACTTGCTTTTGAAAGTGAAGGGAGGATAGTGGGAGATGCTGTCACTGACTGCAGGGCGTTTTCAGATATAGGTGATCTAATCAAGTAGTATTTTGGGTTTGTCACATCTTTTGTCTCTAAGTACCCCAGTTTGGCACCTGAAGGCCATGGTTGGTTGACTGTGTGCCCTAGTAACCTGCAGAAGTTTGCTGTGCCTGTAAAGTGGTAAAGAGAAAGGAAGAGAACGTAGCAGCTATCTCCCATCTTTCTTCTGTGTATCTTCTCGTCTAAATCATCTTCGGTTCTTGAGTTTGTTGGGGTTTTTTTTGTTACTGCAGTGGAATAATAAATGAGGATACCAACTTCATCCTGAGTTAGCTCTAGTGTTTTTTTCTTTTTCCCCAGAGTCCATATAATGTTTAATATATTTTACTGTTGGTGCTTGTATATCAGTAATGAAGTAAAGAAAGTACTTTGCATATACAAAGGTGCAGCTGATTACAGAACATCTTAAAATGTATAACAGTGTGAAAGTTTGAAAATTTGTTGATTTTAGTCATTCAAAGGAATTAATTGTAGAGGAAACTTGATTTAAATCTAGGAAGTTTTGTTAGAAAAGGCTGGATAAATTTATTTGTGGTATAGTAGACTACCAGAGAGGTTGATTAATCTCTTTTTTGTTCCACATGATTATACATACTAAGATTGTAATTTGGGAACCATTTGTGTAGTTCTGTTACTCCTATGAACTTCTGCCTCCATGTACTTTATTGTGCTTTTCTGCTTTCCTGTTTGTGTACCAGCTTCCTTTTTTATCCATTTTTTAACATGTTTGGTTTCATAAATGCATTTATATGATCTATCAATACCAGCATATATTTTTTATTTCTGCTTTGATTTAAAGAAACTGAAAATACGAGTGGAATATTTATCAGACAACAACAAAAAACTATTTCTGGACTGGTTTTGTGATAGCAGGAATCCCAGCCTCCTACGTTCTTGGTCCAGCTGGAAGGTTTGGGTATCAGAATGACAAAAATGTTGTACTTTCATAGCATGACAGGTTTTTTTGTTGCATCAGATATGGGAACAGTACTCTGCTTGCTGTCTTCAAGACTGACAAGTGTCAGGTTTTTCTGAGAAGTGTTTGAACCTTGTAATGATGAAGTAAGGCAACCACTGACTCCTTCCGGTTTTGATTGATACATTACATGAAAAATTTGTATCTTTGTATATGTTCTTGTTGATTGCGAATGTGTAACTGTCCTACATTTTCGTACAAATGCCTGTTCCTTATTTGAGCTGTTTCAGGCTTTTTTCATACTATCCTCCATAATTCACAAAATACACAGGCTGTGTGGTCTTCTGTGCTGATCTTAAAGCAGGCAGCAGTTCCTCCAGCCTTTGTTTTGCCTTCATTGTCTTTCTGAAACTTCCACAGACTACCCTTTCATAGATTGTGTTTTTCCTCAAAATGGCATTAGGAATGGCTTGCTGCAGTGTGAGCTCTAAAAACATGGTAAGAGTCTAGATTGCTTCTGACAACAAAAGAGAAAAATGCTTGACTCTTGGCGCATGGAATTCCGTAGCAGGAGGTGTGAAATCTTGGATGAACTAGGTGAGAGAATTTTCCTTTCCCGCTCATGGACAGTGTTAAACGGCCCTTAGTAGCTGTGAAGTACCTGTACTTCATTAGTTCTCCAGAATTACCTTAAAATTTAGGAAGGATTTTCTGGGAGACACTTCATGTCCTTGTCTGTCTTCCTAGTTATCTTCGACTAACTGGTGCTGCTTATAAAGTGGAAGGAGTAAGGTCTTAGTCTTAGTCGACTCTGCAAGAATGCTTGAGACCTGAAGACCTGAGCAAGTTCAAAGCCTTTGAGAAAGGTGAGGAGTACTGCCACTGCGTACTTGTGCAGTGTGGGACTCACCAAGATGTGCCAGCTACCAAGATCCTAAATTTCATTCTCCAGAGAAGAGAGTCAGGAGAAATCCTGCATGCTGCAGTCCAAAAGATAATTTTTATATAAATTTTGGTATAAAAAAGATATAAATGACATCTTTGTCATTCCTTGAAGCCAATTTTTTCTAAAGCTGCCTACAAGATTTATGAGCTGTTCATGTGTACTGGGGAAGTGAATTGCACTGCTAAATGTGGATTTGGCACCTATGTTCCAGGAAAATGGGTCTTGCATGTAAGATCCGTATCCCTTAAATGATACTTAGAAGTCAGAGCAATAAGCAGGAGCATTTTTAAGTGTCATATACTTTTTTGCTCAACAGTAAACTTCTTACATCTTCCCAGAACGAGTATTTGTAGGCTTTCAGATAATCAGCGAGATTTTATGCCTGTCTTTGGAAAGAGAACCTCATGAGGGTCTTAAAAGCAGTCTTAACAGCTAATAGCCATATGGCACAAGATTCCCTTCAGTTAATGGCCAATACACTGCCAGTTGCTGTAGTAGACTAGGCTCTGAGCAATGGCACGTGGAGAAGATCTCTCCAGCTTTAGTCCTCTTGGAGTCTCGATTACTTGATTGTGCAGTCTGTCAGTAAGATCCTTTTCTGTTCTTTGAATCAAGAAAGGGCTTAAAACCTTTACAGCCTTTCATTACTGAGAGAATCAGAGCCTATAGCTTGGTGATGTGAAGCCCACTTCTCCAAAGTATGTTATACGAGTAGAATAAAGAAAAGCAAGACTTGAATAGCTGTGTTTTGTGAAACAATTGCAAGACCCACTTTTCATGTGTTTGTATGCTGTTAAATGTGTATGCCTTGGCTAGTGCAAGCTATACGATCGTGAAACTAAGGACTGTGTTTTCTTAAACTATGTTGAGGAATGTCAAAAGCCCTAGGATACCATCTTCTTCTTGCCTTCTCTCTTTGCTTTTTTGTGCACATATAATTTGTCCTTTGTCTGAGCATGTCTTAGTATCAATTCTCATTAATTAAAAGCTAAGCTGTGGCAGCTCTAGCTACAGAATGAAAAAATTGCAAGTCATTCATTTGCATGTTTCTGAATGAGTGGTTTGTGTAGGCCAATGTATTTTCATATTGGAGGGACTCACGCTGAAATCTGCACATGTAGAAAGTGCAGACATTCTAGGTTTGGCCAGCATCCAAGTATTCTTTTCTGACCGAATTAAGTTCTGCGTTATTGTGCTCTAACTACACAAAGTATTTTATTGGGCATAAATGGTTATTGCCTGCAATAACAACAACAACAAAAAAAACCCAAACAACAAATGGTTATTCAGAATAAAGGCTTTAAAAAGCTGGATAAACTTTTGGGGAGGTAAGTAATATTAGGAGCTACACCATTGGTAAAGTTTCACCCTATGTATTGAAGAGTATGATGGAGATCCTGTCTGAGCTTGTAAGCGAACTTTACAGTGGGTGAGATGTCTATTTTTTTAAGAAGCTATATTTTTTTAATTGATAAATATGTATGTATGTAAGACACTGTGATCAGGGACTACAATGATGATAAAACACACATGGCTCAGGTATGAATCAGGATCTTTTTTTGTGCTCAAACAGCACACAATGAATTTGTATACTGCTGTTCGTTGAATTGTGGAGAATTATGACTTGGAAACCTCTGATTTTTGAAGGTTTTAACTGTAGTGGGTGTTGATCTTGCCACATCTCTGAAGCTGGCATGTGCCATGTTTGCCCTGGAAATGGGAGACAAAGTACTTTTGGTCCATCATAACCTAAAAGGTTGATCAGTATTGTATAAATTGTATTTTGTTTTCTTCTTTATACTCCTTTGTATTGTTTTTCCCATAATCTTTGTTTTGACTGATCAATTTATAATAAGGTGTGAAACAAAAATGGTTGCCATAATTTTTCATAAATGCAGAGTAAAAACAGTTGTTTGCGAGAAACTGCGTTATGAAATTAGTTTTCAAAGCAGATACTCAATTCTGTAACGTTCTTGGAATCACCATGAACACAGTGTAGTGCAATGCAACACATCATGTCACATATTCATTATGGTATCAAATTGTACTTTATGCTAGGATACACATACATAAAAAGCGAATTTCTGACAGACACCAGACTCCAGACTAATGGTGATTAATGGTTATTAGCCTGTAGATTTGGAACCTGTTATCTTTGGTTAATCGAAAGCCAGAAAAAAATTGTATCTTAATGTCATAGTAGTGACACTTCATTGTATTTTTTCACTCTAGATATTATGAAGTAGCATAATTTCAGTAAAAAATAAGGATTATTTTTTCTGATTAAGACATTCATGTGATAAGAGATTTCGTCTCAGGTGTGGAAAGATTGCAGCATCCTGTATGTGTTGTGGTTTAACCCCAGCCGGCAACCAGGCACCACGCAGCCACTTGCTCACTCCCCCTCAGCCACAGGGACAGGGAGGAGAATCGGAAAGGAATGTAAAACTCAAGGGTTGAGATAAGAACAATTTAATAGGTAAAGCAAAAGCCCTGCACACAGGCAAAGCAAAACAAGGAATTCATTCACTACTTTCCATCAGCAGGCAGGTGTTTGGCCATCCCTAGGAAAGCAGGGCTCCATCACACGTAACGGTTACTCGGGAAGACAAATGCCATGTCGGATGTCCTCCCCCCTTAATTCTTCTTCCCCCAGGTTATATACTCAGCATGATGTCATATGGTATGGAATACCTCTTTAGCTGGTTTGGGTCAGCTGTCCTGGCTGTGTCCCCTCCCAATTTCCCATGCCCCTCCAGCCCCCTCACTGGCAGGGCCCAAGAAACCAAAAAGTCCTTGACTTAGTATAAACATTACCCAGCAACAACTAAGAACATCGGTGTGCTGTCGACATTGTTCTTGCATCAGAGCCAAAACACAGCACTGTACTAGCTGCTAAGAGGAAAGTTAACTCCATCCCAACCAAAACCAGGACAATATGTTATGAAACACTCATTGAAGTCATCAGTTAGTGTAAAGGGACATTGGTGAGGCATTTGTAGTTTTATCCACCATTATCTTTAGTCGAACAAAATTTGTGTTACTTTGTTTTTGTCAGACTTTATTATGCCACATTAATTGTAGACATAAATTTAGCTAACAGTGCAGCCTTTGTTGCTGAGATCTGTGCTCTAGAAAACTTAATAAGTAAGCTTGGGAAAATCTGAGGGAAAAGACATTCATAAAATAGATATTTAGCTGGCTTACAGAGTGTGAAATAGTCAAAAGATTGCAAAATATTTTGAAGATGTCTTTGAGAACATTGAAATTTATTTAAAGTGAATTGATGGTTTTAGAAAAATGGGTGTATGTTTAGGTATCTACTATTAGAATGACAAACAAAACTGTGTTAAGCAACTTCTAAGCTTAAGTATGGGTCTGAGCCAAGCAATAATCAAGGTACTAACTTGGGATTATATCTATGCTATCTCCTAGTTATTTTGCTCTTTCTCAATACCAAAATACAAACAACCTAAATATCAGTTGGAAGCAAACTTTTTTATTATATTGATTGCAGTTATTATATATGCATATGTATTCCATATATATATATATATATATATGTATTGCTGTCACATTGGAATGTCTACACAGATCCTCTGCATCAAGCTGAGGTGAGAGTTCCAGGTACCTGCAGAGACAAAAAGCCTGGGCTGTTTTTAGGGGAAAGGAGGAGCGAGGACAAGGGAAGAGGGAAGGCTTGAAATCAGGCTTGTGAGAAACTGGAGTATATGCAAACCCTGTATTTTGGCATTGGAGTTGAAGGTTTTTTTGTTGGGTTTTTTTTTTTTTGAAGAGTTGTAGATCATGTTTGAAATCCAAATACTAAATCTGGAGCTGAGTAGGAAGTAACATTCTTCATTTTGCAGGAAGTTGGATTGTTTTCTTATTTCTTTCCTTCCAAAAATGAAGGGGGGAGAAGGGGAGGTGATAGCTTGCTGCATAATAAACTGGTACATTGGAAGTACAATCTGTTTGGATCTCATGAAAAGCTTCATTTTCATTTTCTCAAGCATTTTATTCTGATTTTTGGTGGTTTTGTCTTGAGAATCCTTAAAACATTAAAATGAAACATTATGGTATTTTGAAAGAGCCATAAGACTCCCTTCAGTCTAAGCTGATTTGTGGGGTGTGGTGTTTGTTATTTGTTTTTTTTTTTTTTAGTTTATGCTGATTAATTTCAGTGAGTTACCATTTCCCACTCTACTTGAAAACAATTAGTCAATTTTAGTTACATAACTTGAGTGCAGGTACTTATAGCTGTTAAAGACAACCCTGGTAAAATAAACATTAATTTTTAGATTGCATGTTTCAAGTGCGTTTTTTCTCAGCTTCTAAGCTAAAGGAGATCTTTTTTTTGTTGAGAGTTTTTGTTATTTCCTAATGTGAGTATTTATGTGTCTCTGTGTGTTGATCTTCCTTGAGAAAGGAAAACAGAGCATGATAGGAGACAGGATATTTTTTAATTTCTGAACATGAGATGTAAGTCATTATGAAAACATGTATAGTGGTGCTAGTTGGAAGGGCTGGTGATTGAATCATCTTGGCTTCAGAATAATCCGGTGAAGGTAAAAAGGGGGTTTGCCTTTCAGATTTGACTCTGGTGTAGAAGAAGAGTGCTCTCTAGTATTACAGCAAGGAGGAGATTACTTTGTAAAAGAAGATCTGAATATGTTGAATTTTTTAACTAGTTGCGTAGTCCAGCATGGATGGGAGAAGATAGAAGGTAGAAGACAAATCGCTGATTTTTAAAACAGGAAGCAGAGGAATAAATCTGAAATCAATTCAAGGTGTGGGGAAACTGGGACATGGTGTGTTTTTTCCATGTACTCTGCAAATATGCTACCATCTGAAAAACCAAATCCAGAGCAGAAAGAGGATGCCAGTTCAGTGTTCTGATCAATGGCAGTGCAGACATTGTGAAGGGAAATACGTAAACATAGTGTTTACATAGATATCACTGTTTAAATTAGCATGGGTAAAGAAACTTCTAATTTGAAAGCTTACTGTCACAATGTTGTCGAATTGAGAAGGCAGTGCAGTCTTATTTAATAGTTAATGATTTGAGAAGTTACTTTTAAGTAGAAGGACTTACTTTTCTTTTAAGTTAGAACATCTTTTCTTATTCTTTTGCAGTTTTTCCTTAACATTTTGAGTGCTGTGTGACCATCTGTGACTTTTTTCTGTTTTTAATATAGCTCATCCAGTTGATTTTGAGTCACCTTACAGTACCAGACCTGTGTAGACTAGCGCAGACTTGTAAGCTGCTATATCAACATTGCTGTGACCCTCTACAGTACATTCATCTCAGTTTACAACCTTACTGGGCAAGAATTAATGACACATCTCTGGAATACCTACAGTCTCGCTGCACTCTCATCCAGTGGCTGAATTTATCTTGGACTGGAAACAGGGGAGCCATCTCTGTTTCTGGATTTAGCAGGTCAGTGCTAAATATACGGAAGTGTTTTGACAAGCTCTGTTTGCAGAGCTGCTGCACAGTAGTTTCACTAAGTATTTGGAACCTTATTAAAAGACAAGAAATGTCTTTGATTTACTATAAAGGGTGTGATTGTTATGATGTAGAAAAAAACAACAGCTAAAACAGTAAGAGATGTTAGATAAAGCAGCAGAAGTCCGTTTCGGTATGTAGTCTGCATGTGACAGACTGCCTGTGACTGAAAGTCTTCTTCCAGAAGGAGCAGTGTTTTGCTTTCTCCTGGGCTTCTAAAGACTCCACTAGAACCAAGCTGTCAAAAGTCCATCTCATGAAGAAAATGTTTGTGGTGGTTCTTTGTACAGATGAGTCATCAATAGGACTGTATTAGAGTGGATGCAGTAATAAACTGATTACAGTGCATGCTTACAAGGTATGGGCCCTATGTAACCACTGGAGTGCAATGTAAATGCAAATATTTTCATAAAAATGATTTAAAACATTAGTCCTGTTGGGAAACAGGGGGTTTGCATGTGCATCTTCCCCTGAGCTGAAAATATGACTGTGCTGTAGGTCATTAAAACAGCAAATTTGCAGGGATTCTTCTCTGTATAACAGCCGTGTTCTCTGCTTTCTTAAGATATCATTTCTTGCTTCTTTGCTCATTTGCATTAGTTAAACAGCATGTATCAATGCATTTCATTTAAGCAAAAATTGCTGCTTCAACTAAGAGGTAATCAGCAATGGCAGGTGAAAGCAGAACTTGACTCATAAGAAACAGAAATGTTTAATATATCTAAAAAAAATTGTCTTAACTCTCATTTGTTTTCTGAATAAAAAGGTTAAATCAAGTATTCAAGCATTTTCTTTCCTTTGGTGCCTGGGTGCCTTCCCTGGGGAAGTAAAATAATTTGAAGAAATACTTTATAAAGATGAGAATGTCACTTCTATTTTTCCTGACCTTCCAGTATAATCCAAGAACCCTATGCTCTTTTGTGCTTGTTGGTAGAAAAAGGAGGTAGATGTCAGCTAGTTGTTGAATGGGTTACAAACATTTCTCCTAAATTTGGACTTCATATTAGATACATTATGCAGAAGATAAATATGCAGGCTTTAATTGAGAATTCGACTCTGAAATCATGAAGTGTTTGCTTTCTGATGCTTAGCTATTGAATCTGTCTTATAAAAAAATATGTGCATCTTCATGGCAATTTTCTTAAATTTTCATGATTTTTTTTGAACATGCAATACTGCTAAAAATTTTTGTAGTCTTGAAAGAAATGGATGTCCAGATTCAGGGAATTACCAGCTTTTCAGTTCTGGCATTTCTGACTTCCAGTTAGCTGAAAATAGCTTTATTGCCAATAACCTTTTTTTACTTCAGTGCTGAGCTAATAGCAGCACTTATGTGTAGTCGGCACTTCTAAAATAATAAATAGTCATTGTTTGACTCGATCTGTGAATAAACATGGTCAAATTATATTCATTGTAACAGGTGATACTTATTTGTAAAAAGGGGGAAGAGTGTTCTTGGACATTGATACAATTGTGAAGTTGACCTGTATTTCTAGGGAAAAGTATTTCTTGGAAAAGATACATGTAGTCAGGGGATGGGAAATGCAGTTCATTCGTAAATTTTTGAAAAAAAAGTTCTAAGCTAAATGATTTTCAGGTGTGACTTCTGCTCAGACTTTTCACTTCTGAATCAAAAATTCTCCACTGTAACTAGGTCTGGTTTTGAAAGTTTTCTTTTTCCTAATACAGAAATAATTTTGCAACTGTTTGTTCTGTGGAAGTGTCTTTTCTGGTAAAACATCCAGACACTCATTTTTCTTTTGACATTCTTCATCAGCAAGTTTGTCAAATTTGCTGGCATCCAGGAAAGGAGAATTTGCTGCTCATTTGCTATGGAAGTATCTATTAATACAGGAGACTCATTAGAACAACACTTGCTTTTCAAAAACTTTAACATAACTTTCTTTAAACAAATAGCTTCGTAAGAGAGACTGTTCCTCAAAGGAGAAATCTGTCAAGTAGTGTTAGTCTGCTGCGCTGGCTATCATTAAGATACCACCACCATGTGGATCTTGCAGCATCCAAGATGTGTAGTCATGAACTCCCACAATTTTTCCTTTTGAACTTCTAGATGCTCCTCACCCAGCCTGACTTTTTGCAGATACTATCCAAAACAGTTTCCAAAGAATGGAGGTATTTTGACTTCCCTAGGGATTCTGTTTCACACTTAAATTTTCTTCCAGTTTATTCTTCAGAATGATTACTGCAGAGGAGGTTCTCAGTTGGCTGGGGAGTGCATTGCTGCTTTTATCAGTTACCTGCTGATGTTAACTGTTGCTAGTAACTTAATCAGATTTTCAGACTGTAATTGTCCTTTGCAGAAATTTTATTTTTATGTATTTCTGTCTGTCTCTATACATAATGGTAGAAGACGTGTACCACTATGTATATTAGTGTAAAATCTCTTGCTGCCTGCTGCATGAATGTTTCTGAATCAGTTTGTTGATTTCTCTTTATTCTGCTCCCTTTGGCTCCCTCTCTGGCCTTGGTATTCTCTATTACTTTCCGCAAAGGAAATTTTTAAGTAAGGCAGTGAGGTGTGCCTATTGAGTACCAAGCTGTGTCTTTTATTTTAGATTTAATTGGTGAAAAGTCTTCTTGTAACTTGAGCCGAAGTGAGCCTGAATTGCTTGTTGCAATACTTGACGTTTATAAATTTTGTGATGAGTTGCTGAAAAAGCAACCAGGAATGGCTGTCAAGCCAACTACTTGGAGGTGTAGAGAATTCTGCCTAACAGTTGTAACAATTTGAAGGACTCTGTTATCCTTTTTAAAAAATTTTAAGTAACTTTAAAAACACTACAGATTGCTGCGGTATAGAAACGGCAAAATGCTAAAACCAAAATACTTAATCCTCGTAGATAACAGCATTTCACTTTTACAGGGCCTGCTTTTTGTTTGTTTTTGCACTTTTCTCAGCATTTGGTGTTACAGTTGGCACTGTTGAATTCAAAACTGGAGGAGTCAGTTTTATTCTTACAACTATACAGTTTAGGTTATGATTTCTGCAAGTCAGGGCATGTTTAAATGCTACTTAAATTTTATTTTGGCAAATAGCTTTCAAAAATGTTTTTACCTGTGGTTTCTTATGACAGTCTTAAAAGAAGTAGTATGTATACACTTGTGTGTTGCTTTAAAAGGTCCATATAGACATGATTCTAAGGAATAATTAAAAATATGTATTTTCTTGCAAAAATGTATTAAAGTAGGAAATTTTAAAAAAGAGTAATTTTGTGACTGAAGCAAATACTGTATTATCATGAGAAGACAGAATGCTTCAGGCATATGAACATCCCGAGGCAAAGCTGAAGGTATTTTAACTTATTGATAACATCTACTCCTCTAGGGCTAAAAATGATTATTATAAATTTTTAATTTCAGCATATAATATAAATTAAGTAAACTTTATTGTTTAGATTGAACTAAAAGTAGATGAAAAAGTGAGACAGATGAGTGTCTGAGCAGTCTCAAGTGTCTGGAATACAAAGTGACAGGGAATAAGCAAAGATCTCGCAGCAAGCATTACATAAGCAGCACTGCATTTCTCTTGGCATTAGAGGTATGGTGAATTTCTTCATGCCAGGGGAGTATCAGCGTGGGAGGGCAAGACCTATTTAAGAAAAGTGAGGGATGTTGACTGGAGGTATACTAAATACGAAGATGCTGAATAAATACTCTGAGGTTTAAACAGCTCAAGGACAATGACAGTTTAAAAACAGAGTTCTGCATTCAGATTTCTTTGTATCACTGATAATGTCATTAGCTCATTTAAACTCTTTTGCTTTAAGTATTTCTGGTATTAGGATTTTTATTTACTTCTAATATTTTATACCGTGAAAATGAATTAATATTGTTTTATTTTCAGATTACTGATGCAGTGTTTGCATGTCAAGCACATCCAGGAGTATTTCTTTAACAATTCTGTTGCTGTTAATGTTTGAAGGGTTTAGTTGCTGTATAATAGAAGTGTACTTTGACAATGTTTAAGTTGATTTGTTATAATATATTGTTATAATATATATATATTATGTTATAATATAACATAGCTTTGCTATGAATCAGACTAGCAGGAAGGTCAGAGAAATTACTGAAACATATATCAAATACAGGAAATAGGTGTCATGTGTGACTTTACAAGGATTCTCAATTTAAAAATCGTGCCTGTCTCTTGCTTTAATTTTCACAGTTTTTTAGTAAAACCTAGGGTTACTGTAACTGAGGTTAAGTAATAATGTTTGCATGTTTTTATTGAAATAGTTTAATCTGTATTGAGAAACGCACAAGATCAGGTCCTTATTTTCTCCTTACTTAAATGCCATGTTTTAAGATTTGCTGACGAAAAGAAGTGTAATACATGCTAGAGTAGAAAATAGCATTGTAACAATTAGAATAGCTTAGAGGAAGGGAAGGTGACTTCGTTTTAACAACAAAATTACTTTACTTAGTCTTACTGTCAAGCATGCATACTCATGTGCACCAAGACAACTGAGACGTGTGTCCAAAGCAATCTATCTAGCGTGTAGTCTCGCCATCCTGTGCCACTTCTGTCCTTCATCTCCTAATCTGTGTGTCCTGAGAAAGTGCACATATATATGTTCAAGGATCTTGATGACCTGTTAATCTGACTTCCACCAACACACACTGCTGTACTAGCCCTTGTATTGCCATTTGTTCTTTCTCGTGCTTCTACACCTGCACATACCTGTTTGTTCTCCAGTCATACCAATCTTAACACTTTTATTACAATTATCTGTACAAGATGCTGCTGCAGCAGTCCTGAAAGGAAAACCATCACTGTGAATATAAAAATATCTGAACACAGCTTATAGAAGTATATTAAAATGTAATTCCGCAAGCCATTGGGTTAAATGCAAGACTGCAACTGCAAGACAGGTTGGGATTATGAAGTCCTCTGCTAAGTTTGTGCAAGTAATCATACAGGTAGAGCTACAGTAAGAAAGAGAAGACCTCAAGATCTTAGAAGTGAAATGAGGTGGAATAAAAGCCAAATGTTTATTTGACACTGTTCTTGTCTGGTGGCAGGCTCTGGAAAGGACAAAGGAGGAGGGAGTGTGTAGTTGGCTTGAAGCAAACTGAAATGGTTGTTTTCATGAAATACTGTTTCTAGAGGGGAGATACCAGGGGTAGGGCTAGGCAAACAGGGCAGTTATATCTGTCAGGTAATGGAGGTAACATCCCTGATTTGGATGCTAACATAAGATAACACTACAAGGGAAAGTGCTAAAAAAAACCCCCACAACCTATGCAACCCTATGTTATTCATAAATGGAAGTTGGTTCCCTCCCCCCGCCCCACCTGCCTTTGGACACTACATTCAGAGGTTGGTATGTCAATGACTACAAATTGAGTACCTGAGATTTCCCTTGAAAATTGATTTGGTAAAATCAGTGTAATTGAAACCTGTTGGGATAATTGTACTAACGGAATATAAAACTAGGTAGCTATTTGTGTTTAGGAAGGATTAGTAGATGAGGGAACACTGGACTATGATCCCTGCTTGTTGTAGAGTCTTCAGTAACTTTGAACCATGGGATATCAAGTAAGTGAGGATCATTAAGTGAACTGAAGTGTAGGTTTTGGATCCAATGCAGTTCCATTCGAAACCATTGGAGCAGATGTGATATGTTTAGTTACCCTCATAAGCATATATCTAAAGGTATTTTGAGAATTTAGTTTGGGAGGTCTTAAGCAACCAGTTTTGACATGAAGGGTGCAATCTCTTGTACCTTGGTATTTTAATTTTGGGTCTGTGTTGGCTCTTGAGATATGCTTATCATACAGACATGAATTACAAGATTGGAAATTGCTAACAGACTAAGTGATTCTATGATCATGATGGGTTTAACATCGGCATGAGCAAATAGCATCCTAACTGCTAATAGATATATTTGATGTTTCAGAAGGATTCTGTTAGGACTAACTTGTTTCCCAGAAGCTGAAGCAGGGGAATATAAGCAGCAGTTCTTCAGAGCAGGCAGTGGGTGATGGAAAGTAAGATTGCTTTTTTTTATTACGAAAAAAAAAAAAGAAACCAGGAAACAAAACAAAAAAACCAACAAAACAAAAAAAAACCACTAGTGGCCCCCCCCCCGCCAACAACCCCCAAAAAACCCTGAAATATAGCAGTCTAGAATGAAGATAACCTTTAAGGGAAAGGCCCAGTCCAGTGTCTAGCAAAATAAATGTAGATGTTCACATTATTCTAGGTTCCTTAGTCATATCTCATAACAACCATGAAGGGATGAAAGGAAATAATTTCAGAAATTGTGTGTATAAAATATTGATAATAAAAGCAAAACTAAAGGGGTGGATGAATGTGCGGAAAGGAGATACTAAAAACAGGAACCAGTCAATCCTTAGTGATTAAAGGAGAGGTATATGAAGAAATGTTGATTTGGGTAGAAGGTGCTTTTCGGGGGGGTTGTTTGTTTTCACATAAGCTAAATCAGAACCAGGCATCCAGTGTCTGTTTAGTCTCAGAAGTATAAAGGCCGTGCCACATTTGTTCTGAAAGCATGAGAACCCACGTTTAACTTAGCTATATGGCTTTGGAGATCCATGTAGAAAGACGTTAGTGAGTACCTCTGTCCTGACAAGCCTGTTTAGTGCAAAGACTGGGGTGTCTTGACCATTCAGAGAACTCCTGCAGTTTTGCCTGATGTTTTCTGCCCTGTGCTGTTTGGTGACTTCCTCAAATTCCTCCTCCTGTTTCTCTACATCTTTTTACTTTATGCGTGTCAGCCTGTTCTTGTACCCTGCTGCCTGTCCCTTATCCCCCTTACCTTTCTGTTTGATGTCTCCTAAATAACCTTTCCCAAAAAGTCAGCAAAGCCATGAAGTGCAATGGTCTTCTGTTGCTGTGTTTGCTCTGCCTGTGTGTTTCAAATGTAATGAATTTAAATAAAATGTTATGAGGATAATAACTCCTCGAGCTGGTGAGCCTGGAGTTCTCTGAGACTAGGGGGTTAACTGAGTGTTTCCCTGACCTGGTAATGTTAACTTTTAATAGTGCTGAAAGGAGAAAAGCGTTGGTCTGTACCAACATTTGTAACAGCCAAGCCCTGTTAAGTTATATGGCAGTTAACCTAACATCCATTATTGTAATGGAGTAATTCATAAAATATTTATCTGTTAGCAAATTAAAAGCTAGAGGTATAATAAGTGGCAACTGACAATGTTTTATGGAAAATATCACCAGTCAAACAAACCTGATAATTTGTTGATGAAAAAAGCTGTATTGTTAAAGCGGTCATTAAATAGAGGAATTGGCCAATTGGTAATAAGCAATGAATCCATATGTCTCTACTCTGATTTCCAGGGCATTTCCGTCCTGCATTTTTCCATGGCAGTGTTGAACTCTATTGCTAGTCTAAAATGGCTTTTTAATGTTTAAATACCTGCTATTAATCATTGTGAATGGTCATGTCATTTCAGCTCTGACACTCTCATAAGAAGGCCTACCAGTCTAGGTGAATTCGCTGTATCCAGTATGAAAACAGCAAATAAGTCCTTGGTGTTTTGATTAAACTCTGATTTTACAAGCTAAAATAGATTCTAAAGAGAGACTGCAGAGTCAGGCAAAAATAGTGGAAGAATAAATCTGAAGGCCATACTTGGCAGAACCCCTGTGGCTTTGGGGCTTATGTCTACCTTTTCATGTCTCAGACCCCCTCTTTGTTCCTGTCTGCATAGGCTCATAGAAATGCTGGATGTGAGGGACCTCTGAAGGTCATTTACTCCAGGCTCCCACTTGAAGTGCCAGTGTCCCCTGCACTAGATCAGGTCAGTCAAGGTTTCAGGTGACACTTAGAAACCTCCAGGGATGGAGATGCCACCCTGGAATCTCCTTTCCCCTCCGTATTGCATAGGATCTGCATAATCAAACTAAGGCTGCGTAATGTGCAGGATGAAAGGAATAAAGAAAGGTGATGATGAATGGCAAGTATGACTTGTGAGTAATGAGAAAATAAGGAAAGGATGTTTGAAAACTTGAACCTTGAAAGATCTTCAAGTCCTGTGCTACTGTTAGTGTCATTGAAGAATGCCTCCCTGAATGTGTTTGCTTTTAAGACCAACAGCTATATTATCTTAAGTTTCAGCAGAAGAAATGCCTTGGGAAGGCCAATACCTGTTTAGTTGTAGCAATAGGTGTTTTTGTGCAAGCAGAAGCCTGATGTGTCTCTGGCATTTCTATTGTATCCATTAAACCCAAGAAGTAATACTAACTCTGCAGTGAAAGTGTCAGAACCTAAAGCTTCTCTGTCTGCGTGAAGACTTTTGTAGGATAGAACTGGTAATAGAGCAGATCAGAATATTTATTATGCGAAACTAATTCATGCTGTCTCACAAGTAGCTCCATTATTCTGGGAAGTAACAAGGCGAACTCATTGCAGCCCATAGTTAGGAACGTAGTTTTTTCTACTGGAAAAACTACTAAAAGTATATAACAAAGTCATAGCAAACGTGGGGTTTCTTTTCCTATTAAATATCAAACTTAGAAGCCTAGTGATTGATTTACGATTTGAAGGTTATCTTTGCAATAAAAAGAGATGCATGTGTGTTTGTATAAAGCTTGGATTAAATATAAAAGAGCTTGAATTTCTGACATACAATCTCTGACAGAAGGTGTAATTCATGCAGAGACCATCAAAGCTTCTAAATTTTGGATGTTTTGTCTTTTAATATCATAAATTTTTATAATTCCAATGAAAGTCATGTGAAATAGTCCTTAGGAATCCCTGTGTTCTAGAACAGCTTCGAAGATGATTTTGACTGACTTGTTAATGCAATGAATTAGGTGTTTTTCTGAAAAACTTAAAACTCTTCTCCTGAATATGTCATCCCATTTCCAAGTATTTGTTTAACCTCATTTTTACATTTGCAGCTTTTTCTGAGATAGAGAAATATGAAATTATTGGTGGAAACTTGCAGGCTGTTGTCAAAATTGGCTTTGGGGACTGTTTAAAAGCATTTGAAACATTATCTGTGTTGTCCTTTGCTTCATTGTCTCAGAGGAAATGGCAAGAATAAAGCATTTTCCAACTTTTAAACTGAAACAGAGTTTTCAAGACTAATGTTAATTTAATAAAAAGCCTTCTCTGTACTGTTCTCACCCCCAATGATTCTTCTGCAATTCATTTTCAAGGTAGCATTGTTTAAGACTGCTTTAGTGACATTAGCCTCCTTATGCCATGTACAGTGTTATATAGTGTTCTGTGTCGCTTAAAAGGTAGTCAAATATTCCTTTGTACAAAACATTGTATAGTATCTAGGTTATGTACAGTATAAAGTTAATGTTGATGAAATGGCCTTGACTCTCAGACTACCTTTGTTTTTTTTAATACTGCTTTCTAACTCAACACCTAACTGATTTGGTGTCTTTTGGATTTGTATAGATTTGACTCAGAAGTAACCTCTTCAGAGTGGTTATGATAAATTTACTTTTACCTAGTCATGTTTTCTGTTATAATGTTAAATGAGGTGACAAAAGAGCTGTGGTCTGTAGGCTTTTCATGATTAAAAGGAACTATTTCCTGGTTTACATGCTTAAGGTTTTGACAGTATTCAGACTCTCACCTGAAAGTATGTTTATTTTTCATTCAAAATGTGGGGATTTTTTACAGGTTCTTGAAAGTTTGTGGCTCTGAACTAGTACGTCTTGAGTTGTCTTGTGGCCATTTCCTCAATGAAACATGCTTGGAGGTCATTACTGAGATGTGTCCAAATCTTCAGGAGTTAAATCTCTCATCATGTGATAAAATACCACCTCAGGCTTTCAACCACATAGCCAAAGTGGCCAGCCTCAAGCGTCTCATTCTCTACCGAACAAAAGTGGAGGTAGGAACAAGTATTTTTAACTTTTGCAATAGTACTTTCAATCCTGGTAACATTGTTTATTTTGTTTTCATTAACGAAGAAGTGAATTAGAATTTTGCATGTAAATTGAAAGGTAGTTTCAAAAACCATAGGATTTTTTTTTTTTTTTTTTTTTTTCTCCAAAATAGCTTTTGGATTTAACAAAAATAAAAGGCCTGCATGTTTTAACTTGCATGGAAGATCAGTGACTTTTCATCAGCTATTTTAAGCAATGTAATAGAATCACGGATGTGAAACTCTTGTTTTGAAGTGTACCCCAGACAGACTGTATTTGGCAATATAATTGGGAAGTTATCACATTTAGTAACTTACTGTAATTCTCAACATTCTGTCCTTTAGAAAGACTTGCCAATTACTAGATTGCTGTTGCCTTTGTGTATTAGAAGTATTTGAGACATGGAACACAGATTTTTTAAAATACTTCTGATTTACAGTGTAAAAATTACTACTTTAGACAGTTACTCAGCTGCCTGACTCAGGGTTATTATTGTTTGCTGCAACACATTTCCTATCTAAGATGGAATGGTTTTACATATGCCGTTGAGAAGAGTGTTGTAGTTTACTACATTTTACAAGCGTTGTATCGTGATAAATTCAGCAGTTTGAATCGGAAGCAATTCCATTCCTTCTCACTAGCTGCATTACTCATGTATTACAACCTTACTACTCTGGTTTGCATGGAAGCTCTCGTACCAATTGTGCTTCTCTTGTTGCAAAAGCTACTGATTAGTAGAGCCCCAAAATGGGGGGAAAAACATGTCTGCAATTTTTTTCTAGCTTATAGATCTAGGTTAAACATTTTAAGAAGAATTTGCTTCTGTGTGTTACTTCTGCTTATGCTTTTGCTATGCAGAAGTCAGGTTATGATACTGTGTGGGGTGTTAAGCTGTAGTGTAACACAACAGCTGGAACAGTATGTTCTGGCTACTGATGTCCAAGAGGCATCTGAAGTTATAGTACGTTATTTCATTCATAAGCAGTTCCCATCTAACACACACGCTACAAAGTTAGTTGCATTTTGCCCCTTTTTTGGGTAAATCGCATGTGCATTTGTGTCCAAGGTCTAGCTTGGTGTAGTGGTGACTGGTGCAATGGTGATTTGGTAATGCAAGGTAGTTAAAGGGTAGGCTACCTGGAATGTTTGGCACTTGCTGTGGGATAGGCAGGCAGTCACCATGAAGCCAGTCCCCCTCGGTAATTCGCTACTTCATGGTAGTTGCTCTGTGTATTGAAACAATTATTATTTTATTCAAACTGAAAAATAGATTTGTGAGCCCTGCTTTAAAGTGCCTTTTGTATAGAGCTGAATTGGTGCCTTGGGTGTCTCTGTTCTGTTTCTAGATCACTAGTCTTTCTGTAAAACTTGAATAAATCTCGAATAAATCTCATTTTGACTGTGGGTTCTAATTCACAAGGCTTTTTCAGATCCAAGAAAGATCATTGTATCAGAGGTAAAGATTGTATAATATTATTTTTTTCTGCTGTTGATGGATTATAATCTTCTTGATTCTACTCAGGTAACTTCTAAAGTTTGAGACTTCATGCTTGTAATAGCGTAGTGCAGCAGCTGAGGTATACTCTGAAAATTATTAGTAACTGTCACTTCTCAGCTATCACTTTGCTGAACAGAGCTTGAAATTAGATTGAATGTAGGTGGTAAAGATTTCCTGACTTTAAAGCCCTTAAATCGTGAAGATTCATTTCTGCCTTTCATGTGTATGGACATGCATCTGCATGTAGCTGACAAGAAAATTCATTCATAATCAAGTTTACTTAAGATTGTGCTTCTATTTTATACATAAGTATAAACAAAAGGCATTGTTCTTAACAAACCATGGAAGAGAAATTTCTATAAATTTAAATAGGTAAATTGGAGAGGATACTTTTGTGTTACTTGTTAATATGATGCTACTTAACAATATACATTGCGTGTCACAGGTAGAAAAGTAAAAGGGAAAGAATGAAGATGTAGCACAGGATTTGAATTGGAGGATTAGAGATAACAAAAGTCACAAATTTATAGAGCTAGCATTACCTTTCTTAACATTAGCTTTTCTTAGTGCGAATCTTTGGTTTTCTGTACAAAAACAGGCTGCTGTTCCTTCTGTACTCTTCAGCTGGTACAGAGATGCTAGGTAGTAACTGGTGGCTAGATGCAAAAAGGACAGCATAGGTTGATCAAGCATGCTCTGAAGTGATTTAGACCTTTCTAAAACTTGTCAAAGAACTGTAATATAGTAGTGTCCTTGGTTTTTGTGAAACTTCTACTACTGGGTCTTCATTGTTGGACCTTCTAAGGAGCAAACAATGGAACAATGCTAATGTTTAATCAAGAGCTTGGCATTGTATTGTTGCCAGTTGGAGCTGCTCAGAGAAAAGAATCTGAGGCTGTGAATCCACTAAGGAAAACTCCTAACTGCTAACAAGTATGTGATTATTAAGAGAAGGACAAAGCTGATGTGTGTGTCATGGTCCTCCGTAAAAGTTCAATCTCAAAATTGGGGGGAAAAAAAAAGAAACCAAAAGAAAAATCAACTCTTTCCATTTAGATCACCATTTTCCTAAATTACATCAGTGGTTTGCTTTTTTTCTTAAAAATAAACCAAACAAAGCAAGTACCACGTCTCTTGATGTAAATTTTCTTCTCACATCTTGTTCTAGAATGGTGAAGATACAGGTCCTACCATAAGTATCAGTGTGTTGTCATTTTTTGTGACAGAAGGATGGCATCCCTGTTCATGCTGTGTTAACCACCTTCATGTAAAAATGGAATGATATGCTTCTGATATTACTGGACATATTAAAGTAATTGCCAAAATGTGAAGAGGGAATGAATATGCAGAGAACAAACAGGTAAAAAGTTGACCAAAATGAGTTCTCCAATGGGGTATCATAATTTTCTTTCTGTGTATCTTACTGCACAATTAGAGGCAGTCACTGGAATTGAAGCATAGGAGAATTAGATCACATGAGGAGACTGCCTTTTATGCTTGTAAACAAGCTGATGAATTTACTGTTACGGCTGATCAAAGTAAACACTTAGTTTGACTTACTGAAGTGATCATATTTTTAAAAAGAGGCAACACTAAAGAGAACAAGAGAAGACTTTTAAAGCAGGGCCCTTCTCTGCATGTTGCTTATGATGCCAGTGAAGAAGGGGTCATTTTCCTACTCCACAGTTGTCAATCTCTGTTAAAATGCAGCGTTGTGTTAGAGCATATCTGGGTAAATAGTACAACTTGTTCTTTTGGTTGTGAATTTGGGTCTATGGTTAAATAACACAGAATATGGGGTGAAGAGTCTCAATCCTTTTTGTCAGTATGTGAGAAAGCTGTTTTGGTTTTTGTGTGATGCTTTATGAAGTACAGTGTTAAAATTTTAGTAAAAAATGGTGTTTTGCTTAAATGAAAACAAACTCACATGTACCTGCCCAGGTGTAGGATTTCCTTAGACTGCTTGTTCTTTTTATATTCTTTTTAATTAAAGCTTTAAAAAAAAGTCTTGCAGTACTTGTTCCTTTTATTTTTGTTTTTTAATGCTTAAAAAAAAAAGGCTTTTAACATTAAATTTAAAGTCTTTGTTGCACTTTTTCTGTTTATATGATTACTGTGATACTAATTAATGAATTCTGAGAAAACACTCTGTAGAAAATTGACTACTGTTAATGATTTTTATGTGTTAGGTACAGAAAAACAGATTTTGAGGAAAACAATAAAATTGACAACCTATCACGTAATTATCCGAGTAATTGTTTTGATAGTGTCTTGTTATTTTAGCTGTTTTCTTTGAATAGGTTTTGTATTTAGAAATATTCCCATTGTCTCCGTAATCAAAACTCCAATCTTTAAGTGTACATCTTTAATGAAATGGGCAGTTCTGGTGTTCTGCTTATTGCACTGCCTTGCTAATTTGGAACATAGCTGTACTATCTGGAGGAGTTTATGGTCTTTCATCCTAACCCTGCTAATTCTTAAGGTCATATATAATGTTGCTGCCTTGACTTACTGAGTGCAAGTTTCTGTGTACAAAATCAGTTTCAGACCTTTGAATTGAAGCTTCCGACACTGCTGAATTACTCCAACCTCTCTGCTACAAGAAGGAAAGTCTAGTAACTTTCAGTAACTTGTTCCAGGTTGAACAAGCAACAAAAAAAAATAATTTGTCCTGTATCGCCATACTCCTGCCCACTAAATGTAGCTCATTTTCCCAGTGCTTTAAGTTCATTATTAAAGGTTTCATTCTTAAAGGTTGTTTGATTCTGTATATGCTTGAAATAATTTGTAAATTTCTTTGAGAAACTAATTTCAGCATTTTGTAAATGTAATTTCTGCTAGCTCAAGACCACTATTATACTTGGGATTTTTGTGCTGGTGGTTTTGATATTTACTGATATATGACTCCTTAATATTTATTCACTGAGCGTGTATTCACAGCGTAATTTAAGGACTTGTTGGCATTGATACATTTGAAGAATACAATGAACAATGGAGGTATTATTGCATATAATAATTGGCAATGCACATCTTTATGGTTTGAGTATGAATATTATCTTGATTTAATGCTTACCATGTAGTATTCCATCCATACAAATAATGCAGCCAAAATTGTATTTTAAAGAGACCAAAGTCAAAATTACAGTAGGAGAACTTGACAATCACCTTATTGCTGGGTGTAAATTTTAATGTAAGATTATATGTTTCATGTTGCATGATATCTGGATTTTTTATAATGTGTGAAGAAAGTTTCTGAAGTTTGTATTACAAGTATAGTTGAAATGCAAAATTAACTAGATTTAAATCAAATTCCAATGGACAGAGGACTTTGGTTTGCACACATTTTAAATCAAATGTTGTATTTATAAATTTTATCTCTGATACGTTTGACCAAGAACAAATTTGGAACTTGGGCAGCTGTAAGAGATGACACTGGATATTTTAGATACCAAGAAGAGGCATAATAATCTTAGCAGTAAATGTCTTAGCAGTAAATGTAATGGTTCTTACTTTGTTTCTGCCACGAGCAATGAAAGAGTTAATGCTGCCATAAAACTTTTCCACAGACTTTTCAGAAATAACCTCTTACAGGTCATGTTATACTTCTGAGAGCTATTGTCTGAGGGTTTTCAGCTTGGACAAAATCTCATTGGCTTGGGCACAACTCTTTAGGTTTAAGGGCTGCAAGCAAATAGTTGGGGAAAAAAGTGAAAGCCTCTAGCTAGAAAGTGGAGTCTTGGAAAGAGGTTGAGCTGGTGACAAATAATCATGCAATACAGGGCCTTGATGGTGCCTTCTGATCCTGTGTCAGGCTCATAGGGCTGAATTTGGTCATTTGAGCCTGTAATGTGAAAAGTAAGGGGGAAGAATGAAGGTGCAAAACACATTTGCAGACATAAGGGAGGGCATAATTTGACAAATGAAGCAAAACCAAAATACAGTAATTGAATTAACTACAGAGACTATTACTTTCATTGAATTAATTCAGTAATTGCTGTGTTGCTGTGTCCCAGTCCCTGCTGTGTCCCTGGCACTGCCAAGTAGCTGTAGAGAACAAAAAGGTGCCCCTGTGTACATCCTGAATCTGAGGTTGGAAATTACATTGTGCCTATTTGTGTGGAGGCAACTGGTTTTGACTTTTAAAAGGCTACACCTGGCACTCAATAATAAGGTTAATTCTGCCTTCATTTCCATGTGCTCATTCTTCTCTCACCTGATGCTCATGCAGTGTTCCTATTGCATCTGTTTTTAAACCTGTCATAAAGTCTTGGAGGCAGAAGTTTTATGGCTGTCCAGTATTTCATCTCAAAAATAGTTCAACAATCCAAGTACATTGTTGAGGGGAGCTGAGTTTTAAAAAATATATTCCAATGCTCACCCTTTTCCTCATGTGTCTTTCCATATTGTATCTTCCAAGGTGATAGCTGATGGATGCTCAAGGGAGAATAGACTATGTGTTCTAATTCCAGCTTTATACTGTAGAGGGAAATGTTTTCGCTGCCATATTTATTGCGAATCTATAAATGAAAAGTCTGTGTTAATGTCTTTATCCAGAAGGCATCACTTAAATACACTTGTGATTGTGGTAATAAAGGGCAGGGCGAGGGGTTATCCCCTTCTGCAAACATCAGCTGAGAAGGTGTGAAAGGGAGTGGCACCTACATCTGTTGATGGCTTATTTCAGTCTGGTTGGAGAGGCCAGCTGAGCCGGGGCCGGGTGGGCTGAGCTGAACAGGCTCCAGAAGTCCCTTCCAACACTCAGCTCTTCCGTGATTCTGTGACTTGGTGCTGATGGTACTAATTGAGGACTTAACCCATGAGCTTTGTTCTTTTGATCTGTGGCCAGGACAATGGCCGGTTGTGAGAGGCACTGTTTCTGTATGCCACGCTTTCCCCATCAGTAAAAGTTGCGTAATTGCAACTTTCTAATTTTGTAGTTGTGGTATGAGGATAGATATACAGAAGACTTTGAGATTCTTTGATACGTATGGTACCATATAGGGTACCCTACATAGGGATGTGTATAAGGACTTGAAATACTGTACCTTGATAACATGCTTTTCTAAGTTGCAGGAAGTTCAGTTAGTTAGAAAGCTTAGCCTTTTCCCTCTGGAAAAAATGAGAAAAGGAATGCCAAAGAAAGCTTGCGGAAGAGGTATTATAATTTCTGTAAACTAAGTGACTGGAGACTTTCAGCGGTTATCTCTGTCTGGGACTACAAGGGTATCTTATTCTTAAAGGCCACAAAAACTACCTTGTAAAGGATGAGGTGACCTCTTCTATTTGCTTCCTTGTAAAATGGCACCAGATAGCTCAGAGAACTGAAGGATTTAAGCATAAAACAAATTTGGCCACCACTTAGTTCTAATTTAGCATGTGATTCCCTGCCGTTTTCTGTAATGTTTTCATTTAACTGAAAACTAACATACAAAGAAGTGAAAGTAGATGAAACCAAAAGATGAACAACTTGAATAGCTTTGTAGACCTCTAGACCCAATTTTAGTTTCCAGAAACGGCATATTATGTATTTCATGTGTTACTGAAAGTTTATGAACTATTCCAAGACGAAAATTATTTATCAAAAATAAGATTCTAAGGATAAGTATTCATCCTTAGAACTCAAAATCTTAGTAGTAGTCTGAAAAGGAATGCTTTCTGGGAAGCCAACAGGTATGAAGACTTTTCCTGAAAGCTAAAGCTAGCACTGTGTAAGTATCTAAAATGCATTTTGTGTTCTTTTTTCACTGGTTAAACCAATGACACTCATGTGTTTGTAAGCTCGCATATCATCTGATCTCTCTAAACCTCTCAAATTCCCTCATATTTTTAACATGTTGTTTCAAAGTATCATAGTACCAATAAGTACATAAGTGAAATTATCTTGATGCCTTAAAATGCTGGGGGAAGGTGGTGGTGGTGGTGTGCGTGCAGAAAAAAAAAAAAAGACCAGAAACATATTTTACAGTTTCTTTGCTGGAGCATATTTAGGTAAGAATTGTATTTCACCATTTCTATACCTTTTGTTTCTGAATTATTAATGTATTACATTCGTCTTTCTGTGAGAAGAATTGCTTTTTGGGACTATTTTATTTGTATTGATTGTAGGTTAGTTTTTGGATACCAAGGTACAATACCTTGAAATTCATGAAGTAGATTTTTTTTATTATTATTTTTTATAGGCAACATTGATTTGCCCTGTCGTACCTTTCAACATGAACAGTTTAATAAAAGTTTATAGAATTCTGGCTTTGCATCTGATGTGTTTTTTAATTACTGTATTAGCATAGCAGATGCCAAGTAATTTCTGACATAGTCCTTTCCCAGACTGTGCCAAACCTGGCCCACCCACCCCTGCCCCCCAAAACAGTTGATTTTTGGCTTTCTTCTTGTGCTATATAATGCCAAAGGGGGGTGGGGTGGGGTGGGGTGTATTCTGAATTTCTATAATTTTTAATTACTTTTGGCATTCTTGACAAGATTACCTTTCATATTTACATCAGGTGTTTGTAATTACAAATATTTATAGCAGTACTGACACTCAGATTGAAATAACATTGCTTTCATCTCAGATAGTTTTTTTGGTTGGTTGGTTTTTTTTTTTACCACAGGTAGTTCTAGTATGGTAAAAGTTTTTGTGTGTGTAGTATCTATGAAATGGAACTTCACTGGCTCAAGATAAAGACTGTTAAATTATAATTGTGTATTTTCCAGTAGTTTGTGGAAAACACAAACAACAATGTTTCTGCAGTATTGTTGCTACTAGAAGCCAAAATTGGAGGGAAGAGCTTTCTGTTACTGAGCTTTGTTATTGAGGTGGAGGGGAGAACTGGTGGTTTTATTTTTCAAGGAGTCTTACTAGAAGCTCCTTTTGTCCAGTTTTACATATGGAAATAAACTGCCATTCCAAAGATACCTTAGTCACAGCTGTATTCTTAAGAAAATGAATCCAATGAGTGCTGCCATCAAGATACCTTGTCTCTGCTTCACACAGGAACACATGGCAGTTGCTCTTTACTAAGGTATTTCTGGAAGTCCTAAAGCAAAATTGACATTTAGTTAAGTGTCTCATTTATTCTTCCTGAAATGAGAAGTAGTTTGGTTTGCTTTCTGAAATATTTTGGCAGAAGTTGTATACGTTAGTTTGTAGTAAAGAGAAGGCAAGCTGCCGTATGAAAGAGGACAGTTCAGGATGCTTCCTTTGGTTGGCCTTTTGAGGAGGGGCTCTCTCTCCAAAGGTTCAGCAGTAGACCACAGCAGCCTTCTTCTGTCTGAAGGATTGATGTTGAGAGATGTGGGGCTTGGCAGCAAAACTCCTCCTGCCAGCCGTTCATGAGAGTGCCTGCCCCAAGGGAGGTGAACGGGCTTCAGGAGGGTTGCTTTCCGGGTGGTGGGGCTGTGCCCAGTTGCAGCAATGCTCTGCTATCTGTCACTTCTCTGGCTGTTGCTCAAGCTTTGCTGCCAGTCACCTGGTATTTTGTTCTGCTAGCCATCATTACTACTCTATTTTTCCATCCTTCACCTTTGATTGGTTTGTCTGATTTTGAGTAGTCTGAGGAGGATAGTGATAATGATGGAGATGTAACTGCCCCAAAAGAGGCAGTGAGGGTGTTCCCCTTAGGACATTTCTGTCAGGCGTTCAGTCTTGCAGATGAAGCAGCTGAGTTTGGTTGGTGATAAAGCAATATTTCTTGTAAGAATTCAGAGTTGGTGCATGTACATAGGGACTTGATGCACGCCACTGAAATAACTCAGAGACCACATATGATGTGGATGTTTTAAAGCCAGCTTAAAAGCCATCACATCTCTCAGGTGATGATCACGTCATACGTGTGACTTGTTTGTGTTAAACCAGCATGTATTTCTTAGGTCCCTGCATGTGTCCCCTCTGTTACGTCAGCTCTTAGTGGGGAGAACTACTTTGCTGCCCATGGAATCACTAACCATTGCATTCTTCAGAAACATATCCTCAGTGAAAAGCGGGATGCAGCTGTTCTTAAGTAGGATGGGTCTTACCAAAGGAGTGAATGGTTGAAGTGTTCATACAAAATTGGGAAAAGGATAAACTTGTAGTTGCTAGTCTGCCCTTCCAAAGAGTTTGGACTCAGTTCCGGTAACCTGGTCGCTCTGCGTGAGACATCACTGTCAAGTGGTAAGTACCACATGTGTGATTTCTTGGTTTGCCAAGAGCTTGTTTGTAGTTTTCTTAAAGCAAATGGTGGTTTCTTTCCTCTCTGCTTTCCCATTCGTCAGCTTTTTGTTTCACCAAGGGGTTCTTTGTTCATGTAAACTCAACATTAAGAGGTTTGGTTTTACTTGTGATAATTTGGCAGATCTTTTTCATTATTATTTTAAGGAAGGAGTTCTTAATCTAATTTCTGTATCATCTTTACTTTGTGACTGCATGCAGAAAGACGTGATTCAGACTTCTCATGTCTTTTGTATGTGTGGTATGTCTCACTGTTCTCCAGAAGGATAATTCTAGTCTGTGGCATGCTGGAGGCTTTGTGTTACCTGTAAGGACAATTCACAAAGTCATTTCGTACACAGTAATGTGTGTGCAGTAATACCTGTGTGCTGGGCACAGCAGGTGTGCGGGAAGGGGGTTTGCCTCTGTGGCCATAGAAGTAGCATTCATGATGTGTGTGCTGAAGTTTGAGATGTTTTGGTCTCATCTGTTCCCACAGTTGTGCGTTTGTTTGGCTGAGTCAGCTGGTCCCGACATCCCTTGCTGTAAATTTAAACATTTGGGGAACAAAAGGAAAACTGCTGCCCAGATCATGAACAGAGGAACCTTTCTGTGCAGTTCTGAGAATATTTTGATTTCTTTGCTGAAGGATCACTTTCCAGGAACATGGATGTGATTGATGGGCTGAGGGACACATGGAAGATTTCATTGGCCTGGCCTTAGTCTACAGTTCTCCAGTTCTTTCTGTCTGCTTCTCAGGTTCCAAGAATTTTAAGGAATTCATTCAAAAGTCATTGACTGTGACTTTTATTATGAAGACAGAATACTTAGAGTACCCTGCAGAGTTAGCTTCTTATTACCACATTTACCTCTCCTCATTCAGGCAGGGTTGAATTTTCTGTCTTGAATTTTCACTTAGATTATTAGTTGTTACTAAATGGAATAATATTGTCAGGTGTTCTGTCAGATAAATAGGCTCCCAAAATATAACTGGATAGTTTCAAATGTATACTGACTATTTGATATCCTATAGTAATTGTCTAATTGCTGTATCAACTTTTAGCTAAATGTTAGGAAATGTAAATTTGATTTATACACAAACAGCATGTGACAGCTAGTGATTGGGTACTGGATGTTCTGGGGTTCCACAATTCTTTACTAACCAGTGATTGAATCTTTTGATGCTTTTCCTGTTTGTCTTATAAAAAGGTGATCATGGAATAAGCTTGTCTAAATATGCTATCCGGTACAATTGGTTAATATAGTCCTAAAGAGCCTGATTCTAACCTAAAAGCAAATACTTTTTACAATATTTTAACATAGATCTCTAGAGTAAGATGAAAATGCTACCTAGAAACATGGGTAAATACTGTGGTAGAACCTGTTATTAAATATAACAACTACTCATAAACTTGTATGCAAAGGCAACTCACTGCAAAGACTCTTCAAGATGCATTTTTTGATGGAGAGATCAGTAACTGAAATATGAAAAAGAAATTGTGGTCTTTAGGAACATTGTTATATTCTTTGGTATTGTGGGAAAGCGCAATATTCTTGTGGTGAGCTTGCAAATGTAGGCATGTTATCTGATATCTGCCTGCAACTGATGTTATATAAGTATTTGAACGTAAGTGGAGACAACAGGCTTTGAGGGGGATAGGGCAGGGAGGGCTAGAGATGATACTGTCATTTGGCAATGAAAAGAGAAAATAATACAACTTTGCTTGTCCTCTCATATAGTACAGTTGGGGGAGCAGGTATTAAAGGAAATTTTTTTTCTACCCCTACTTAAATTTTTCATGTACAAACCCCAAAAATTTAAGTCCTGCATAATTAATTTTTTTCTTGCACAAAAAGGTTAACTGGCAAATTAGTAACTCTGTGATTAAAGACATGGCAAGCAAGGGAAACAGTATTTAAAGAAGGGAGCAAGCAGTCTTTAATGAGACTTTAAGATTACTTTCAGCATTCACTTCACTGAAAAAATTGAAAAAATTGCAGGAGGGTGAAAGTCTTGTGAAAGATTTAGGTTCTCAAGTTTTTTTTCATTGAGGGGCTGGAAGAATTCCCAACTTATGTCAGTTTTTATGAGAAGGGGAAAAAACAGCCTGTTGTTTGTTCCCAGCATAAAAAGTAACAATTTTAAAAGTAGTTTTTAAGATTTCTCTGTAAAAAGAAAGTTTATTAAAAGGTGCAGACTGTTTCTTCCCTATTCCAATCCTAAAAGTAAAACTTTGTTGTTTTTCTTAAGCTCGCTCTTTAATCTTTGAGGCACACTGTGGTGCACTTATTTTCATGCCTTTTATTATAGTGCATCATTTGTATTTTTTAAACCTTTTGTATTTTATGGTTTTCTAATCTTGGACCACTTGGCAATGAAACTGCAATGAGTAAATGGTCAAATATTCGGTGTATCTTTCACTGGTGAGCCACATCTGCCACAGACAGAAGGGGTTTCTGTTTGAACAGATAGCTCAGGCTATCTGTTGGATGCTTTCTTTACCATAGTAACATCAGAAATTATTTGCACTTCCTGCTGGATCACGAATGCAAAAAGTCCTGAAAAAGGTCAGGTAAGATTCAGTCTTGCCAAGTGTATTACTCTGGCACCAGTATTTGGTTTCTCCACTGATGGGTTGTCTGTTCAAACTAGCAATACTCTTGCAACATGTAAGTCAAAACTTAAGTGGGATGTCTAAAGTCTTTACAAAGACAGGTAGGATACGTGTTAGCCCAGTATCACCTATTAAGTTGAAGTTTTCACAACACATATGTCTTCTGTGCTGGCCTGTATTACAGAATGGAGGACTTTCATATTTGGCCATACTTCTCACCTGTCTCATGTGGAGTAAGGATTTCTTTTCTTGTCCAAGGCAGGATCAACTCTGTGGATGTCCTTTCTGACAGACGTTTGGCTGACATGTTCATAAAGACTTCAGAGGCTCCTCAGGCAGTATGCTTCCCTTTTCGGAGGACTAACTGCAATGCCCTAAAATATTTCTGGAATCTGCTCTGTAAGGTTGTGTTTAGCAGCAGTATCATATCCGTCTGATCAGTTTGATGTCAGTCTTCTCTCTTAAAGACTGACATCTGAAAACACTTGTATGTTTTCCTCGTCTGAAAATATCTTGCCTGGGAATGGAAGGTAGGGTAGACCATTTTATCTGGCCCCTTTGGACTCTTCCTGCTGTCTGTGCTGTTTTATAAAAATTGATTATTTTAGTAGGTCTTGTTTCGTCTTGGATGGCAGAAGAAATGTAGACCACTGAAGCCATGCCATACCTTACTCCACAAAGAAACAGTAATTATTATCTTGTTTGTTTCCAGAGTGGGATTTTTTTTTTGTGTTTCGTGGTCTTTTGTGGCTTTATTTATGATTTTAAATATTTTCTTTTCTCTCTTTTCTTTTTCTCTTGTCTTTTCTCAATCTCTGTAAAGGGGAGCAGGTACAAAGCCAAACTTTACCTTTGGTTCAGGGAAAACTGAAAAAATCATCAAACTATACATGTTTTGGCTACTAGGTTCAAGAATGCTATTATGTAGGTAGTCTTTGATTTGACTGTCTCTGCTGGGCTGAGAAAGTGAAATTGGACTCTCTTCAGGTACAAGCTCACTGATCTAGAGTTTAGGTGGCCTCTCAGCTCCTCTTGTAAAGCACTCTAACATCTGAAGTTTGGTCTGTGTTTCAGCTTCAGGGTCAGATGATTTCTTTGCTCTTCTCCTTTACCTAAATAGAAGGAGGGACCACGCATCTTGTATTGCATATCAGAGAGATGAATTGTACAGATGGCTTGAAACAGGTTATTACAGTGGTAGTCCTTCTATACGTAGTGCATATGTATTCTGCGAGCTGCCATTGTCTCCTGCTATTTTCATGGTTTTTGCCACCTAGATTCTCAGTTGACTGAGGCACAACTAGGCATGCACCAAGGGTTTTTTCTGCTTTCCTGACATATGCAAACCCCACCTCAGTTACAGGAGAACAGACACTGCTTCTGAAAGAAAACTGATTTGTTGTGTGTAGGCATGTATGCGCCCCAGAAGAAGAATTAATATAGGCAGTATAATTAATGTTGAGTAAGTAGTTGTTTACTCTTGGGCTTAACTTGGCATGATTTGTGATGGTATGACATGGTCTTCTACCAAGCTCCTTTCTATTACCCACACTCATAATGCTTTTTTAAAACTGTTTGGGTTTTTAAAAATAATTGTTTAAAATAATACGTCGGGTTTCATAGGTTGTGAAAAGACCTTTGAAAATGTGAACTTGGTGCACATCAATACAAGGTATTCTGAGAGATGCATCGGATTGCTGTTCAAGTTAACAAAAGTAGCTCAGTTATCTAATCAAGATAACTATGTTAGTCTTCCTACCTATTTCACCTCTGTCTGAAGAAGAGAAAGTATGGAATGGATCTCACATCCTACAAGCTGTTCAGTGTGACTGTTCACTTTTGCACTGTTCATGTCAATTAAGGAGAGATACTGCTGCTTGTCATCGTTTCAGGCCAATGTTTAAATCCCAGTCTGGAAACCATTACTAAAAAACATGGTGGAATGCAGCAGGGTATTCAGCTTGCCTGTGGAGTCACCTGAATACCTGCAGAAGCCCTGGCTGGAACTGTGTGTGCAGTCAGACTGATTTATTTAGCTCTGATATTTTAAGATTTGTAGAGAGAGGTTTGGGGATCTTGCTTTTAATTTGTGCACCTGAGTAGGTTCTAAACATCATAGCTTTCACTGAGTTCAGTAGTAAAGACTGTCTCATTCTCTTGGAGTTACTCATTCAGCTTTAAAGATCCAAATGAAGCATTTGCTTAATAAGTACATTATTTAAAACATATTGGATATTTACACATTTACTGGCTTTAAAGTGTTCTTAAGTGTTACCTTTTAATAACGACTTTTTAATGCTCTTGTGTTTAATTCCCTAGCTACCTTTTTGTTTAAAAACATGAATGAAAGTAAAGCAAGCAATTGGGCAGTGGCTTTGTAAGACCTCTGCAAAGATATATGTGAGGAAGGCTTACTCATAGCTTCTACTTTTAGGCTGCCTTTGGGAAATCAAATCTTAGAAGGCCAGGCTGGAAGTTGAGGTTCCATACATGTCAAGTGTTGGGTGTCTCTAATTGCTCCCTGGAGATACCTAAATTAGATGTCTGAAATGGTCTCCGTGAATACCCCATGCTATGTCCCCGTTCTGTGTCTGCCAGCCTTTTTCATGCAAGGGATCAGATATTTCTTCATGGTGGTAGGACAAAGGATCATGTTCCTGCCAAGTTTCATTAGTATATAACAAACTGAGGAAACTAAGTAAAGCATTTAACTGTAAGCTTTCTGAAAACAAGTAAACATATTTTTTAAAAACTGTATAAATTATACTAACCATGGGTACAAATGTTGTTGGCTAGTGTTCTTATAGGAATTCCCCTTAACAGCAGTAGATTATTTTGTCCCTTGTATATTGCTTGGGTTTTTTTCTGCTAGAAACAGTTGTACATCCCATAGAAATCCACAAACGTTAATATGTTGTGAAACTTACTCCCATTTTGAAGCTCATACAGATTACAAAGTCCTAACAAAGTGATGAATGTTTTAAGTATTTGTGATGTTATTGCACAGCTGTTTGTGATGTGAATCCCAGACTACGTTCTTCTTTGCACTGTATTTCCAACTACAAAACAAAAGTATGGCTACGAACAATACAGAAGAGTCTTTTCTGTATCTTAGGAACCCAGATAAGTATCTGTGAAGTTTCCTTTGTTGTGGAACAGAACAGCCATGTACTTTACATTTTGTAAGATGCATTTGATGTTCCAGTCCAATTTCAGGCTGAGCGATGTGCAGTACTTTCTGAGAAGAATGGCCATGTTAAATGGCAGGAACATGGCTGTAAAATACACATTATATCTGTTTCAGTCTGCATGCTAGTAGTGACAGGTGCTCAATGGTTGTCAGCGTCCTTGTCAGCACAGAGACTCCTTTGACATTAAAGTCACCAGCTTGGTCCTGATGCTGTGCAGCTCTACTGGCAGTTCCATCAGACTGCAGCTGATCAGCGAATGTCAGAGCCTCTGCTGTTCTTCAGGTATGTCGCCAGCCCTTTGTGTTTTCAGGCTGGCCTTGCCTATTATTTGAACTTGCCACACTTCTTCAGCAGCTTTCCTGTGGGAAATGAGTTGATAGGTCATGGGTATGTAGGTATCTTCAGGGCAATGCAAAACCACATCGAAAGTGACTTGCATAAAGGTTTGTAACGATTACCGTTGCTTTAAGCCAATCAATGGGTAGAGTACCCAGGGACTCATTAAGTGGCATTTGTGGTGTCTGTAACAGAGTTTTGAGCTGTATTTCAGGAAATGCAGTGACAGCCTTTAATGTCTAATTGACCTCTTCTCTTTGTTTCACTTTTCCATATTTCCTTCTGATGTGTTCCCCTGTGGCAGCAAACAGCCCTGCTCAGTATTCTGAACTTCTGCTCTGAGCTGCAGCACCTCAGCCTGGGCAGCTGTGTCATGGTGAGTACTTACACCACTTGGGATGTGTGGGCGTGTATGTGTGTGTGCACACACTTGCTTTGGAACTCAGTCTGGGTTTATGTTTGGCAAAGGCATGTTAAATGCCAGGTTGATATTATACTATACTCTTTTGAAGGTCCGAGATGAATGCAGCTCAGCCATATAATTAAGGGTTGTGTACTAGTTTAGTAGGCCTAAAACATAGCTTATAGGCTTTCTTATAGTTCTTCAGCTTCTTCCTAAATTTTTGGGCATTCTTCACATGCATGATCGCTTTTTATTTCCAAAACTAATAACCAAGACTTTCTTACTTTTATTCAGACCACATCATCATTCCTAGCAGATTAATGCCTGTGTCTGACCCTACAGTAATAATCACAAGAGAAATATTTTCAGCAAAAGCCATTTGAGTCATAGACTAGCTGGGCACACTCATTGATTTAAAGAAAGAGAATACAGGGACAGCAGCAGTTCCTGCAGGACACTAGTCTGAGCTGTACTGCGTGTGTGTCAGAACTGTGTATAGGGGGATTCTGGCCTGGTGTTGTCCTTGGTGGTACACATGCCGGATAGCTCATCACGGAGACTTAGCTGACCTTCCTCATAACTTAAGAATCATAGAATGGTTTGGGTTGGAAGGGACCTTAGATCGTCTTAGTTCCAACCCAACTGCCCTGGGCCGGGACGCCTTCCACTAGACGAGGTTGCTCAAAGCCACATCCAGTCTGGCCTTGAACTCTTCCAGGAACGGGACATCCACAGCTTCTCTGGGCAACCAGTTCCAGTGCCTCACCACCTTTACAGTAAAGAATTTCTTCCTTGTTTCTAATCTAAATCTACCCTCTTTCAGCTTAAAACCATTATCCCGTGTCCTACCACTACATGCCCTTGTAAAAAGTCCCTCTCCAGCTTTCTTGTAGGCCCCCTTTAGTTACTAGAAGGCTGCTATAAGGTCTCCCCGGAGCCTTTTCTTCTCCAGGCTGAACAACCCCAACTCTGTCAGCCTGTATTCATAGGAGAGGTGCTTCAGGCTCCTGATCATCTTTGTGGCCCTCCTCTGGACTTGCTCCAACAGATCTGTGCCCTTCTTACATTTGGAGCCCCTGAGCTGAATGCAGTACAACAGGTGGGGTCTCATGAGAGCACAGTAGAGGGGGAGAATCACTTCCCTCAACGCTGGCCACTCTTCTTTTGATGCAGCCCAGGATGCACCTGACTTTCTGGGCTGCAAGCGCACATTGCCGGGCCATGTTGAGCTTCCTGTCCACCAGCACCCCCAAGTCCTCCTCCTCAGGGCTGCCCTCAACCCATTCTTCACCCACCCTGTATTTGTGCTTGGGTTTGCCCCAAGAAGCAAGTAAAGCAGAATTATCTCAGCCTTCCCTGCTTTGACTCATGGACAGAAGAGGAAGGCAGTATGACTATGTTTTTCCAACAGTCCTTGTCTTCCCACATTTTTTGATAGTGGATTTCATTCCTTCTGCCTGTATAGTGGGACCCTGTTTCAGTCTCTTTGGCTTGCCCAAGGTAGCTAATAAGACTTACATAAGGAGATGCAGCAGCTGATCAACCTAGAATAGAAATAAGCACATTCTTCAATCTGCACGTGTTCGTGGTTGCAGTGCCTATGGTCATAAAAACAGTTTTATTCATCTTTTAAAGGAGAAATGACTATTAAAAAAAAAAGGGGGGCTTTTCAACGAAAATAACCTTTTCACTGCGTTTTCACTGATATTTAGTGTTAAGTGAATTTAAAAACACCTATATCTGGGAGTTGATTGGAAATTTATTTTATTTTGTCTTTAGTAAAAGTAGACCTGACTGTATTCTACAGTAAATAATTTTCAGAGCTGTTTAGAAATGACAAATGGGTAAGACAGATATGTAGGTGTGTTAGCGAGCAAATCTTAAAACACCTATGTATGTCTAGAAAGGTGGTATATGTGACAAAGTGTTTGCTTTCCTTGCAGATTGAAGACTATGATCTTATAGCAAGCATGATGGGGGCAAAGTCCAAAAAGCTTCGCAGTCTGGATTTGTGGAGATGTAAAAACATAACTGAAAGTGGAATAGCAGAATTGGCTTCAGGCTGCCAGCTTTTGGAAGAACTTGATCTTGGCTGGTGCCCTACATTACAGAGCAGTACAGGCTGTTTCACAAACCTTGCACGTAAACTCCCGAACTTGCAAAAGCTCTTTCTTACGGCCAACAGGTCTGTGTGTGACACAGACATTGAGGAGCTTGCTGCTAACTGTACGCATTTACAGCAGCTGGATATATTGGGTAAGAAAATGTGGGAATATCGGTATTTATCTTACTGTGTCTCAAAAGCCTTGCAATTAAAAAGGAGTCCTTAAGACAAAACTGTCTTCTAGACATGTTTTTAAATAAATATTTCTTAAAATTATGGTTTGGCATATGAAAAAAAAAAGACGGAAGTTTTACTCACTGCAGAGTTTTACTCATAGTGAGCTTCTGACTTAGAATCCAGTTGATTTGTACCAACCATGTAATTTGACTACTTTAATACGAATTGCTTAAACTGAGATTTAAGTGCAAGATCTTTCCAATATCTTTTAGTTTCATGACCATTAGGGTTTTTTAATTGAAATCTTTCTTTTTTTGACTGTCAGAAGATCCAATTTCTTATCCTTCTTTCTGCTTCTGTTTTTTTTATTTCTGTGAAGTCTGATAAAGTATATTTCCAGTGTGAGTCTGTGATCAAGAAACAGATTTCTGCTTTTGTGCAATACAGATACACCAAGCAATATTGAATTTCTTTGTCACTTTTACCAGGAAGTATTAAAGAGGAAAATTTAATTAACAGCAGAACTTGGACTTCCTAGTGAGGTGGAAAGGAACTGATGAGGGGCAAAAAGCATAGCAAATCTTAAATTTCTAATCCTCTTCAGATACTATAGTTTAAAATATTTTTAGAAATCTAAAGTAAATATAGACTCTTGAGTAAGGACTTTGAGAAAAGTAGTTTTGCATGATACTGAACTTATTTTTATGGTGGAATAGGAAGTTTTCTTTTTTAAATAATGTAGGACAGCAGGTATATTTGTGACTCAATATGGGAGAAATATCTTCATGCTTTTACTGACTTATTTTCACAGGGTTGAAAAAGGAAGATTTAAATGAAAGGGAATAAAGTAGCTGCACTGTGTATTTTTAATATTTAATAATTTTAACAAAAATATTATATATAGGTTGAGAGAGGCACTGGAAAGAACTGAAGGCCCTCAACTCAATGTTCCAAGCAAGTTTAAGGCTATCAGCATTTCTGATTACAAAAAAATTACCATATGGCTTCAGGTTGTCACTCCAGTATAGTTAGTACACTATTCTATCATGAAATATGGTTTTACTGACCTCTGACTGAGAAGGTTGCCTTCTGACCAACATGGGAAAGGAGGATGAACAGATAAAAACTTAACTCCACCTAGCGCAAATTGTAGAGATTTGATGTAGATGTCCACAGGAGGTAATGTGCTTTGCCTATCCTTAAGGGAATCTGTTTTGTAGCTACATCATCAAGAGCACGTTTCCCTATTCAGACATGAAAAATTTCTAAACAGCGTAGTGAATGAAGTCTTTCATAAACATGTATGTTCTCCTGACCACCCACTTCCATGCTTTTCTATTACAATGGCATTGTGTCTGCTCACAAAGTGGTCTGACCTTTTCACTACACCAGAGGCTGCCCAAAATGAATAGCTTGGCTGTGTTAAGCCTACAGATAGTCTGCTACTTGTTGCCTCTCTACCAGCAGTGAAGGTTTGTTGCCACACTTCTTCAGTATTTGAATTCATGTTTGAATTCAGTTTGACATTTTATTGATGTTTTTGTGGAAAAATAATATGTGAATGTGGAAAAGGGATATTTTGGTTTTTTTCCTGTTCCCTGGGTGCTTAACAGTATTCCTGAGTCAAGTGGATTTGTAGTCAACCTTTCCCAGTGAGACTACATGTTGGGTTCAGATAAATGCTTTCCAGGGAATATACAGTTGAATTACCTGCAAGATTTTTACCAAAAACCTTAATACCGACCTTCCAGACCTCACTTGCTTCCTTCAGAGGAGTACTTAGTATGGTGGAAAAAAAAGGTTGTCTTCTGCTGTAAAGGAGTCACTACGAGGTTATATGATGTATGCGATGGAGTTACCCAGCTTTTTTGGCAACAGCAAGGAAACTGTGTTCATTTCTTTGTCTGAATGTGGGAACCATTACAGTCTGTGGTTAGAAGAAAGAGTTGTCAAGTAGAACCACATCGGGTCGTCTGGAGCTAGAGTTGTCAGGTGTTCCCACGTAAGTGCAGAAGTCTCTGTTATCTGAACTAAAGAGCTAGTCTCTCACAGCGCAGGAGTACCAAGAAAGTAATAAATCTCTATGTGCTCTAACTTTTGGCAGCTGATGTAGGGCCATCCAGTTACTATAAGCTACATAAATGCTTAATGTGTTTTTGTCCTTTTGAAGAAGCATGACAACAGGCCTGAAGCTGTTCGAGGCCTGAGGTCAGTGCTCAGCTTTGCAAGAGTCACCTTGAACAGTGGGTCTTCCCTGTGATGTGAATGAATGAGAGGTGCTTTCATTATATCCTTTGTCATCTCCCAAGTACAGAAATGTCTGGCTTTTACATGCATTGTGAAGGGCGTAGAAGTATTGCTGCTAGGTTAACAGTGCATGCTGTAAGAGAACCTCTTTTGCTTCAACAAAGCTGTGTAAGAGCTTGAGAGTTTTTGCTGTATACAGACACTTACCTAAGTAGGGATCAGAATGTCTTACCTTGCACTGTAGTCAGCAGTGTTGACAATACTATGCTGGTTTCTCTCTGCAGTTGTTAGAACTTATAAACTTGTCAGAGAAAACTTCTTGTTCCAGTTACAGATTATTTATCATCACAATAGCTTCAGGACTAGAGGAGTCTAAGCTTCTGAAAGAAACCTGGTTGAACTGTGTGTTGTTTCATTAAGTATTACAAAGTGAATGTTTTCTATACCTTGGATGCTGTTTTCAGGGGGTAGTTCCTGGGGCTTGCTACCCATCTGTCCTTTACCATTATCGTTTGGTAATCAGAGGACTCTCTAGAAAGTGAAAATTGCCAGTTTTCAAGGGCCTCATAAACTTACTGGTCCATGTAAAGCATTGTTTGATGGGTAACTGTGTTTGTGGTGTGTAAAACATACTTCAGAAAGTAAACTTCTGTTTAAAAAAAAAAAAATCGTGGGTTGGATCCATATCTCTGCTGTATTATAATACAATTTGGAAGAGGAAGCATGATGCAGGTGTGTCACTGAGTACATGAGGGTGTGCTTCTTCAAACTATAGTTCTGAGCTTTCTTTTACCCATACATACTGAGCTGCCTGCTTACAAGTATCATTTCCTTCTCTGCCCGTATCTTTTCCAGTGATTGACATGGCAGGTTTCCACCCTGCAGTAGAATGATCCAGCTGTGATCATCTGACAGTTTTGTAGCGATGGAGTACATCATCCAGTGTTATCAAAAGCTAAGTGGACACTTCTAGACCTGCAGTTAAAAACTAGTCTTCAATCCGTGACCAGCATTGACCAATGTGAGGAGTTGGATGACAACTTAAATTGGCAGTGCCAAAAGCTTTTATTGTACATCATAGCAGCTGCTTAGTTCTGTTGCTGTGAGGCTACCAACTGCTGTCAAGGGTGAAGAATAAATCTTCTTAACCTTGCTCCTCAAAAGTCCTGATTGCCTCTGTTCTGCACAAAAAGAGTAGTGAAAAGTAGACACCCTTGTTGCCGCAAAATTCGTGTATTCCTGTCTGCATACCAACACCTCCCACACCTTCCTGAGCAACAGAAAACCTAACTGTCCCCTTGCCAGCTGTCAAAATTTTCAGCTTTATCTTGAGAGCATCAACATGTAGTTAGTCAATTCAAATATGAAAATGTGTAGTGTTTTAAAATTTTGGATTTTAGTTGTGTGCAATAGATCAAATAAAATGTAAAGAATAAAAGGCTAATCTGGTTGGTCTGGGGGAGAAAAGGAAAAGTAAGAATGTTTGAGGGAATAGTGCTAGTTATTTTCAGGGTCTCTACTCTTAAATATTATTTGGTGTGTAGTAGTATTCCTTGCCATAGAAACTGGTGCTCTGGCAGTTTTTACAGCCATCATACACAGGTCTCCTGAACAGGTCTAGAATTTGAAGACTTGCATATATGATAGAATCATAGAATCATTTAGGTTGGAAAAGACCTTTAAGATCACCAGGTTCAACCGTTAACCCAGGACTGCCAAGCCCATCCCGAAGCACCACATCTAAGCATAAAGTCCAGGCAGACAGCATCCACAGCCTTTCTGTTACCCACTAGGCAGGTCACCTTGTCATGGAAGGAGATCAGGTTCATCAAGAAGGACCTGCCTTTCATAAACACATGCTGGCTGGGCCTGATCCTGCAGCTGTCCTGTACATGCCACATGATGGCACTCAGGATGACCTGCTCCATAACCTTCCCCGGCACTGAGGTCAGGCTGACAGCCCTGTAGTTCCCTGGATCCTCCTTCCTGCCCTTCTTGTAGATGGGTGGCACATTGGCTAACCGCCAGTCTTCTGGGACCTCTCCCCAGTTAGCCAGGACTGCTGATTAGATATATATTAAATCATTTACAGCTAATAAATATAATTGTTCTAGGAAAGAAATTATTACTCAGAAGTGCCTTTTACAGAGGTGATACAGAGAATTTTTCCAGAGAATGAACTAAACAACAAAACTAAATAGCAGGTTTTAATATATTGGCTATGTATTTGTTCTGAAAAATGGACAACTAGTCCAGGTAGGAAAAGTTGTAGTAAATAACAAAGGTCCAAGAGCCTCTAGACTCTAGAAAAATGCACTATGTAGGTAACTAGCAGAATACATTGTCAGTCTTTCAAAAGTAGAAGAGAATGTGCTGTATTAAACTTCTGAAATGCTTTTCAATATGCTTTGAAGAAAGATATATCACTAACTGTACATTGTATAAATAAAAGTAAGACTGTGGATCATGTCTGCTTATCCTGTGGTGTGAATAACAAAACCCCAGCTAGATTGCTGGCATTCTTAGCTTTTAGAAAACTATTTTTCCTAACATAAAATTTTAAGTCTGAGGAGGAAAAAAGAAATGGGTGCAGTAAAATATGCAAGTTAGGGTGGCCTACTTAGTTACAAATCCATTAAAAATCTTAATGTTAGTTGAAACGGTAGAACTATTAAGTTCAGGTAGGAAGGAGTGAAGAACATCCTACACAAAAATTCTGTGGCTAGGCATCTAGATCTAGCATTTTTGTAGAAACATGCATTTGGATCTTGAAGCGTATAAGCTGTGATGCGTAAATGAGGCTGGTTTTAAATGAGGGTGCTGATAGCAGTAGCAATTTTAAGGCTCGGTGGAAAAAAGATGAGTAGCATAATGTGTCATTCCTAGAGTTTCAATTGGAATAGCAGAGCAGATTCTGATGGTAGGACAGTGGTACTATGGTAAAACTTATGGTCAAGTGAAATGAATAAGTAAAGTGTATTACAGAATTTCTATGTATGGTCGTAGGGACTGTTACATCAACCACCAGATAGTTGTGACAGTGATTCTATAGTGATAAGGTTGTTAAAAATCGCGATAATAATGTCAAGCTTTTATTACCTATGTGTAGGCGAGATAAAATTTATGATTATGCATGATAGCAAAGACTGGTTTTGGGTGATATTAAATGATGTCTCAAAGCAACTAATCTGAGAGCCTACCATGGAACGAGTGGAGACCGCACTTAGATACCCCCTTGCTTATGCAGAAAAGTGTAGGAGACAACTGAAAACAGAGGCATCTTTCTGGAAATGAATCCTGTTCAGAGAAGGAAAATAGGAAGATGAACCCTAGAAAGTGAAACAAAATCATAGTAAGGCAATGTGCAATATTAAGGAACCATTGGCTAAAGGTTAATGCTAAAAATGTATTTCAGATATGTTAGAAGTTTACAAGAGAGTTACTGGGGTTGGTAGACACTCCAGTTGTGAAGGATCACTCAGATACAAGAAGGTCGTTGGAGGAGGACTGTTGTCCGTTCATTGGTGTTCATGGCAAGGGGGATCAACTAGGCTGCTACATCAGAGCCATTCTTTCCAGGAGATTAGCCTGGAAAGCTGCCTTAAATTAGAATGCCAATACAGAAAGCTTTTGAACAAGTCAATACATTGAACAATAATAAATTGTTAGGACTAAATGGTATTTATGCAGCGGTTCTAAATGAGCTCAAATACAGGGCTGTGGAAGTCTTATTCCTGGTGTGTGATCTGCACTTAAATCAGCCTCAGTGCTAGAGGAATGAAGGGTTACAAACATGGCACAGTCTTCTGTAAAGGGTGCAGTTTAGAGGCTACAAAACAGTAAAATCGTCTTTTGCTCTGTGTAAACCAGTTGTAACCATAAGAAAGTCAGTCAGTCAGTGGATGTGAAGGCCATTTATGGTATTTTGAGAGAGCTGCATCCCTGTGAGGATAGTGTAGTTATGCCTCTCCAGTCTTAGAATTCCTTGGAGTTCTTCGTGAAGGTGAGCACTGATCCAATCCATAGAGGACTGGATTTTCAAAAGCTTTAGCCAAGGTTGTGCTGCTTTTATAACTTTGCTGTCCTCTCCTGGATTATGAGTGTTTCAAAGAAAAGACAACAGGACAAGAATGTGTCCTCTCTTTTCACAATGAAGTTATGTCTACTGTGGTCACCAAGGGTCAGTACTAATCTGCTTATAAGTAATCTGTGCAAAGGGGTGAATAATGCTGTACCAGAGGGTCATGCACAAGTAGTCAGGGTAGAAAAACCTCAAGCTGAAGAATTTGAACACTGAAAAATTGCAGAATGATCTTACAATACTTAGTAAACAGATGATAAAGCAGGAGGAGGACTGTTCCATTGAGTGCGAAGTAGCATTAACTAAGCATATGGAGAGGTAGCTTTACATTAGTTAACTGTTTTGTAGGAAAGATCTGTGGACAGATTTTGGAAAACATCAGCTCATTGCTCAGCTTCATTCTAACAGACAAAGAGAAAGTTAGGATTTCTTAGGAAAGAAATGTAGAAAAATGCCATAAGACTTCATTATACAGTTACTGACTTTGTGTTCAGCACACTGTGTAGTTCTGGTCATCTGATTTCAAAAGTACTGTATCAGTGCAGAAACAAGACAGCAGGGGTCATCTGAGATGCAAAAGGGTCTGGAAAACAGACAGCCTTGAGGGAACAGAAGAGATATCCATAGGATTATGAATGATGTGGAAGTAGTGAACTGGGAATGATCTCTCACTGCTGCTTTATGATTCATTGCCCCTTAATTATTGCAATTAATAGGTGGTGGGTTTAAAGCTGATTTTTTTTCCTTTCTTTTTAACATTATATAGTTAAACTGTAGAATTAATGTGAAGAGGCCGTACGTATACAGAAGTTCAGAAAAGTAGTAGCATTCCTGAAAGGTAGCTTCAGAAATCCCTAAACTGATAATTTTTGGCAGTTGAGAAGATCTGCTAGTGAAAAGCTGCTTTTAAAATCTGCTTCTGCTTTATTTATTTATTTGTTGAATTTTTATTTTGGTGAGCAGCATTAGCACTGGCCATAGACAGGATCTTGGACTAGTTGGCTTTTTGGGGTGCAATTCAGCTCAAGATGGAGCTGTATAAGTTGAAGTGTCTACCAGAAGGTTTGTGCAGTCATGTTGGATGTATAAACTCTTTTTAGAGCCAGGAGAGCTTGATGAGCAGTTTAGCCCACTATAGACATCCAGGCTTGGTTCACTTGGCCAGAGTAACCTGCTTGGCTTCCAGCTGTTCTAATAAGGCATGGATCTCCTCCTCTGGGTCCGGTGTCCTGTCTGCCAGCTCTCTGTTGATGTCCTACATGGTGTAAGGAACCCCAAGGGGCACTAGGCACTTCAGGCAACTGAATTATACACCAGTGCAGTCAGCTGAATTGTGCGTTAAGCACCATTGACTGTACTGACTAGATTTCCACCAGATTTTTAATGGGTGTGTGGATGCATGCTTATAAACACCTATTTATTTGATTTCTGGCTGAATCCCATGCTTGATCTGACCCCGTGGGACACTTAGAAGTTCAGTCACTGTGGTCTTGTTTATAGCAAGGGTAAATAGTGTGTTTTCTGTTACAGTTGGTGTATATATAGGTGTGACTGGTAGTCTGAACAGGTGCCCCTGCATGTGTGTAATACCCACGCTCACTGTAGAGTCCTAGTAGCCTTGCTGATGTGTTTGGAATTGGAGTAGCCCCCAATATCTCGTGTGCTGTGCTGATCAGTGCAGTCAGCAGGAGAGTCGTGAGAGCGTAAGTGCAGCATACTGTGTTGCTTGCTGCCAAAGCCCATCATCACGTTACTGGGAGGTCTTGTGGCTTAGGGTACTTGGCTTCAAAGATTCTATTTGAAGCTGTAAAGTTGCCCCCAATAGAAAATGATGAAGTTACTTAAGCACTTGAGGTAAGAAAATACAATAGTCGTCTTAAAGGTAAAAATTCTGCACTGTCTCTAGAGGAGAAGCTTGTAATTTGAAATCTAATTGAAATAATTGTCCTGGTTTTGGCTGGAATAGAGTTAATTTTCATTTCGGTAGCTGGTACAATGCTGTGTTTTGGATTTAGTATGAGAATAATGTTAATAACAAACTGATGTTTTTTGTTGTTGCTAGGTAATGTTTATACTAAGCCAAGGACTTTTCAGGTGTTCAGGCCCTGCCAGTGAGAGGGCTGGAGGGGCACAAGAAGCTGGGAGGGGACACAGCCAGGACAGCTGACCCGAACTAGGCAAAGGGGTATTCCATACCGCAGAACATCTTGCTGAGTGTATAAACTGGGGAGGGGTGTCTGGGGCCTGCCGATCACTGCTCGGGGACTGGCTGGGCATCGGTCAGCGGGTGGTGGGCAATTGTATTGCGCATCACTTGTTGGTTTTTTCTTTCTCTCCTTCTCTCTGCGTTTCATTACAATTGTTATTATTATTATTACTATTATATATTATTTTATTTCAATTATTCAGTTTTTCAATCCATGAGTGTTACCTTTTCCCCTGATTGCCCTCCCCATCACACTGGGGGTGGGAAGGGGAGTGAGCGAGCGGCTGTGTAGTACTTAGTTGCCAGCTGGGGTTAAACAATGACAGTAATCTAAACAAAAATTCTGTTATGGTAGCATTTTTTTCATGATGCAGTATTAGCAGCTAAAAAACACAAAAAAGACTATTCTCAGTAACTTTACAATTTGTTTGTTTCTTTTTTTTTTTTTTGTTCTTTTAACAGGGACGAGGATGGTAAGCCCTGCATCTTTAAGAAAATTGCTGGAGTCTTGTAAAGATCTTTCTTTACTCGATGTGTCCTTCTGTTCACAGATTGATAATAAAGTTGTCCTGGAACTGAACGCCAACTTCCCTAATGTGTTCATAAAAAAGAGTTTCACCCAGTGACTCAGTACATATGCTGCTGTGGAATTTGTTTGACAGAGTTGTTTCCTGTGAATTTGTGCTGACTTTTTTTAAAGAATATAAATCCACTGTGAAATAGTGGAAAGTATTCATTATCTACGCAAATGGGTAAAATACATTTAAATGTATTATGCAGTTCTTAAAGAGTTGATATTGTACCTAAGAATTGTTTTACTCTGTGTTAATTGGTGGCACTGCATGTTATACCAGCCATATGTGTGGCTTTAATGAGAAGAAAATGAATAACGTCTTCTTAAGTGTCCCTTTATATAGGGTGTTACACACAATAAACTGTGTTAATATCCAGGTGAGAGCAGAAGTTCAATATTTACCAGTAAGGAAAAGATGGGTGCTTCCTTTTTACATATATGTGTTTGTGTGTGTATATGTAAATGTATACGCATCTATTTGTATATACATACACAGATACTGTAGCGTACTAGTTTGGCCTGCAGCATAAGATGTTATGATCTGGCCTATAATTAGTTGTTTAAAAACCTGTTCAAGCTTGTATAAGAATGGATTGAAAAGACACTTTTGTCTTCTTCATTTTTTTGGCAATCAGTTGTATCTGATACATTTTTCTCCCTTCCTCCACCTGGAACAGATGTAGTGATGTGTTACAGTCCAGCCTAAGTGACACAACAGATAAATGCAAGAACCTTCCACCTGAACTTAGAGCAGAAATGAAAAAGAAAATTGCCAGCTGCTTCTTGGTATTGGATATAAAGTTTGAGTCAGGTACTTAGTGTTGTAACTGGTAATGTGTAGAAAACCCCAGAGCAATTTTCTTTTCAAATTTCTGTCATGGTCAAGACTTGATTTGTGATACATCTGCTTATCATGCACAGTACCGTAAAAAATAGAATGTAGGATAATAAATTACCGACTGTCCCTAACACTGACATCAAATCTACTGTCAAGTGCAAAACCAAACATCTTTGTTCGGTAAAACAGCAATTAAAATCTAGTGTGTTTGAAACAAGGGCAATATGATTTGGTGATTTAATGATCACCAAACCTTAGTATTGAATTCGTTCTGGTTTTGTGGGGTCTTTTTTGTTTTTCCAAGAGGTTATTGCTCAAAGTACTATTGCACTGTCTCTCTTTAACACTGTTTAGCCTCTAGAGAAGGAAAACTGTGTTGATGGACAAATTCTGGAGGTTTCTTCCTTTTGCACTTTCTTGGATGAAGTTTTTTCTCTTTTTTTTTTTCCTTCTTGAATGCCACTGCTAGAGTATGTTGCTATGTACAGTTTGAGTTTAGAATTTTACCTTTTTAGCCATTGTTGATGAGTACGGACCATGAAATACATGCTGCCATTTGATCTTGGTTCCACTGTTCTTGTATTGATGGCACTTATTAGCTACTGGAATAAGAAGGAAAGTATTTTTCTGGCAGAAGTAAATGATTGCACTGAAGATCACTGGCAAAGAATACTTCAGTTTACACAGTAAATAACCGACTGCTACTAGAGGACTGCTACGAATCATTCAAGATTTGACGATGTCTGTGACTCCTGTATGAACGCTTTGAACTCTTTGTGCTGGTGCCAATACGTTGTAAACCATGTCATGAATTAGCTACAAAACATTTATCTGATTTTATAGAAAGACATTTTTCTTCAATTTTTTAAATTTTACAGAATCTTTTGGGAATTCCAGATCCAAAGAAGGGCATGCACAGTTGGCTTTTTAATTTTTCCTCCACACAGATGGCACTATGGGATTTCCAACAGGATTATGCCATTCCATTTTTTTTTTAATTTTTTTTTTCTTCAAAGAACTGGACATTGTTGGAGATCTTTATAGATTGATTTACCTTCCCTCCACCCCCCCACCCCCTTGACGATGTCAGCTTTGGTGTAATTCTGTGTGAGACCTCATTTCTTTCAATCAGGTTTGGGTTGATTTATTTTTCTGGGATTTTAACTTGTAATTTTTTCTTATCTACAAGTAATATTTTTCATTGTAATTGCATATAAATGTTGTTCTAGTTATTAGGAGAACACAGGTTCAGGTAATGGGAATTTACAAAGAACAGTATTTCAAAGCAAATGTTTTTGTTGTGAAATTTCACTTCTCAGGGTGCATCTGTGTTTTATCTCCCTTTTTCTTAAGAGATCTATCTTTGTTTTTCACTGTAAATAGAATGGAATGTGGATGAAGTGATAGCCGTTGTGCCTTCAAACTGGTAAACTTGGTAAATAATACAGTTTCACTTCTACAGCATCAGTGAATCAAATAAGTGTTTTTGTAATCATATATGTGTAAAGGATTTCATTCTCTATTGCTTTTTAGGTAGTATAAAGGAGGTTTAAATTGACTTTTTTTCATACTAAAGGATTTTTTTTTCTTATGTTGTGCCTTCTGTTTGAAATTGGTTTTGTCAGGAGTTCTCTATTGTCACTTGAAGGATAAATTGAAGTCTACTTTTTGTTTAGACTATTTAAAACTTAGCTATTGCTAACACGTAATTAATTCAAATAGCTGAGAATAATTGTGAAATAATTCCATCTATAATTGCAGACTTTAACCTTCAGTCAGAGAGTAAGAAGCTGTTTTAGGTGTGGCTTTGTACACCCAAGAAGTCTTCCAGCAAAGAGAGGACAGACCAGACCTGACATTTGTAATATTTCCAGGATAAAGAAAACAACATGCTTTTAGACCTTCCTTATACATCACAAAGAAGCAAGAACAGGTTGCTCTCTTTTTAGTTCTGCTATTTTATACTTGTGTGTGTATCTATTTATACATACGTATGTATAAATTATATATACACACGTGTATATACATGAAAAATTTTTGTATGTGTGTAGGTACTTATACGTGTATGTATAAATCTCAAAGTTCTTCATGTAGGAATTACTTTTGTGAAGTGAATGTAAGAGCAAAGGATGTTTCATAGCAGTTCTGTTTTCAACTCTTGTTTTACTGTACCTGGAGACAGAGTTCCTCTCCACCCATGCAGCAGGAAAAGCCTGTGGGAGGTGTGCTTGATTTCCTCTGTTGCTTTGCCGAAGTGCCTTTTGGTTTGTCTAAATGTGAAAGGTATTACAGGGTATGGTAGAGTGTGAATGCAAAGTCCAATAACTACTGTGGACTGTCTCCTTGTGAAGCAGTCATATAGAGGGAAACTTCTAGTTTCATTGAATCCAAAATGAATGATGGCAATTCCTCAGTTGGAGGAATTTAATTATTCTGGAATTGGGTCGTCATCTGCAACACTAGGCCATCCCTCAGTCATGTTATCTAAATTCAACTTTTAAGGATATTCCATTTTTTTTTATCTTGTCCTTTAATCTTGTCTGTCTTTCTGAAGCATTGTAAAAGATGCACTTTGGCAACAGATGTTAAAAAAAACCCCATTGCTAACATTGCTAAAACAGAGGCTTGCTCTGAAGTACTTCTGTTCTTAAACTAAATGGGAGCTTCCATACTATCTGTATGAAATTGGTGTGGGATGGCATGTAGCTAGATATGTCATTCTTTTGGTCATTTAAAAATTAATATGATAATTTTGCTGTTTAAAGCATCTTCCCAACTCTTGAAGGCTTCAATTCAATAATGTATTCATAATTCTGAGCTGTCTGGCTAGATAGCTCTATGGAAATGGATGGGGTTTCTGTTGTTTTAATTATGCACACGAGTAAGTACATGACTGAGCAGGACTTACATGGAAGAACAGTTCTGCGTAGGAGTTTGGACCTTATAATCCCCATGTACTTGGAGTTCCAAGTTTCAGGGGAAGAAAAAAAAAAGAGAAAAAAGACCCCTGTATTTACTGCCTGATTCTTTCCTTGGAGCTCTCATGCCAGCTTTTCCAGGTACAAGGTGTGTCATAATCGTGGTACACAGTGAGCAGAATTCATGTCACTGAATGTCAGCTATCGGAAAGTTAAACTTCTAGTTTAAAGGAGGAACCTGGGGGCACCTCTAGAGAGCTATTAATCTCCTCCTGAGGTAGATATTTAAGGAAACTAGAACGAATCATATTCCGGAGAGCATCTCTGAAGGCTGTGGAAGCTGTGATTTAGCTCAGGTTAGATACTTGGCTTTAGAATACTATACTGAGATTAATTCCATCCAGCGCTGTGGTACCTGTCTTGGAATATAAAAAAACAAGACTGGAACAACATCCATTCCATTCTCAAAGCTCAAAACCTTCTAAAATCCATACAGAGAGAAGCAAATTAAAAGAGATACTGACAACTTGAAAAGTCAGTGTTTTAAATGCCAGGATCTACTTCTGCCCCTGAATCTGTTGCCAATACGTGTAGTATATCTTTTTCTTTTCTTTTCTTTTCTTTTTGTGGAAATGCATCCCCTTCCCCTGTTTTGATATCTCATGTACCTAACTGGCTGTATGTATAGTTCTGTAAATGCATGAAATTAATGAGCAAACATAACTAATATATTGCAGCTATTTTGATAATCTTTCATATTGCTATAATTAAGACTATGACTAGTTTAACTGCTCTCCTGTCATCAGAAATGTTACCCACTGTGCATTTGCAAAAATCATGTGTTTAGTCCTGATTACTGTGTGTACTTACTGCATCTTACGGGATGTTTCCCACATTACATTTGTAGGACTACTAAATTTACAAGAACTAGATAAAATGTAGCATTTTATTATATGGAGTGTGGGGGTGACTTTATACATTGATTTAGATGTTCATTATTACTCTTTTGCAATGACTCTGTAAGTTGTGGCTTTTGAAATGACTAGGCTAGAAATTCCTGGTTTAATGTGTCTGTGCGTGCTGTGTTAGACACAGTCAACATTTTTCCCAAATGAAGGCATTTGTCTTCACTGAGATGATTCTGTGATTTTTAGATTTCTGACTTGATAATGAAATCCAAGAAGGGCTCTTTATTAAATATTACCAGGCATGGGACAGGTTGTGATAACTGACATTAGGAAGGGCTGAGGCATGAGTTGTATGTGTTACAAATCCTCATGATCTTCAGAGAAGGGCCTTGGCAAGCGGTGGCTCTTTTTAAGAAGATTCAGCCTCAGTAACAGCAGGCAGTGGTGAGCTTTTCCTTTTTAGCTAATGGACTAAGCGCTGTTACGTTATGTAGCTGTAGTTTCTTGCTGTCTTGTTCTTGTTTAAGAATGATAAATAGCACAGTTAGGGCAGACATCCTAAATTGGAGGGGATCCTTTGTGAGGAACGAAGTTTTTCTCTTGCATGTTTTGTTCCCCTTTTCTAAAAACAAATAAAAAAGCATCAGCTCTTGGAAAGCTCTCTCTTTTTCCTTGGATACTGAAGAAATGCAAATGTCAAGAAAGTTGAGAAAAGAAACAAATGGGACTTATGCAGATTTCTGTGGAAACTCAGGGTGGCCAGAGCTATTTATAGACATGAGGAAAGTAACTGCATTGTTCAAATCAGCTGTTACTTTTTCCAGAAATTTAGTTTCCCATATAATTTTGAATGCTCATACTTAAGTCAAGATTTAGCATTTAGATGCACTTCATAGTGAGTTTTTGTGTACGTGCTTGTGCAGTAATTCTTGATGTCTGTTTCCTACATAAAAATGATTTTTTTCACCTACCACTGCCCAGCTGCATTTTTTGTTAAACTCTGAAATCATTTTGTGCATGCACACACAGACACATGTAAGACTTAATTGCTTTTGCAATTGGTCCTTTTTTGAAGACAAAAACCCTGCAGTTTTGGGGTAAAAATTGTAAAGAGAAGGCTCAGGGGAAATGTTATCTATGTATAGGAATACCTGATGGAGGCGGGGAATGAAGAAGAGGGAGCCAGATCCTTCTTGTGGTGCCCATGGACAGGACAAGAGGGAATGGGCAGAAACTGAAACATAGGAGACTCTGTCTGAACACAAGATGACACATTTTATAGTAAGGGTGACCAAGCCCTAGCACAGGTCTTCCAACAGAGCCTGTGGAGTCTCCGTCCTTGGAGATACTCAAAAGCTGTCTGGACAGCTGTCTGGTCCTGGGTAGGTAGCCCTGCCTGAACAGTGACCTCCAGAGGTCCCTTACAACCTCAACCGTGCTGTGGTTCTGTGATCTGAGACTTGCTCTTTGGTTGTTCCGTTTGCTTCAGTGTACTGATTGCTGAAGATGGTAGGGAGAGGGAAAAGAAATAATACCTGTCTTAAACTTGTGATGTTGAGAACAGTAACAAGATCATTGCTAATTTGCTTTTTTTATTATTATTATTATTTTATTTTAAGAGAAGTAACATTTTTCTTGGTTTAGGTTAGTAGGAAAATCTAAATGTAACTTACTAAAATAAATTTTTGGTGGTGTTCTTGACATACAGGTGCCAAACACATTGTTAATTCATGGAAGTATTACCGTCCCTCTGAAGTCTGAAAGACCAAGGACTAAGATAAATATCCCTATTATTGGGTACTGACAGTAGTTTCTGCTTAGAAACTGAGTTGTCTATAAAACATTAGGAACAGTTTAGTTTGCATATTTTTAGTATTTGGTTACATAGATTTTATAATAACTTGGGATTACCATGGCTTACATGCTAGTTGTTTCTGCTTACTCTACTGGAAACTGAGTATAGCAGTTAACTGTTCCTAGTATCAAAACATGAAAACTTGAATTCAGGTGAAAAAGAGAATAAAGTTTATGAAACACTGAACTGTCTGAGCATGTAAGGGAGCTACTGTGTATAATTGTGGTGAATTCCCATCTTTTGTGTATTTATTTACTATTATATCATTGTCAAGAGCTGTTGGGTAGTGCAGTCCTCTGCTCACCGTCAGGAGATGGGTTCTCTCAGACCTCAGTCTCTTCAGTGCCACGGATTTCTGCACATATACACTGTTCTGAAACTAACAGAGGCAAATTAAAAATAGCTGTTTTGGTTGTAATTTAGAAACTAATGGCTAGTCTGTGCTTGGAGTTACATTGGAATAGTTACTGAAAGTTAATTAAAATAACCAGGAATTGGTGCATTTGCGGGGGGACTTGGCACTTTCTTTCTGATACAACTTTTGCATACAGACAAGTCGTAACTACTAGCTGTCCCTTGAGCCATCTTAGTGAAATCAACTTGATGGTCTCATTCACGATCTTCCTAGTGAGCATAAAGCCACTGCAGCTCTTTAGCGCCTTGTGGCATTTTGCATTCATCTCCTTACCAGGCAGAGAGTGTAGTTGGGGTGTGTGGAAACTGGCCTGATCTCTGCAAGTGATGTGCATGAACTGCCTGGGGAAATTTCCTTGCTCATGCTTATTCCTATGTGTGGATGAGAAGGAATGGCATCTCCAGGCCTTCAAATTTAAATACCTGAAGCCAGCATCTGGATTTATTTAAAAATAATAGGTCTCTCCACGCCCTGCCCCCCTCAAATAACCAGCAACAAAATACTTGCATGGTATTTATGATTTAATAGTATGCTCCATTTTCTGCTGCAACAGTAGGAGTTTGAGTAATGTTACAACAAACTTTTACTGCGTTACCTTTTAGAGGGACTAATTTCTGTAAAAGGTGGCAGAGCAGCAATAGAGGGAACAGTTCCGGACACTATCTGTAAATGGCTATGCTATGCATGCTATGCCAGTAAGCACTAGAAGCAAATTATGCCTTTTTTTAATGACAAGTCAAGAAGGACAAAAGGAGTGATTGCCTCTAAGCACATTTTCTATAGCTGGAGGATAGTTGTATCATGTAATTTTAACTATCTAGGGTAGGTACTAAAGTTAAGAAACAAGTCTCCTAGGGTCCCTTCACTCTGGGTAAATAGGTTCTTCCACAGGTTAATTCAGATCAGAAGATCAGTCTTAAATTGAGGTCTTGAATTGACCTCTGGAGAAGCTGAGGTCCATGTAGACCACATAAAACTTCTACTGGAAACTAGCTTCCTGAACTACGCATGCTACCCTGGCACGTGTGGATTCAGAGCAAGAGGTTGCTTACCCCTTGGTGCTCCCTGTTAGACCCCTAGGTTCTCTTGCTTCCACCAAAGACCACCACTTTCTTTGCTCTGTTAGTTGAACTGTATCTGATTGCTCCCTACAAAATATCTTGGCTAAAACTAGAAAACCTTTTATTTTCCAGTAGTTGAGTGTTTAAAGTTGAGGGTTTTTTTACCCTTGCAAGTTTGGTATTAAAGCCAGCAGAAGGCAGAGGGCATTTAACTTCAGTGAAAGGAGTAACAAGCAGCAGGTGGGAGCATGTTGATTGTACAAATGTTTTAATTCATATTAGCATAAATGAGGATGGCCACTCTTGATTGTGTTCCAAGGCTCCTTAACTTTTAGATGGTTCATCTCAGTGCTGTGTTGCAAAGATGTCCAAAACGAGGTTGGTTATTTTCACCTCATAATGGTGGTTCAAGCCCTAAAGTATAAAATGCTGCTGTGAACGTATGGGAACATGCACGTCCTAACTGGCTTCAATAAATGTCCTAACTGAGGTCTTTTGAGAAATAGATGTTGGAAGGGTTAGATTAGAAAGGCTCATAAGAGCGTGTTTGAAGCATGGTGAAGGCAGCAGTTAGCAAAGCCAAATGTGAGAGGCACGGGCAGCTGTTCCTGGATGCCTTTTCAGGACTGTTTCCTGATGTTAAGCTGCATGGGCCCATGAAGCTAACATCCACTACTTTGCACCATTGCAGTCCTAAATATAGACGATATTCCAAGAGCTGTGTCTGTATGTGCAATCTTAGATCCCAGATCTGTTCTCTGTGTTGTCATTCAGTGTCGTACACATTCAGCGTTAACCCCATTTTTTGTTTTGTGCTCCTCTTAGTGTACTAGCAGGGTTTACCTTAGCATCTTCTGTATATTTGTTTTTAATATTCTCCTCTGAGGGTTGTGTATTTCTTTTATACTTATGCAAGTACTTGATTATGTTTCAAAATCATGGGGTTTTTTTCCCCATTGATATTATGCTTGACCAGTAGTAAATGGAAGGTACATTATTAGTGTATTACTTCTGTTCAGATTTGACCACTGCATCTTCTCTGTCTGTGTAAACCCAAAGGTCTCTGTGCATGTGCAGACACGGCTCAGGCATGGATACCTGGCTTCTCCTTGTTTGAATACCTTTGACTCATACCACTTGATAGGTTTTTGTGGTATAAGGTAAGGGTTTACTTGAACACACACAAAACAAGAGATGTTAGCCCAGTATTTATAAATGATTGAATTTATTGTGGAGAAATCATCTAATGCCTTATATTGCTAACTCAAAAATAGTTTCTTTTTATCTTAAAAAGTTAATTACATATTTACACACAAATTATTTCTATTTAGTCAATTAACCCTGTTTTATTCTGACACACTGAATAATTTAAGATGTCATAATACTGTGTTCTGCAGTTTTATTCTGTTACTGCCAGTATAAAGAAGTTGAAATTAATGACCTCACTGAATTGTCAGTGTCTGCTAATTCAGAGATGACAGAAATGTGTTAAAATATATTCCACCTATAATATTTATCTTGCTTTGCACTTAATTTGTTTCCCTTTGACCATGTTGCAAAATACCAAGTGTACATAAAATAATGAATAAATAAAACAAAAATAAATTATTTGTCTACATTCATTGACCTTCTGTGCATTCATTTTAAAAACCAGTGAAATAAAACACAAAATATGATGGATTCAGAGGAACAGTTTGGTCATATTTTTATCACTGTTCATTTTGAAATAAACTGCCCTGTATGTTTTTTAGATACAAATTTGTGAGATAACTTTTTTTTTTTTGAGGAAAATGTGTTATTGTTCAATAAGTAGCCCTGTGAAAGCACATGGAACTAGGTGCATTACACAAAAAAGATGCTTTGCTGCCCAAAACAGTTTGTAATCTAGGTACAGAGCAAGAGACAACAGATGCATATGGACAGACAGGATAGAAAGCAGAATATGGTGATTACAATGTACAGAGAGACCTCCAGGAAAAAAATAATTGTTGAATTTCTTTCAAGAATAATTTCCTACTCTAGTGCAAATTATGTTAGCATAATGTATTTCTTAATCCCTTGAATTATAAAGGTAGTGATACAGTTGTGTTTAAATGTTGTGGAACTCAAGTAATAATGATAAATTTAGCAAAAATGTTACAGAGTTCTGCAGCTTTGAAAATGGGAACCAGAAGGGGACGGGTGATCGGCTGGACTTGACTTGTTCAAAACAACCCAAGTATTGAACTGGAAATGAGTAACTACTTTGCTAGACTTTGTCTTCCTTTTTCATGAATTACCTAAAAAGTTTGTTTATTGGGTCAGAAATTGGTGTTGGTCTGATCAGTGCCCGTTTTCTTCTAGACAAGGTTTATTAAGTGTTAGGTTTGCCTGATACTGTTAATTGCTCGAGACAAGGCCTCTACTAAAACAAATAGAACACTTTGAGTTGTTTTCTTGCATCTCTAAGGAAACTTTTATTAAGACTTTTAATCTCCAGCATCTTACCAAAGTGTTCGGCTTTTGTATCGCAGCTTTTTTCCTCAGGCCAGTATCGTTTCAAAGGTGCTGAAACTACCTTCTAGCACCAGCGTACAGCTGCTGGTGCTTCTGGTTATCGAGAAGCGTAAGGATGAGACCGGACCCAGCTTCTGTGCATCTTGGGCAAAACGCAGCTGACTTGACACATGCTCAGTGGAGTTTCAGACGTCATTTCTGACGGCCCTGTTTCTGACAGATACCCATTTCGCAGCGCTGCTTTTGCAGGATTGAAAGTTCACACATAAGACTGAAAATTGTCAGGTGTCTCTTCCTCTGTGTGGCACTGCTGATCATGCAGCGGGTTTAAAAACCATGCAGGTAAGGCCAGATTTCAAAATATTTCAGATTTCCAGACTTCAGTGCCTGAGAGCCTGTAATACACTTTATTATTTGGCAGGAGTGCGTTATTATTTGAGGAAGTGAAAGCGGTTACATGTTCTCTGTACTCACATAGTTTTACATGTTGTATGTCCAGAGGGAGGGAGGAAAGTTTAGTGTTCTGTGAGAACATTCAAAAATTTAAACTTTTCTCTGTTACTTGAAGATGCAACTGACAATCTTCACTGAATTTAAACAGGACACTGTAGATCTGATACCATGCGTGCTGCAATTGTATATTCACTGGTAAAATCAAATGTCATCATATACAGTGCAGGCCTGTATTATTACAAACAGATGTTAACATTACGCTTTTCCTCACAGTTTTGAAAAGCTAGAAATAAAAATGCCCTGACGCAGTGACCAGGCAGTTTTGAACTGCCGGATATCTTTAGGTGTTAAAATAAGTGCAGGAGCATTTTTGTAGCAAGGTCATGTCCATCTGTCTGGATGCAAATGCACAAACAATTTAAGTTCCAATTTCAGGCCAACGGGTCTCTGAGTGCAGCTGGACCTCAGTGATACAGTCCATGTAGTTCCCTTGTGAAAAGGATGGATCGTGCTTAGCTTTGGCCTTGTTAATGCTTGCAGGGCTCAGAGTCCACCACAGGCAAAAAATAAAAAAAAATTAAAAAAAAAGATAATAGGCGTTAAATAGTCTACATTTTAAAACCATGCTGAATGTGACAGAAAGATGCGATTGGCAATCCACATAGCATATTTCGTCTAGTACCAGTATCCATAGTAAAGGTAACAGTTTGGGCACCTGTGAGTTCAGCGCAGGAGGCCTCTCATAGAAGAACCAAGAGCACCTTGTCTAAATTCATCCTTTCAACAGTTGCTAAAAATTATCAAAAGCATCTCAGAGCTAATGAAAACTGGAATGGGAATTAAAATTAAAAGTTGTGTTACATCTAAGAAAGTGTGATTGATGCAAGCGATTCTCATTCTTGCTTCAAGATACTGCTGAAGATGGTTGGGTCTGGTGTCTGCTGTCGCTTTCCAACACCTGTTCCTGGGATGATGGTGCTGGAAGCAGCTGTTCCCTTGCAGTGACTGCAGCAAAATGTCAGAGTGCTAAACTGCTTAATTGGGCATTTTGAAAATATGTAAAATGAGTGTGCTTTGGGATGAACTTTAAAGAACGTACTGTGCGGTATCTCTATTTAGAGGAATCTGTACTGCATTTTTGCAGTCATCTCTGTTTAGTAATTGCAAAGGGGTTATACGCAAAATTGTCTGACCATAGTACAGAGAGTTCACTGAAGGTGATGACGTGCGATTTTCAGCATTTGTATATTTATTTTTCTCCATAAAATGCACGGATAGACTAGATAGGATGCTTTGCCGAAATTTCTATTCCTCCAGCAGACATTTTTCCTTTAAGGTCTGTAACCACTACGTAGTGTTGAGCATAAGATATTCATCTTTTTAAAGTGTTTGGGGAAGGGGAAAAAAGTGGTGGGTATGTACAGAGCCATCAGATGGGCGCCCTGGACTGTGTCGTTGCCAGTGCTGTGCCTGCCGATTGACCTGGGGATGAGTTACTAAATTTATAATTCACTTCCCATCTGTGTGTGATCAGGTAGAATTTACTGTAGCTCATACTAATGAGATTCATGGAGAACTGAAATGTTATGCAAGAGTAAATAACTATCTTTGAATTGACTAAGAGAAAGGGTTTGTAAGAGCGAATTACAGTGGGTACCAGTCCAACTGAGACACCTACAATGGCGCTCTGATTTTTTTGTATATACTTTTAAATAATTCAGTCTTTTCAGAGAATGACAGCAGCTTTCAAGTTAAAGTATTGATCCATGGGTGTTCTGCTGCTCTCCAAAAGGCACAGAGGCGTTCGCATCTGTGCCTCCTCTGTTCAAAGTGGCAGATCTTCGGAAAGGAGGCACGGATTGAGATTAACCATCTCCAGCTAATGATGAGGTGCTGTCACCTGACAGCACAGTCAGTTGGGAGGGGGTGGGGTGATGACCCACATTTTTGCGTTTTCCTAGCTATACAGTCTTTAGGCAGTTTTTACATCTTTCAGTTGGCAGGAACTGAACCTGAACAGTGGCAGGTAGAGCTGCCATAGCCAGCTGTGGCTCTGGACTGGAGGAGTTTAGTGCCACGCACCAGTAGATGGATCACCTTTGTCCGTGCAGTCGATCTGTGGCATGTATCATACCATACTTTCAATGTTACCACAATGTGGTAACACAGCAGATCTGTACATTAGAGGTATCTAAAATTGCTGAATGCAGTTTTATTAATAAAGAGATTTTTTCGTGAAGTGCTGTAAGAGACTAAATGAAAATGTACACTCCTTTCTGCAAGAAAGGGTACTACCTTGCCCCCTAGCATATCTTTTTTTTTCTCAGAACAACACTTGTCTCCTTGTAAAAATGCTTTTTGCTAGAAGTCTCCTACAGATGATGAGTTCGAATTGGGAAGAGCAAGGGAACTCCAGCTCCTCCTAGCATCTTTCTGTCTGCTGGGCAGTTAGTACCTGTTGCAGCCCCACTCGCACAGAACAGCAGGATCCGTCCAGGGAAGTCAGAGAGGCCGTATCCTCTGGTTGAGAAATAGTAACGTATATTTTGTTTCAGAACTAACAGAAATAAGAAAATGGGCCGTACTCACTGAGGATGCCCTTCTGTATTGGGTAACAGGTTGGGGTTGTGGCACTTTGGTGAGGCTGTTACGTTTTACAGCGCTCGCCGCTGTCACAGCCACTGCCTCTAAGAACTCCTGCAAACTCGGCAGTGCATCCCTTCTGACCGCAGGCTCTCTGGGCGCTGCGGAATCCGATCTCAAATTATGTTTGAGCCATCTAACCAACAGGGCTTCCCACTCCCTGCAGCAGCCTGCAGCCCTGTGTTTGGGCTGTGTGTTAAGGACGAGTAGGTGCTGAACACCCACTGCAGCTAACCTGATTTGACCCTGGTAGGTGTCAGGTCCGAGGCTGGCGGCAGAGCACCACCAGGATGTGGGAAGCCTTGGGCTCGGGCCACGGGGAACTGGAGGCACAGCTGAGGCAGAGCCGCTGCGTTATGGTGGGTGCTCGGGGTGAGCCCCCACTGCCATCACCGCAGGTGCACAGGCAGGGATGCAGGAGTCACAGCGCCGGGCCAGGCAGGGAAGAGGGAGATGGATTTCAGCCTTGTGGGCAGATAGAGCCTGTGGGAAGTGAGAGGCAGCGAAAGCTAGCCTACCCCTATGGATAGGTGACTAAGCGGCCTGGCCCCTGCTGCCAGTGGGCCAGTGTTTCTGAACAATCAGCTGGAGAGATGGCAGCCCCAGCTGCCCCTCCACAGGTCCTCGGAATCCCCTCCCTCCCTTGTCAGCTCCGCAAGGCACGTGGCCGGGCTGGGCTCTCCATCCTCGTTCTCGCTCAACTCAAAGGGCCTGACGTGCATAATTGTAGTAAGGGACTGCTTAAGTTAAGGGCTTAGATTCCACCCAAAATTAAAACTGTCTAGTTTGGGATATGATTTATACACTGAGGGTGTTCAGCAAAATTAGTATGCAAAAGGTCAATGTTCTCCAGCTCCCCAGACCTATTAGCAAATAAATCAATCCTTACTTCTCTGCCAGTTTAGGAAGGGTCCCTGAAACAAAGCCAGCTTTTCCCTTTAGAGGTTGAACCTTCGTTGTGGCTTTCTGCCTGCTGCGAACAGAGCTGTCTCCACAGCTAGGGCTGACACAGGCTTGGTCTGTAGCGGCAGGGATAGCCACAGCTCGCCTTTCCAGTCCTGGCCATATGCATGGCATCTTGTTTCTGTTACCTGAACAGGTCCACAAGTGATGTTCAGCTGGAAAACGCATTATTTTCTCCCATGCCTGCTTGTGGCTGTCTGTAGTGTGATTAGCTCTGTGCAGAACGCTCATTTCTTCCTAAAACTTAATCTTTCTTGTGTTTTTTGTTTTGTTTTGTTTTCAGCTGAATTTGCTTGTTGAGTTAGCAAGAGACTCTGAGATCGTGATATGTCACTTCTGTTTTCAGTGCACTCAAGTCTGCTGTAGCAGAATGTCTGAATGACTTTGGTTCTTGATATTCACAATATTTTAACATTTTCAGCGCCTACTTACACAGCGTGGCAAACAGCAGTTACAAAACCGGTAGCACTAAAATAAACACAAGACGTAGACCTGTACGGCCTTACCAGCCGGTGCTGCTGCGGGGGCCTGGGTCCCGTAAGGAGCCGAACCCCTGGCAGCTGCCCCGCGCCTTGGGGAGGGTGTCGCAGTGGTGCCGGTGTCGCAGTGGTGCCAGGGGGCTGCGGGGGCGCTGGGTGAAAAGCGGGTGTGCCGCCCAGCCGGCACCGCGCCGTCCCACGGGAGACCAGGGCTGTGGCTGATTCCCCGGGGGATGCGGGTTTTGTTATAGGAAATGGGGTTCCTGGGGTAGGGGGGGGGGTTCACCCGAAGGGGAAGGGGTTTCAGGTTTGGTTGTTGGTTTCTTTGGAGGCCTTTGGTGATGGTCTGGCATGTGGAACGGTTTGGCTTCGGCAAGAACGGCGCCGTTTGGTGAAGGGGTAGGATTCGAGAGCCCCCCCAGGAGAAGGGAGCCGGGCGTGTGGAAGGCGCCGGCAGAGGCCCAGCGCTGGGGGCGGGGGGGCTGCAACCGGC